>VXBR01009549.1:1066660-1165853 GCA_013400215.1 Cisticola juncidis | reverse complement strand
AAAAAAAAAAAAAAAACAAAAAAAAACCCTCCCACAAAAAAACCCAAAAACCACACCACTCTTATCTAAAAAATAATAATTTTGCAAGGAGGCGTTCCCAGAGGATGAGAAGAGGAGAGTCATGCTATGTCATTTAGGAGCCATAACACCCTTGTTAATATGCAAAGCCACAGGAAACTGTGACATTCTGTTTTATTAGTATCACTGGAGGGACTGCTCCAGAGACAGCTCCAGCCTCAAGCAAAGCTGGTAGTGGCCTGGTGTTGCACAAAACTGAGATAAAAAATGGCTGTTCCCCCTTCTGCATACATTAAAACCCTGCAGTCCAGGTTAGAGGTGCCAAGGGAGAAGTTGGGCTGTGCTGATAGCCTTCCCTGGTGAGAAAGGAGCACAGAAAAAGACAGAAAGAAAGGCATTTTCCCTTCAGAGTAAGAGTGGCCATCCCTACGGGTGCAGCAGCAGCACCTTCAGTTCCTCATTCCTGCCTTGTGGCAGAAGCAGCCCATCCCTGGCTTGCTCAGTCCCACAGGTGAGGCTTTGGCTATGTTTTTGAGAAGCACCGAGACAGGATCTCCTGCATGTTTAATTTTTAGTAGCTACTTCCCCCAGTGTTTCTGCTTCCAGAGCCAGGTGTGACATCCCTCTCTCAGTCTCCACTGTGCTCAGCTCAGGATGGCAGAGCAGTCCCAAAGCTCCTCCAGACCCATGGAGCAGCTGAGTGCACTGTCCTGAGCCTGCACTGTCCCTCTTGCAGGGCAGGGCCCTGTACAGCAATGGCACTGTGGCCATGCAGCAGCTCAGCTGGAGATGGCTGGGACTCTGCCCCTCTGCTTTTCCCACCTGCCCTTTCCAAAATCAGCAGGGGCAGCTTCCTCCTGTGCATCCCTGCTGTGGTGGATATGTCACCAGGGAAGGATACAGTCTTGAATAATGGCTGGTTCAGATAATCTATCACTGCCTTGACTGGTTCTTCATCCTCCACAAGTCTTCAGACTAGATTATTTGATTTAAACCTTGCCTCAGATGTGGAAATCAAAACCAGTTGGGGCAAGTGCTTACAATCAAATGCCATAACCCCATATCCCATTCCCTATTTTAGGTATCTTCCTCATGATACAGTACTGACAGAAAGGGAAGCTGGAAATGGAAGTGCTGTAATTCTAATGAAGTGTCACTGGGGATGAAAGTGAGGCCAGAGAACCATTTTGTTGCAATTTCAGTAGAGACTTTTGAAGTGACAGGCAAAACCAATTTATGTTAGGCAATACAACAGTTTGGAGCAGATGGCAAATAGGTTTTATCACTATCACAGGGAAAGCCCTACTTTGGATTTTTCCTTTTTTTGTTTTTTGCTACAGAATTCACTGGCTTCAGGTGGCCATTGCAATGGGAAAGCTGAAAAGAGGACAATGAAGGAATGATGACCTGCATAACACACGGGCTACTCCTCATACTCTTGGAGATAGAGTTTATTACCCACTATGCTTGACATTTAATGTTGCTGCCTGCTTCTAAGATTCAGCACCATGTTCTATTTGCAGCAGAAAAAGTTGAGATTTTTTTTCTTTTGTTTCTCATCACTTGCTTCTCAGAACAAACCTCTCCTTCCTGACCTTTTTTGACAAGAATTTCAGAAAGTCCTGTACTGAACAGGTTTACAAGCCATGTTGCTTTTAGTGATTTACTGGGTAGGAGAGGAGGAAATGAGAGGGGTGAGCAATTTTCCTAGTGAAATTCTGTAGACAAGAATGTAGTCATAAAATGTGTACATGCAGATTTTATCTTTCAGTATATTCTAGAAAATATTAAGTCAGGAAGGGATATTGCTTTTATAAAAGGGAAGTGTCAATTTTCCTTTCATATTTATGTGGGCATATTACTATTTCCTTTTATATCACCTTTTATATTTGGAAGGCTCATAAGGTGCTTTATGTACTCACTCAAAGGCAATATGAATAATATTTCACTCCTTATGAGATGCAACTCTGGTGTGAGATGTGGCCAGTGTTTCATAGTCCATAGTGAAGATAATGCTCAAAGTCACAGTCAAGAGTTTGCTAAGTTTTCATTCCAGAGAGGTGCAGCACCAGGAAAGGTTATGGGACTCAGTGGCAGCATTCAGATTCCCAGTGTTGCTATTCCCATGAAGCAGAAACTCTCTCCCCCACACAAAGTAACTCCATCCTGCAGCAAAATTTCAGATAATCACAGAGCTGGAGGGTTTTGCAAGCATCACCTTGCTGAAAGGAGGGTCAGCACCTGCATCTGTCCTGGATGGTGTCAAAACAGTCTTTTCCTGAAGATTCCCAGCCACTGGGACTTGCTCATCTTTGGCATTCTCTTAATCTCCTGTGTCACGAGGGATTTTCAGGCAAACAGACCTGTTGGAGTCAGCAAGCAAGAGGGTGTTTGGCACCAGACTCCTAGTGCAGGAAAAATAAACCTGTAAACAGCAAAGTTCATGCACCCAGCTTTCCTCTGACTTAAACAATCCTGGCTTGCTCTGGCTCTGACTTCCCCAGGGCACTGCTTCACTAAATCCTTCCCATCAAAATTCTGGGCATTCTCAGGAGCATGTGGTAACTTTTTATAATTCATAATGTGGATTTATCTCCACTCTCCTATTTAATTTAACCTTTTGAAATAAACATAAAGGAAAACAATGATGTGCCAGGAAGAGGACATTATTAAGAGATACTGTGTGTAATTGACTCAGTGGGATCTTTCAAGTACTTTGGAAAGAATAAAAAAGGAAGACATAGTGGGCACTTAAAACTCTCAGGGTTACAATCTTTATGAGGTAATAATCCATCCAAAAATCAAAGATTAGCACTGATAGGAGGCATTTTTAAAACATGTGTGTATATTTTTGGATATATTAAATTACTTTGAAAGCTATAACTGTTATGTGGGCACTCCATTTCTGAAGATGCAGGGATTTCATCTGTGGCAAGGTAAATCTGGAGTAATTCTGCTTGGAGGGATGTGAATAAGAGTCAAGTACTAGACATTTTTCTTTTTTTAACTCAAGGGTCAAATCCCCAGGTGGCATAAATAAAGGTATTTTTCTGTAATTTGAAGGCTATGATGGTCTGAAATATCAAAACCAGGTCAACTAAGGTAACTCCTGATTCTCACAGATTCAGAAGAGCTCTGTCAATTTTATGCTCTCTAAAGAAAAAACCTCATATAATTTTTTCTCTTGTTTACATCGAAGAAATCCTGCAAATAAATGGTGCCTGTCAATGTAAATGAGTAATTATTTTGCTGAGGGGTTGTAAGTTGCCCTTTGGTGTAAATCAGAGTAGGGCTTAACCCCTTTAGACAGCTTTAAAAATAAATGAACCAACCTTTCATCTAAAGCTGCACAGCAAATCCCTTCTTTCATTTTTCAGTCTCCTCTTACAAAGAGAGAAAGCAGAAGCATTAATGAGCTAGTCAAATATTCAAACCTTGCCAAGGGAGAAAGGATCCTTCAGTCATCATGAGCTCAACCTGATAAATCCTTTTTAATTAGTGTATATGCTAACATTGTATAAAGCACCCATGAATCAGAGACCCCACAAAGCAAAAGTGAAGAAGAAATACATCATGAGCAAGAGGAATTGGAGCTCAAAATGTTTCCATTCTGGCTTTCAGAGAGCAGAGAAAGCATGCTTATTAATTGGCTAAGTCCATCACTAATAAGCTCTAAGCTATGCTCAGTCTGTTCCCCAGCACTTTACACAATGGCTGTGCAGTAATATGCTGATAGAAAGGACATTTTCTGGTAGCTGATAAAGCAGCAGCAAAATGAGAAAGTTGAAAGGGACGAGGATAATAAATGTACTTTTCTTCTTATTCTGGGTGGCGATTCTCAGCTACTCAGTTAAAGGATTGACTCTGTGGGTGGATTTCTCCATGGAGACCTTGTTCCTGGCCCCTGGGAATATGTTGGTGCCTTTGGGACTGTCAGACACTGAGGCAGTGAGCTACCATTGGAATGTCTGGTTGCTGATAATCCCAGATTTCTCCTGTCAGCACTGAGTATACTGACACCCTTGAAACCTTTTAGCTAATTGCTCTTTGACTCAGCTTCCCAGTCAGCCCAAGAGACCTCTCTAGAAGCAGAATTATCAAATTGTGACTTAAAATAAAAAGCATTCACAAAAAAGGCTTAAAATTGCTACTTTGTTATCTTAAAGATTAAGAACTGTGCCTTTGGATGAATTTGATGGCTAATTTGGGGCCCTTTGCAGTCAAATTTTCCCTGCTGTTAAGGTGAATCATTTGTTGAAAGGGTGATTTCATAAAATAAAATAATCCAAACAATTAAATTCTATGCAGAAGACAGTCATGAAAACAAGGTTCATAATAAAACTGTGAGCTAGTAATGCTGAAAATCCTGCTGTACTTCACTGTGAGAGACAGCCTGGCAAAGGAGGCAGATTTTTGGATGTTGTAAATTGATGTAGCTCTTCTGCTTTTGCAGAAAATACACAAATTAAGCCGTGTCCTCATCTGGCATGTGAAACTGCAAGGATCATAAGAAGTGTTGAGGGCTGCCCACAGTGACTAGAAAGGTCATTTCCTTTAAAATAAAACCTTCTCTCAAGCAGGGACACATCAGCTCAGTTGATGCAGTTTATCTCTCACCCAAGTTTAAAATCATCATTAAATCTTTTCCCTAATATTTAATGTGCTTGGCAACTCCTGCCTCTCTTTTAAGAAATCCAGCTGTAACATAAACCTCGTCTTATTTTACACATAAGTGGTAGCTTCTATTAGAGTTGGAAAAAGCAGTTTCCAACATTTAATTTTTCTGAGCTTCACTAATATTCTCGCTGAGCTGTCAGAGTATTGTGCTGTTAGGCCTGGAAGAATATGTGAAAGGAGATTTGATGTGTTTGCCATATTTTAAAATAGTTTCCTTAGGATATAATCCCATTCTGTTGGTGTCTTGCTCCCTGCCATCTGTTACATCATCACGATTCTGGAACACGTTTAGCAAGCCTGGGTTTTAGACGCTTGACTGACAAGGTTTGTGATCTTAGAGGCTGAGACTGAGAAAAGGGTTCTTCATAATTCCTCAAAGCTGATGTGTTAGGAGAGATAGATAAGACTTATTATGCTTTGATATCTTTCTCTCACTTATTCATCACTCCTTTTCACCAGGACTGTGATGAAGTCGGTGTTGACAGACGCTAAACACACTCGGATTTTTCCGTATAAGATGGGGCATTGTCTGATGACAGCAGATGAAAGCTGATACTTCCCAAACTTGAGAAGAAACCACACAGAAGATCGGTGACATGGATTCTTCTGGAGTTAAAACAATGCATTTCTAGTCAATTTTCAATCATTCAAGAGAAAGCAGGACCCAAACCTCTCCAGGCAGCACAGCTCTTAGCAAAAATGGCACATGGGCCAGCTTCTGTTTGTGAGGAATAGTTCAGCAGCTCATCAAATTCTGCATCCAAATCATACTCTAAGAGGAAGTTTCTCCTTTGGAGGCAGAGGAGGTGTGCATAGGATTTGCCTCATGTGAGGCACAGATCCATGCTGACCCTCAGGGACAGCAGTGCTGAGGTGTTTGTGAGTGCCAGCACCTCTCCAGGATGGTCACCCAGAGCAAGGCACCTGGGGGCACACCTGGGGCTCTGTTTTCTTCCACAGTACATCATGCACACAGAGGAAGAAGGGGAAAAGCAGACTGAAGCTGGGAGACAGGCAAGAAAAGAAGATGGAGGCACATGAATCTCCACTCCAGACATGAGTGTGTTAGACTGTAAAGGAAAATGACTCAGGGATTTGAGGCTGGGAAGAGCCATTCAGAAAGTGCTAGAAAGGTTTTTCTGGTGCTGGGAAGGTCAGGGGCAAACAAGGGTTCCAGATGAGAGACTCACAGTGGTACCATGGCAGCACACAAAGGTCCTCTGCAGTCTCCAGCACTGCATCTGGGCATTGGGAGGAGAATCCAGAGAACAGGAACTGTGGGTCTGAGGCAGTGGCTGGTAAAGGGACCTGCAGGAGTGCAGCAATGGAATTAGAGGGAATATTAGATTATGCCAATGAAAATGTTTGATAACAACAGTCTGTCTCTGAGAGAGGGGTATCAAGCAGAGCACTAATAAAAAGCACACATTATCATTCACATTAACAATGATGCTTTTAATCTGTCTCTATCCCACTCAACTCAGGTTTAAAAAAATAAAATAGAAGAACTGAAGAGTGCTTTTTCCTGGAATCTAAATTATCTGGGATAATCTGTATTAAGGGGGCATGGAATGGCTCATAAAAGGAAAGTATAACAGATATTGCTCAGTTAGTGAATTATATAGTGCTCCCTTGCAATACAGAAAATTCATAAAGAGGGTGATTAGGGGCACTGGACAGAAATCATAGGAGAGATTAGCTTTACAACTCTCATGCTATAGAAACCTGACATACCGCTTCTCACAGATGGAAATGTTGTCCTTCATTTGGATACCCTGCTAAGCTTCAAACTCCGTAAGAAAAGTCAAGTTGATCCATGTTTTGCAAACTGGATAAGAAATGTGGGTCTGCTCTCATTTATTCTAAAGCTTTTTCCATGATGGCACTAAAGTGGGCTATAAAGAAAACATAAATGCAATTTATGTCCATTACATGTAAAGAGGGACGAGTTCAAATGGTAATCCAGCCATGTATCATCACATTGCAAAGGAGTAAATGGCATCCATTATGGGACTGTGCCTCTGTCCAAGGCACTGACACCTTCCTGTGCCTGCGAAATCAGTGAGTGAAGGGAATTTTTTTTTAGCTCATACCTTCCCATTGACTAAGAAATCTTTTCCCCTCACAGTTATGTTTTATTATATTGCTGTAGTGGCACTTTAGATTAAGAGTCCAGGTAATTAATATGGAATCCAAGTGAAAATGCTATGGAAGCACTTGTGACATTCACATTAATAATGGAGGGGTTCATCAAAATTAATGTTATTACAGTAAATACCAAGAAAATTAACTGTGATTGGCTCATTATTTTAAATCATGCTCCCATCTGCAACTGACTCTTCTACATGGCTGAATGGAACAGGCATGGTGATGATTCAGGACTTGGAACCAGAATGCAAGCAGGAAGCATGAGATGTGATCAGCATTAGAGAAAGTCTTTCACAACCCAGACAGTGCATTTTGCTACACCCCTTGCTACAAGGCAGATAAGACTTAGAAGCCTCCTTTCCTTACTTCCCTATCCAGTATATCTGGGGTTTTTTAGAAGAGCCATAATAGATATTTTGTTTTATCAGTAGAGAGGGGGAGGTTTTAATGTAGGAAAAGTCTGTGTGCAGTGCCACAGTTGCATTAGGAGACAATTTCTGCATCAACCAGCCTTGAGTCTAAATTCATGTGGTGCTGGTGTATAAGAAAGAATATTAAGATATAAAGTGATTATCACATGGACTGACTTGACAGAGCCACTTGGAAAAACAGACCTTATATTCAAGTCTTTTGTGCTGTTATCCAGTATATTGCCAATCTAAAAATACAGTCCATCACTGTGACAAATACATATATAAATATTGAGGTAAATAGGTAAAATCAAAGAGTTCGGTTGTCCCAAAAGTGAGACACTTGGGAAAGTGAGAGAAGAAAAAGAGTTTCAACTCAGAAAGCATAATGAAATACGAAAGCATGCAGAAAGAAATCCATGTTGCAGCAGCAACATAATTGTGCAGAATCATGAATGCCCATATTTGTATTTAGCAAAAGTCTCTTTGTTGTTTTCCACCTCTCATTTTCATGCTGATTAAAAGATGTATTAGATAAACAGTCACCTGTAAGTGAATTTGTAACTTTACTTAACTGGGAAACTTATTTTTGGTGTGTTACAGAAATTAAAATGTCAAGAGGGTGGGAACTAGATGATCTTCAAGGTCTCCTCCTGCCCTAGCCATTCTGTGTTTCTATGTAGGAAATTAAACAGCTGGTGCAGATAAAAGTAATGGTAATTAAATAGGAAAAACATGCAAATAATGGAGGAAATAACTACCTATGTACTTATTGAAGACATTGAAGAAATGGTCACTGCAATGCTTTCTCATCAGGTTGGAGGCTTTGTTGTTAAAAGGAAAAAGCCAAAGACTAAGGTACCCCTCAATTTATTGACACCATCATGAATTTCAGTGGAGCTGCTCTGATTTATGCCATTTTGAGACCTCAGTGAGAAGCTGGGTGTTGAAAATAGTTTTCATGAACTGAAAATCCACAGCAGTTTGGTTCTGTGATGTCTGTGTTCTTTCTCAGGTGAGAATTTTTCCCTAATGCCCCTGAGGTGTCATTAGTCCTCTCCCCACTGACACTTGCTGAAAAGTGCCTCCAATCTGCAGGAAAATGATGCAGAAAAAAAAAATAATAGAAAGAAATCATAGCCGCTCCTGAATTAACTTTGGGTTTCATTTTAACATTCAGATTTAACAAAATGCCTCTCTTTGTGTGGAAGTTTGCTCTTTTTCTTGTTTTAAATTACATTTTTTCAAAGAGAGAAATGAGTTTTCTGCTTCTGTTGAAGTCGAAGCAGAGATGACAAAATGAACTGCCTAGCCTTTCAGGAGCAAACCTTACATTTGAAAACACCATTCTGAATAGAAGCTGTGAATTTGTACACACTCATTTATCACAGAGGCCATGAAACCAGCACCCTCCATTCCTGTCTGGAGAGAAGGAATGAGCTATCCCAGCAGTGATAGTGCTGCAAATTGCAACTAAACATGGGGTATTTTGGAAGTTTATTACCATGGTCCATTTCAAAGACAAATATTTCTTCTCTAAAACCTGCTCTGAAACAGGAGGACTTGTGTCACTTAGGTGGCAGAGGGATTTTTCATTTTTTCTGTTGCCACTAAGCTATTTTGCATTTTTATTGGAACCAACAAAACTGGCCAAGGAAATCATTAAGGTTAAATCTGATCTTCTGCAATCACTGTTCTGCTGGAAGACACTTAGGGGTCTGAAGATGGAAAAGGTGAAACTGTGGTAGATGGGGCTACTGACTGGTGTGTGGGAAATACACAAGTTGGATAAAATACCACGTGGTGGGGGTTGCAGTTGTCTGGGTGTGACAGTGACCACTCAGTTTGCCTATGCCATAGTTCATCCTGTGATAATTATATTTTTATCAGAGGCTGCTGAAGGGTTCTGGTTAGTCCATTAGTGCACAGGAAGACTCCTCAGCATCTCCTGAAAGTATGACTGTCATTTACAAGGCACACAGTTCTTGGTGTCAAATTAATCTGCAGAAATAAAGGACTAGGCTGCACACCTCTGATATAATGTGTCTGTAAACCTAAGAGCAAAGACTGCATGTATTTTGTGGAAAATCCCAAACAATTCAAATCTCTTTTAACATCATCTATTGATTAATTGATTTTTTTTTAAGGATTCAGAAACCATGAAACAGGGGAAACAGGAAACTTTTAGTTCTCTGTTCTTATTAAAAGCTGTCTCTGCCTCTGATAATCCAAGGAGGAAAAGAGGGATAGTAGTGAGCTTCTGCAGTATTATTTAACATAGAAAATGAATTTTTGAGGGGAAAAATAACAGTTTTTATGAAACAACTCTTCAATAAACAATAACTATCTTCTACATCTGTGTATGCACATGTGCACACACATTTGTGAAAGAGAAAATAATTGCATGTACTTTCTCATTTTCAAAATAAAATAATAGGATAAAATCTCATCTTTCTTCCATCCTCTTCAGGTCCAAAGATGATGGGGGTGAAGTATCAATTTATCAAAATCCCTTAACTACAGCGCAATTAATTGAACCAAACATGAGAGATTTTTTTCCTGTGATTTTGTATTACACCCAACCTAAGTATGAAAGGGAACAGTGTAAGGAAAATCCACAATGTGATGAAAGTTAATATTCTAGAAGATAATGAGATGTAAATTGCTAGCTGGAACAATACCTACAGGCTCAACTCTTCATACATTTTTTTTAGCCAAAGATAGGGGTATTTTTATGTATTAATAACTTTCAGTTCTTGAGCTCTTTATAAAAGAGATCAGTAACAAAATGCCTTTGCTTTTCAAAGGAAGAAACTGAACCCAAAAGAGATATGATATGCAGAACTCCTTAGCAGACCAGATACTCATCATAATACCACAGATTTCTTGAGTTTCCTTTCAAGTTCTAAAGTATGATGGTTTTTACACAATGGGAGTGTTCAGCCTGGAGAACAAAAGGCTCTGGGGAGACCTTGGAACCTCTTTCAGCATCCGAAGGGGCTCCAGGAGAGCTGGAGAGGGACTTTGGACAAGGGCCTGGAGTGATAGGGCAAGGAGGAATGGCTTCACACTGAGGGTTAGATGGGATATTGGGAAGAAATTGTTCCCTGTGAGGGTGCTGAGGCCTTGGCACAGGTTGGCCAGAGAATCCATTTGAAAAATCCTTTTCAATCATTTAAAAAATTTGATTCAGAATAAGAATTTTTTAAAAGGGTTTTTTTTTTCCCAGGGGAAGATGAAAGAACACAAAAGTACTGAAGTTAAGCACAACTCTTTACAGGGGCTGGAAGAGGAGATCTTCACATTTTTCATCCCTTCAGAATCTGTATTTCAGGATGTTTTAGCAAGGAAAACACCTTGAGGAAAAGCAAGCAGTGTTTGGGAAGAGCTGGTGTTGGTCCAATAGTCAGATCCAAATAAAAGGCAGGAAGCAGTCTCTGATGTTTGTAATTTGCTGACTCCAAAGTCCAATCCTGGTGGAATTTACTACATCCTTTGGTCATTTACTCCTGTTTGTGCACTTCATATTTATGGTAAAATAACAGATGAGATAATAAATGAGGCTAGTGTGCAGTTAAGTCATTGTAAACCCAGTGAAACCAGAATAATTCTATTTGAGGCATTCACCTGGATGATTTACCAGGCATCCCACCCCACACACACCCTTTACAGAGAAAAAGACAAACATCAGCTGAGGTGAGACACACACTATTGGTAAAAACAGTCGGACCAAATCCCTTCTCTGATGAGAGCATGCCCACAGAAGGAGGTTGGCCACATCTCTTCCAGTCTGGCTTCTCAAAGTTATCATAATGTCTTTGCTTGCAAAGGCCAGTTTGTCTTCCCATAGAAAGCTGTTTTGAAGACAACTGATATATTAATTCCATTTCAAAAATTAAAATTCAAGGCATGATAGTGCAAGAGGTGAGTTTTTTGGGAATATTATCTGTCCTCTCAGTCTGCGCTACTCATCTTTTATACTTCTGATTTTGTTCTTACAAGATCATCAGTTTACTATTCTTGACTATCACATCAAATGTTGCTGAACACTACATTCTACTCTTTGAGAGTGACAAACCTCCCTAAATTTAGCAGCACAACTCAGTTACCCCAGTGACCCCATTTCAACCCCCAAATCAGTCAGAAAGCAAATAAACTATCCAAGTGCAAGTGTGCTACACTTTTATATGCACAGTCATCGTGTAAAGATCATTTCCTCCAGTTTAAGTCCCAAAAACCACAGATACAGAATGTTTCCATAGCCTATTGCTGCTTCCACATCACCTTTTCCCTGTATTTGTCAATTCCTTCTCACATCAAAATGCACTTGTGTTAGGGCTCAACCTGCCTGCTCCTCTCCACCTGATCTGATTCAGAACTGAAACCTCGCTCGCTTTTCATCCATGATAACTGATTTTTGATACTACATCTTAAAAATATCACTTCTAACTTTCTCTTCCAATGTCCCTTTTGCTAGGGGACAATCCCATATCACCTACAAATAAGTCATTATGTTTTCTTCCCTCAAATTGTTATTTTAAAAACTGCACTCTTATTAAAAACCTAAATGATGGAGTTATAGCTGAGAGGGAATTGTAACAGGGTATCAGAACACGAATATGAAAGTCATCTTAAATGAGCTGATTTGGAAAATAAACTGAGGAAGATGTGCACAGGAATAAGGAACTGCAAAAGCTGCAAAATAAGGAACACTTGCATCCTTCTCCAGAAAAGAAACTTGATTTATGTAAACTATAAATATTAAAATACATGAAGGGTTCTCAGCTGTGGAGATGCAGGTATATATCATTTCATTGTAGTTGTTAAAAATACAACTCAAATATACCTAATTTTTAAACCACAGTTTTAAAAAAAGCGAAAACTGGAGAAACTCTACAAACAAAAAGGGGCTAGTTCTGGTGACTATTATGACCTTTTTAAAAAAAAATTACTTTAGGGTGACCTTTAAAGGTCCACATAGCTCTTTCTTCTCTAACTCTCTGCCAGCCTGGGTGTGCTAAGTTTGGACTCGATGAGCACTGGCCTCTCTTCTCATCCCTGCTGACACCCTGCATGTAATTTCCTTGATTTCCTGCCTGGAATATGTTGTTGGTGATATTTACTCCTGTCTGTTTTGGCTTACAGAGTCAGCAGCAGAGATGGTGCAGAGATTTACTGTGAATTTAAGGGCATGAGGTCAAGCTGAGCTGTGGCCCTGGGATGCAGCTGATCCCTTTCTCCCCTCCCCTGTCTAGGCAGCCACGTGGGGTGGGTCAGAGAGGAGGGTGGGTCAGAAGCTGGAGGCCACATCTAGGCAAAGCTTCTTATCCCTCAACTTTTTTTTTTCCCAGAAGGTATCTTTTGGCTTTATCTTCTGATAATACTTGTTTTCCCATCCGTGTGAACAGTGCTTTGCCCTCAGCTGTACCTGCTGACACAAATCCCAGCCTGAGACAGCCCAGCCCCTTGCACGCAGAGCTCTGCTGCTGCCATGGTGCCTCTGTGCCTGCATCGATTCATCACTGCCCATCTCCAGCTCAGAGCAGCCAGAGCTGCTGGAGCTCTACCTGTGGCTGTGTTTCTGCCTGTGGCTGTGTTTCTGCCTGTGGCTGTGTTTCTGCAGGCTGTGATCATCTCAGATCTCACACACACAGGGGTCAGGAGGCAGAGCAGCAAATCCTCCCAAAGCCCAGGTGTGCTGCAGGTGTCAGCAGTGACAAGGCAGGAGGCTGCAGGATGGCCCCTGTGCCTCAGCAGGATACAGAGGAGAGCTGTGCTATCAGCAGGTCTCTGATGAGAGCAAAAAGCCACCCCTTGCTGCTACTAAATATTGCAAACCCCACGTGCTGACTTTACAAAGAACAGGCATGGAGGTGGTGAGGGATCCGGAGCACAAGTCTGATGAGGAGTGGCTGAGGGAGCTGGGGATGCTCAGCCTGGAGAAAAGGAGGTTCAGGAGTGACCTTACCACTCTCTGTAACTCCCTGAAAGAAAGTTTCAGACAGGTGGAGTTCAGTCTCTTCTCCCAACTAGCAAGTGAGAGGTCAAAGCAAAATGGCTTCAGTTGTTTCAGCAGAGGCTAAGATTGGATATTAGGAAAAATGTCTTCACAGAAAGGGCTGTCAAGCACTGAAACAGGATTCTCAAAGTGGTTAAATCACCAGCCTTGGAGGTATTTCAAAGATATGTAGGTGTGGCACTTAGGGAGATGGTTTAGTGATTGGACTCAATGGTCTTAGAGGTTCTTACCTAAAGGATTCTATCAGTTCATATGCCCCACCCATATTCACCAGCTTGCTTTTTCCTAGATGATTTTATGAAAGAGAAAAGACCTTATGTGATGAGACTGTGGTTCAGAGAGAGAGGCTGGAGCCCTCTGTTCTACCTCAGGCCTCAGCTCAGGCCAAAAATCACTGTTCCCTGCAGAATTACCACGTATAAAGCCAGCTCCTGATTGCTTCCAAAGCTACAGCTCCAAACCTCTGAATCTAAACATCTCAGCTGAATCAGAGGCTAAAAAGAGCAGTTACTGGAAGGTTTTCTAATGATGGAAAAGGAGCAGGGATGATTCCCCCCAGCTGTGAGCTGGGATATTAAATAGTCTTTGGAGGGAGCTGTTTCTTGTACTTCACCACGGTTCTGCAGAGGCAGCAACTCAATACTACCAAATGTTCAGATGTTCCATCTAGATATTTTTTTTGATTTTTTGGGTTTTTTTTGGTTTGTTTTTGTGATAGGGATTGTTTGTTTGTTTTTAATTTAGAAATGGATAAAGCACCTTCTTGAGCAATTCCTGCCACCATAGGAAAGGGCCAGCTTAGGGGCTGTTTCCCATTTCAGGGAACAGAGTTATAAGCACTAACTAAACAAATGCATTGCCCACAGAAATGTCAAATAAGGTTGCTTCTACATGTACAGAGTTGGCTTTTGCTCTGTAAAGTATTTCAGAATCACAGAAGGCTCAAACTACAAACACTGCAGCCTGACTTCCCTACTTTACCATAGCAGCTAAAAGCTCCCAGGTCTTATTTTTCATTAACCTGTCATCCTGCCTTACTATGTGTCATCTGTCTGTTGCACAAGAGGAAGGAGGATTTCCTAATAAATTCTCATTTCTTGTCACCTGGGTGTCTCTGGAAAGGGAAACCCACAACCTGCAAGCCAGCAGCTCCATCCTGCATCCCATCAAAGCCTTCTGTGCCTCTGTTACCCTGAGTGATATCCCAGGGACAAAGCATCCCTGAAACAGGAGACTGATTTACATAAGCATAGAGAAACCTGAAATTTTGGCTCACATCCTTCAAAAATGGCAAATCATTGATTTTCCTAGACTATTAACAGACAGAGGCAGTCAGAGTTTGGCTCATGCTGCTCAGCTGAGCCTGCTCTCACCTGAAGCTTGCCAAGGACAGGCAATGCACTCAAAGATAGGTATATCAGGCACAAATACAGCTGAGGTGGTTCTGAATATCTTGGACCAAGAGCATAAATTTAGCCCAAAACAGCAGTGCTGGAATTCAGCTCTGTCTGCACACATACTTAGAGATGTCTTTTAAAGACTATTATCTCATAATTTTCTAAAATTATTTTCCAAAGAATTCATTTTACTGGTGATATGCAGTATAAGTCAAGGACCCATAAAAGCTCATCATAATTCTATCACATCTGTGAAACTGCCTGAGGAAGAAGTGTGAAGCAAGAGATAAGAAACAAAACTTGCCAAAGTTTGAGATCAGACACGCAAACATCATTCTGCCATTGCATTTTAGTGGTTTAATTTACCACAGAAAAAAATGCTATGAAGTGGGAGGTATCAGAAATATAATCAGCTGAGCTTATTGGAAGTGAATATAGAAGGCTGTAAGGTATACATACATGTTATATATATGTGTGTGTGTGTTTTTAGAGATATATATATACATGACAAGGTTACTTGGGAAGTTGTCCCTCTTGTTTAATCCCTGCTCTCCCTGTACTGTTGTTTTTTGCACCAATATGAAGTGGGGCAGAGCACTCAAACTTGTTCCAGTTTGGGATTAATTTCGGGAGCTTCGTGGCTGGGGGAGTAGCAAGCATTGCATTTCAAATTGTCCTCAGTGGCAAACCCCTGCATTAAAGGAATCACAAGGGGACTAGAACTAAACAAGGAAAATTAAGAGGAAAAGCAGTAAATCTTCTTTATATGAAGGGTTTACACGATGCTCAAACAATGTTGTACACAAAATTTTAATGAGAAAAATCATGTTCCTGTTGTAAAGCAGCCACACAAATATTCAAGCAAGTAAGAAAATTACTTTCCCAACTCTAGGATTAGTTTCTGATAAACAAAGATCCCCGAAAATGTTGAAGTCCCCTTTCCTGACTGTGGAATTTGGGCAAAGAGTCTCAGGGCCAGACAACTCACATATATCAGAATATCAGATATCAATCAGCTTTGCTGGCTCTGAGAGTTTGATTTTTACCCACTGAAACAGTTACAGGAAAAACCACTTTATACAGGGAATGCCAACTGGCAGCAGGTGACTGGGTGTGTATGGGTGAGAGGGTGGATGAGCAAGACTAAATGATTTTGCTGTTCATCTCATGGGGTCTGCTGTTCTGCATGCTGACTCTTTAGGTTAGGAAAACTGTGGGCTTAGGGGATTGGGACAAAAGGAGACTCCAAAAAGGGGTTTCTCAAAAAGAAGTGGTTTCCAAAGGAGGAAGTGAGACCAGAAAGAAGAAGGTGAGAACCCTGCTGGGGAAAAGATGTCAGGTGTGGGGAATATCATGGGGATCAGGAAGAAAAATGCTGAGGGACAGTCACTGGCCTGGGCTGGTGATGCCCCCTCCCAGTGGGGAGGTGAAACCTGAATACAGTGCAGGGGGACAGTGAGTGTGAGATACTCAAGTAAGTTGTAATTTAAAAGCTCTGATATGGCTTGTTCTTAAGTAAATGCCAGTATCTAGATTAGGGATGTCTAGATTTACAGTGGGTGGTGGTTTGCTCTGTCTCATCCATGTCAAAGACCCCATCCCAACCAGTCTTCTCAATTTTATTGTCCCTTATATAGCCTAGATAACTTGCTTTCCCTCCAGAGCATCCCACTCCCTGTGAAAAGGATGAGCTTAACTGATAATGCAGCTCACAGCACAATATTGAACTACACATTCAATCAGAAACACACCAGTTAAGTCTTTTTCTTTCCTTGTGTGTCCTCTTCGGGTGGTTTCACGCTGATGCAATTCATTGAAAATCAAAATAAGTACAACCCTACACGGGGAAAATTGCATTTGAAGGTTTCCCAGAGACTCAGTGGTGACCAGCACTGATAGATTATTTTATCAGCCTTGAAAGAAATATCCAACACTGTTTTGGCAGCTTTGTTGTTCAAGTGCCAGGAAGAGTTCAGTTTTCCATTCAGCAGGTGCTAATGCAGTTATATAAATCCTTAGCATGGGAGAAAATGGTCTGCACATACAGATTCATGCACATTTCTCCCAGCTTTCCTCCCACCTCTTAAAGGCTCAGCAGCAGAGGGTATCTGACCTGAGATGCCACAGCCAAATTGTTATTTCCTGCCCTGTAAACATGTGCCAAATGATTGCATCTTTCCCTCAGGCAGAAGGGTGGATAAAAAAATATTGGGTCCTTGCTTGCTAACAAACCTTCAGACTTTGTGAGTTTCTCTTTTCAAGCACCAAATCTGCTGCTTTGTAGCTTTTGTGAGGTTTTTCACAGCTTTCCATCAGTAATGCTGAAGATGTGTCTTTAGTCTCAGAACGTTGGCACTCTGGGGAAGAGCTCAAAATTCTTTAGGAGGGACAAGAACCAAACTGAGTAGGGCTTACCAGAGAAAATGGCACTTAAATGAGGAACATCTGTGATTTTCAGGCTTAGCCCTTTATTTGTCAAGAAAATATGAGCTTGGAGAAGAAAAAGGTTTCCTTGCAGATAAAGGGATGTCCTTTTGAATAAGATACCAGCACATCTTTACTATGTGAGCCCCAATGATTTGGGAGTTTGGGTCATGAGTGTTGAAATGTAGAAACACTTTTGAAGGCCCCTTGGAAATTCCCTCACCTTGGCTCCAGTACTGAGGGAACATTGCTGTTTCTGTATGATTATTTTAAAGTGAACTAAGAGAAGTTTTAGCCTTTTTTTGGTCTGTGGGGTAGCAGCTGAACCATCCAAGCAGTGAGAAGCAGAGGATCTCTCTGAGTGTCTGGGATGTCCAGATGAGAACAGGAGACAATAGAGCCTTCCCAAGAGGAGTCATTCATTCCTTGCTGTGAGCCAGGGAAAAAGTCTTTTAGCTGCAGAGGAGGAAAAAAAAAACAGAAAAAAAAAAGAAAGAAAGACATTTCTAACAAACTGGAAAGAAATAACTAGAAAAAGCCTGATTTCTTGCAGCAAACTGAAGAAATCTCTGCTTAACTATATCAGCTGTGGGTCTAGGTCTTGGATTCAGGGTTGTCTGATGGCCTTGAAGTCTCTGAGAATAATTCAGTATTGATCACAGAAATAACAGAGGACAAAGGAACCCTCCAACTGAGAGACACAAAGCAATGCTCAAGTGTAAATGTTGTTATTTCTCATAGAGTTTTGGTAGTCTTACAAAACTCCCTCATTACCTTCTCTTGTTGTTGATTTATTTCTGAAGGCCCCACTCCACACTTTGTGTACTCACGCTGCTTCTCCTGGTGAGGATGCCAACCTGAGGGAAATTGAGTCCATGAAACTTTGAAAGACCCTTCTCTCTCGGGTGAGAGAGACACAAGCAAGGCCAGAAATCAAGATAACAGAGGAGAAAAGAAAGCTGGAGATTCATATATCTGATATCCTGATTCTTCTGCTCAAGTGTATCTCTGCTATAGATGACCCCAATCCACTTACCTTCATACCCTCTTGAAAACACTACCCAACTGCAGGACCAGCTGGAGGTCATTTATCCTACCCCCTTCATATTGTACACATAATTGATATTTTGTTATTTGTGCCTGTTTCTAAAATTGTCCATGAAAGTGTTTTGAAATGCTTGACTTTATTTCATCCAAAACTAAACTGTAACTCTGTTTTATTGAAAATACCTGTTCTTGAACAGACTGCTTGTGCATGTGACTAATGTATTCTAAATTTTCATTGAGCTGGTCTGCTATGACAATCAATTATTATCATTAATTCTATTGTTTTACATGCACAAACAGAAATCTAAGCTTTAGGTTAAGGAATAAATCTGAAAATATCCACAATTTCCACATTAGTGAAATCTTACTACTACTCTTTTTTTAGTAAGAGTTCTCAATTTTTTTTTAAATAATTTTTTCATTAAACTGGTGAGGGAAAGTGAAACCATTCAAGAAAATGTGATTTATATCTGAAATATACAAAGTTGTATCACTCATTTTAAAATCTGAAATATACAAAGGTGTTTCCCTCATTTTAAAATCAGATTCCAGCAAAACATGCATTTTAGGAAAGATGACATCTTCTAGATGTTTTAGTGTATCTCTGATCTTCTGTATTGCTCTTTCACCTTCCTGAAAGAGAGATGATTTCTGCATTTCTGACTGTATTTTACCACAACAGTCAGAAATAACATGACCTAGCATCTTGTTTCTGAGCTGATTTCCATACAGAGTAAATGATCTTTGCAGCAGAGGATATTCAACAACATAGATAACCTTAGCACAAGAAGGAGATATGGCCAGATTCTCCAAAAATATAAATTAGCATACCTTCACTGAATAAAAAAGAGCTATGTCATTTTATATCAGCAAAGAAGCTGTGTGATACAGAGTTAAGTTGGATAGATAAATATTTTCTTGAATTATTTGCTTTTTTTAAGAAAATGAATACATTAATTCCTTATGAATACTTTTTCAGGATGATTCTTAAACCAAATACTTATGAAAGATCTAAGAGGCTTTTGATATATTCTGATCAGACAGAGCAGAGAGGGATGTGACACTGTGAGCCAGGCAGTAACACTCCCCACACAGCCTGTGTTTGCCTCCTGAGGTGGCAAACATCACCAGCAGAGCTTTAGTCTAGTGATGGGAGAAGCTTTTGTTTTAGCAGCCAAGCTGTGACAGAGGGCAGCAGGCACAAACTTAATTCTGTCACATCTCCCACTTGCAGTTTAGAAGGGCTTAGCAGAGTATGCGAGGTGTGATGTGCCAAAGCACTTCACTAACATTCAAAGATGGCTTAGTTGTGTTTCTTTTCTACAGTTTTACCCTCTGAGGCAGAAACGATCCAGCAGAAAAGCAACGTTTGTTTCATATGCAGGTGACAAAGCACAGGCAGCAAGGAGCAGCTTGCAGTCAGTGTTATAAACATCCAGGGACTTCAGTACAGGGACTGTGGCTACCAGCAGACTCTCATGGACCAACAAGATGCAGCCCACTTGGTTCATTTATATTGTGTTAAACAGTGCATTACTTACAGTCTGTGAAGGTCTGGAAAGTCCTGCCATAATGGCAGGGGCACTTGCTTAGACAAATGGCCTTGTTCTATGTTATTGGCTTTCAAAAGGTTAAAAAATGCACCTGCTGCCCAAAAGAGACAGCTGTTCAACCCTTCTGATCATCAAGACTCTGTTTCATTTTCATGCCATACAGAGCCAAAAAAGATCAATCCAGAGCTGAATGAACACACAGGACACATAAATTACTGTGGCACCTATAAACAAAATCACATAAGAAAATGCTCTAAACACCATAATGTTACTGATGTCCTTAGGGCAAACTCTGAAAAAAACATCTGGGGTGCAACTTAGCATTAAACCCATGGTGGAGCAACTCAGCTGCTGTACCTCTGCATTAGAGTCCTTTCTTCTTTTACCACTTTTGATTTCAGCATGAATCCCAGGCTAACTCTGCAGCTACCACAGGACACTGCAATGGGAAGTCTACATGAAATCTGTCATTTTTTAACAACAGCAAAAAAAGAATAATTTTCAAAACCCCTTTTATCTGATAAAAGCAAATGCTGTACATGAAAATCAATCTTCTTTAACAGAGAAAAAGAAGAATATTCAAAAAAAGATCTCTGTCCAATAAAAATAAATGTTATAAAACTTTAGGGCAGGATCTAAGCTCTGGGCAGATGAATGTTCAGACAGATAAGAAGTCTGTGAAAAAACAAGTTCAACCAGGGAATTCCCTTTGACTTGGTATTGATAGCATCATTGTCAGGAAAACAAGAAATAATGAAAAGTCAAAAGCACTGTGTTAAGAAGCACATTCCCCTAAGCTAGAAGTCTGATTCCTTTTAAACCTCTCTAAATAGTCTCTGAGACCCAAATATGATTTGAATTCTAAAAATCCACTATCTAAAAAGTGACACTCAAACCCCTCTTGCAGCAAATGAGCAGGATCAAATTAGGCATGGAATTTTGGCCAGGGTCAGAATGCAGATAGGAAAAAAACATTAGATTTAACCCACAGAAGTCAAATGTCATGGTCAGTTGACTCCCCTGGCTCTGCCTCTACAAAGCATTTTCAGCTGGTGGGATCAGGCCCAGAAGTGCCTTTCAGTATTGTCTTTGTCTTCAAGTTACAGAAACCTTGAGAGTAAAGGGATGAAATTTTAACTGTGTTTATGAAATGGGGAATGGGAAGAAAGGTCTATAATATTACCAATAATAAAGGATTTTTAAAAAATGGTTTTATAAGAGAAAAAAACCCCCTGCTATTGTGACAGGACCTACACAGAGATTGGGTTTGTGTAAAGTGATATAAACCTCTGAAAATTTTGAAATTTTCCATGAAGGAGAGCTCTAACCAGTAGCCAAGAAGGGCAAAAGTGGATTGTGTGGGGTCCTCAGAAACATGTAATTCCAATAAAAACACAGTTCCTTGATGTCTCTATTGCTATTTGAATTATTACATGTTTATCTGTAGGAAAAAAAAAAACAAACAAAAGAAAAAACAAACAAACCAGCCAAGTAGGCAAATGGTGACATCCAAATGAATAAAGCTTCAGAAATTTTAAGAAGAGACAATGTCAACTTCTTAGAACCATGCTCTTCCCTCTTTCGAGTGGAAATTAAAATGAGTCAAAGTACCTCGATTTCAGAGGTATAAAAAATGTTCCCACAGACTCATTGTGGCCCCATCACATTTCCTGTGGGCAGCTTTATGAGTAATGCACATTAGGTCCAGAAGTTGTCATATATATTGTCAGCTTCCAGAAGTGTTATCTATAAAAAAGATAAAGAATATTTATCTATTTTTGAAAGGCGCTGGATGCAGCTCTATTTCTGTAACTAAGTTTATATCCATGCCACTGGTACATATGCTAAACAGGAGTCTAGCTATATGCATAATGAGACATATGCAAGGATACTGCAAAATATTAATAAAGCCTTTGAATTCTGCATTTTGAGTGAGAATTACACCATCCTTGATATAAGTCCAGTTTATTGCAGGGACTGATTCCCAGAAAAAACTTTAAATCACAAGTTAAAATATAACCAACACAGAATGAGTAGTAGTATGCAATCTCAATAAAAGAAGAGAGGTTAAAGGTGAGACTGCCTAACTGCCCCAAAGAGTTTGTAATTCAGTGGCATGGTCTAATTTTGTCAGTGGCACATGTATTTGAGTGGAAGACAGGTTCATTGAAAGAGCCACTAGTTCACAGTGAAAGGATTTCAGACCTTTTGACATGTTCCTTGCTATCCTTCAGGCTCAGCTCAAGTCTCTCTCACTAGCTCTTACAAGAAGCTGAAGGCAGCTTTATAAAGCAAATTGGTTCCTTTTCATTTCAGTGAGACTCAGAGGAAACAAGAATTTCATTCCAGGAGAATTTAAAAGTTTAGTTTTTTTTCTGGAAAACTACCTCCTTCTTCATAGGTGTTAGGAGGCCAAATGAGTTTCATGGCATTCTCAAACACTGGGCAGTGGGAGTCAACTATAGACCATGAGATAAAACAATAATAAAAAATTTATTTTGAGGAGAACATGGGAAAGAAATTCACAGGATATTTCAAGAGTGTATCATGCTACACTCCAGGAGAACAGGCTAAGGTGAGGGCAAAAATCAGGAGAATTTCCATCCCCCTTAGGCCCACTCCATTTCAGCAGACACTGAGCAGCAAAAAGGCCCTGAGGTATAAATTAGAGCAGCAGCTGTTCTTAGCTTGCAGCACCTCGTGTTCAGCTGCCTGCAGACTCTGTGAAACTCAAGACACCTGAATAACTATTTCAGAAATGTTTGGATTCATTTTATCTGGGTAATGCACATCCCAAACCCCAATCAGTCTCTTTTGGGTGCAGACCCTTTGCCACTGAACATCCCTAGCTGGGACACTTCACCCCCTCCTCAGCTGTCTGGGTGATCCCACCTTGCACTGCTCATCAAGGAAAGGGATTGATCCTGTTAATTGTTCTCCTAATGCCTCTATCCCCAGGACAGAGGTAAATGTCTCCCTGCTAACAGTAACATTCAGTGGGAGATTTGGACAGAATGTAAGCCTGCTTTAGCCTCCTTGACAGAGAGGAATCGACTGGTTTTGTATCAATAGCCAGCATTAGAGACCAGGATCACAAGCATCAGATAACACTGAAATTAAGTAATTGCCACTCTTTTTCTCTGCTTGGTGTGCTTCTGATCAATCGCACAAAGATTATTAGGGAAAGTCACAGGCTTGCTTAAGCAAAAATTAGAAAACAGAGTTTAAATTTTGGCATATTTCCAATATCCAAGCAGTTCTGCGTCTTGTTTACCTGAACACAACCTGCCAGATGTGGGGTGATTTGACACCTAGAAATATTGTCCTGTGGAAAACAGCCACCCCCTCAGGCTTGCCTTTCCTACTTTATTGCAGCTCTTTTGCATATTCACTTCCTAAGCATCTCTTACCCACATTAGGATATAACTCTTGCTGGCTACCCAGAAGACTCCTGAAATGCTTGGATCAGCACTTATCCTGCTTGGTCTTTGGTTACTACAGCCTGACTTCATAGTTCTCTGCACTTCATGATAAAACAACCCAAACTTTGTAACTGAGCAAAAATATTGTGTCTTTTTTTCCTTTCCAAAACCACCAGATCCTCACTATAGGCTGTCAAGCTAATGGGAGAGCTTCTGTACATCTGACCCACAGTGTAATTTGTTTATATCAAGCAAACAATACAGGTATAAACTTTACCTGCTTGTTCTTTTTTTGCTAAGCAAAAACAGCTTGGGAAGATCAGCTCTTGCCCCATGGTGTAATCCACACTTTGATGAATGATTTGAAAGATGTGTATGAGGAAATGTCTGTGCACCTTTTCTGGGATGTTACGGATGGTTTGGAGCAATCCATCATACTGCCAAGGTCAGCTTGAGGCCTGTCAACAGCAACCCCTTCAAGAAATGTTTCATGTCAGGGTGGACCACCTTTTTTTGTTTTTTTTCCCTTGCTGCAGTATCTCAGGAAATCTCAGTTCAGGTCTTAAGACAGAGGAGAGAAGAGAAAGGAAACTCTCCCCCTCTGAAACCTCAGAAAGGCTCAAGCTATGGCTGGTTTGAGACCATGGAGCCTGGCCAGGCTGAGAACAGGACTCAGCTCACATTTACAGCAGCAAGGATATTTTCTTTCTGATTTGCAGTCATTTATTCAGGATGGGATAGGGTTGGGACAGTAGGTCCTGAGGTGCTGCAGCACATCTGCAAGCAGAGGGAAGAGAAAGGGCAGATCTGGAATGACAGCAGATGATGCATTTTAGAATTAGCAGGAATTCAGTGGAAGACACATATATATCATCTCAGAAAGGAGATTACAGCATTGAGCTCCCCTGAAGTTCAAAACTGGAGCAGAAAGGATGCATTGCAGCTTTAATTATGCTATTAAGGTTTCTTTTCAGGGGAATTACCATCCATTCTCAGGTACTCACAGAAATGGTAAAATCAAGGAATATTTAGGGAGTGGAAGAGTTTTAATACTGGGTGGCAGAACTCTTACAGGCTCTAATTTTATTCTGAATAATAGAAATTGTTCCCAAGAGACACTTTTTCAACATCTGAGAAGTATAATATTAATTGCTTCTCCCCAGTTCTAACTTTCAGGATTCTCTTGAGTAAAGCAAGCAACCAGGATCACTATTTTATACTGGTAAAAAGTTAAACGTGCCTGATTTAGTTTCTGGTTCCTCTCTAAATTACCACCATTAGCAGAAGCTATTACTATCTGTGCTGATTCTCCCAGCTTTATTCTTCCTCAAGCCTGAGGCTTTATCAATATATTGTGTAAAACCACATTTACAGCATCCAGACACCTCAATCTCATGCACGTGCCCAACCATGCATGTGCACAAAGAACACCTGAGCAGACACAAAAGCCACTGATAAAAGAATGGCACAGATAATGTGATCAGTCTGTGACACCTTGAAGTAAATGACAAAATCAAGGGGGAAGGCAAGCATGGCACTTAATGAGGCTCCACCATGCCTTGTGGCCTTTGAAACCTTTGAAACCTCAGAGTGTTCTTAGACACAAAATAAAGTCTACTACAGTTCTTCCTTTCTCAATCCATCTTGACAGCTCTGTGTGGATGAAAATCTCATTATTTTAAGAGGGGGTAGACAGGCCAGAGGAGGTGTGTGGCTGCTTTATTGGTTCTGCTCTTTGAAAGCCCCTCTTCACCAAACTTTGTGCCCTCTGAAAGGAGACAGAGATGAAGAGCATCCTTTTCTGTTTCTTCTCTCCACACTCTTCTGAGGCCCTTCAGCTGAGAGCTTGACCCTGGCTGGCTTCTAGGAGACTCCCCCAGTGTCACTCAGGATGTGTCTGCAGTTCTTTTCAGCACAGCCCTGGTGTATTGTCCCTCCTGCACCTTCATGAAGTAACTAAGTGCTGATCCATGAGCAAAGAATCAAGGGGCAGTGGGAATATCTGAACTAGGGTTGGTAGTTTAGACTTCTTGTCCAACACCCATTTTCCTGCTTCTCAGCTATTTCCAGCCCTGACCTTGTCCTTCTCTAGCTGGTTAACCCTGTCTGACCCCTGCTGCTCCTGAGGACACGGGGAGGCTGCCAAGGAGCTGAGAGCACCAAAGCTTTAACAATTCTCTCCCCTTGGCTAAGCAGCAGACCTTGGCCTCATCTCTGCTTGCAGCACCTTGGAGACAGCACCTGTTCCCAAAAATGCCCCTGGAAACCAAAAAATGGGCCTCAGATGAGGTGCCCTGGCTCAGATTCTTAAGGAGGTGGATGTAATTCTTTCTTACTGATTTTGATTTGTAACTGGGTGCTTCTGCATTTGTAAGGATCTGAGTTTCCACAGCATAATGGATCCTCATAGAAAACCAACCTTTCTTCATCACAAATAAGTCAGCACTAATCTTTCCATCAACTGCTTTTATCAATGCACAGAGTCAGAAAATAGATATTCTAGGGGATGTTTTTTCTGTCTAAAAAGAGACAGTTTTCAGCCATCTATTTTTCTTTTTTTTTTTTTAAGAATTGTTTAGTATGCAAATGAATACATATGCATGTATAAACACGTGTGCACTTCTACAGGCATATGCAAATACCCAAGCTCTTGGTATTGATGCACACATCTTTTTCTGAATTCCAGTAATGTTAAACAGAATCCCTCCAGGGCTTTCCTCACCACTCCTTTTTACACGTTTGACAGTTTTCCAGGGAATTAGTCTTAGTGCTTTATTAGGTATGTGTTCTAAATAATTAAATTTGACAATTATGTGGGAGATATCTCAAGCAAAAAGAATTGAAATCTCTGAATGCAAAAAGAAAAATAGTGGGAAGGCTCTTTTTCTTTCTTTCTAAGCTACTCTATCACTCCCTTTGACTGTATCTCCTTTCCCATTAATTGCTCATCATGTTGATATGCAAAATATCAACTCAGCAGGTACATTTCATTTATTGAAACATTATTTGAGAACAGCTTCATTAAAGATTCAAGATGCCAGTGCAAGATGACACAGTACATAGCAGCTTGTAGCATGGAAAGCTTTACAGAGTTAAACACCCAGCAGCAGGCAGGGAGGGGTGTGGATCACAGGGGTGGTGCTAAGCTGGTTCATGGAGAGTAAAATTAAAGTGTTCAGATACATGGTCAGCAATGAAGACAGGCAGGAGCAGGGATACACAGGTAATAGGGAAGAAACTGTGTTTGGCAAAGAGTGGGGAGGGACAGAGAGAGGGGCAAGAAAACTTCTTTAGGTTACAGACTGTGCAGAGAAGGCTGTGGGATTTATGGGAAAGTTATACCAGGAAAGGCAAGGGAGTTCTGCTGCTGTAGGGTTTTCTGTCTGGCTGAAAGTTATTGTGAAAGGTTGAAAATATTCCTTTGATATTTGGGTGTTGGCATCTACTGCAATGACTCCCAGCTCTGCCTTTGAGGGCCAGAGTTCAGAGCCTCTGCCAGTGACCTGTCCTGGGAAGGACCCGGCCCCACAAATCACAAGATCTTCCCTCAGTTAAAGCTCTTGAGAAAGTTTATTGCATAATGCAACACAATGTGTACACCAACAACTGAGCACCAGCAAAGAAAACATGTGAACTATAGCTGGGGACAAGCATAATGTATAATACTACTTGTAAACAAAATTTAACTGGAGTCAGAACCAAGTACTGGACAAACATTTGCAAGCCACACACTGAAATACACCCAGAACAAGTTTGTACAAAGCATTAGTAAGCCAAGCTGAAACTTTATCCCCATATCAGTTTGAGGTTTTTTTTAGATGCCCTTTTTAAAAAATAGGGATATCCACATTTAATTGCCAATTAAGGATTTCTCAAGTTTTTGTTTACTGTAGAAAAACATCCTTCAAAGGATGCTCAGCAAAACAAACCTGACTAATACCACTTCCTGACCTTTTGAAAATAATCCTTGTGAAGTATTTTTACACTCTTAACAGAAAATACAAAACTTTGAAAAATACTGAATAAAATATTTCTGCACTCTTCAGAATTCTATTCAGAAACAGAATAATCCCCCTATGGCTCATGCTATTGGTATTTGTGCTTTACTTTTCTACCAGTGAAATCCCTCTATGTCCCTTGATGCTTCTAGGGGAGACACTGGCACTTCTCTAGAATCCAAAAATTATCAGCATATTTTCTATGGCAAATAAGCTCAAATGTCACCTCCCTGTGCCCCAGCATGCCATCCCATAAATCCAAAGATTCCCCAATGCCATTTGATCTTTCAGTGTGTGCCCTTCTAGTGTTCAACCATTCCATCATAAATTACAGCCTTTACTTTATTATTTTGTTCCCTGTCCAGCCACTTCTCTTACAGAGCCACATCTTCTTCAGGCAGGGAAAGAACATCCAACAGGGCAGGGAAAGCTTGGGCTGAAGGAGAGGGGTGGAAGTGAATGCAGCCCAATGGATGTTTCAAAGCTAAAACATATGGATCCTTTTCCTGGCTCTGTTTATGAACTTCATTTTATTCTTTTCATTTGTTCTTGTGCTCAGCCTGAAGATCCTCAGGCACTTTCTCTCAAGTCCTGCTTGTGGCACCCATGGTGTAGCAGAGTCTGACAACAATTAGATGCTTCCAACAGGAAAAGGTGTTAATAAAAAAAGCTTGTGTGTGTAGGATGTGATGGCTTCTGCATTCATCGCAAAATATTTCTTCAGAAGGAAGATTATTTTCTTAGGAACAGATGTCCTTATATAGGAACACTCTTTCCATGTCAGGTCATGCTAGTTTTCTAATAAGTTTTCTAATAATTCAACCTCCTGCTACAAATGCCCACCCTTGAGGAACTGAACTGAGACTGTGAAGAAGCCAAAGGCTGCTAAGAAGTGACCTGTGGGCAAGTTTGTTCCAAGCAAGGGTCTCTGTGGGAGGTGAAGGGTTCTGTTCAGCTCTTTGCTGCACTCTCTCTACAGGAAAGCAGAAATGAGCCACCACAGACTCTTATCTGAGCTGGAAATATAAATGGACAAAATGGTTCATCAATTTACTTTCTAGAAAGTTCTTCAAAACAACACCTGGATTAACTCAAGCAGCCTACTCATTTTTGACCAAGTTCATAATGAAACATCTCACATGACAAAAGTTTCTAATAAATTTATGAGTATGCAAAGCCTTTTTCTGTGCTCATTTTACTTCATTGTTAGATGCAAAGGTAACAAAACGACATGGAAGAACATGTTCTCCATATATAAATGCTCATTAACAGAGATGAGAAATGAGGAGAAGGCTCAGGAGAGAACTTTGTAATGATTTCCAATCTTGTTTGGAGACCTAAGGCAGGAGGTAAGCTTTATTCACACAAATCCATCTTTATGTCAGGAACGTCCCCCTATCGTGAAACTTCAGAATTTAATGGTGTTTAGGAAAGTTAGGAAAAGTTCAGCTCCAGTTGGAATCAGTGAGATGTGCCAAAATCTCTCCAAGGTCTGGATCTTTGTTAGAAAATAAGGTGAATGCATCTCTGATCTCTCTCACACAGTCCCATGGATGTGACTGAGACATTCATAGCTGCAAGTGATTTGTTCCTGTCTTCCTCAACGTGCACAGATTGTCTGGGGTGTACTCACAGAAGGAAATCCTGGGAGAGGTGCCCAGGACACAAACTGAAGAGACTTCTACATTGCACTCCTGCAGCTCTGGGACCATGAAAACCCCAAAACAGCAACTCCTGGTCACTGACTGATAGTTTGCTGTCTGCCTGCAGCTAGCTGAGTGGGTGACTGTCCTGAGATATGAAATGTCCTGAAGAAATGTCTGTTTGGATGGCTGGATTGGGAGCAAAGGAGAGCTGGAGAAATTAGCTTTAACAAGAGAGCAGCCAGCAGTGGGCATGTGGCATCCTGCCCCCAGCCACAGCAAACTCCCAAACTGAACAAACACCAGCAAAGCTCAGTATCCCTGCTCAGACCCATCCCTGCCTGCCCGGCACAAAGGGGATTTTTCTGAAACAAAAGGGAAAAGTTAATGGCATGATCCCTCCTGTTCTCTTCCTGGTGACACCAGTGCCATCTAGACTTGCCATTTAGAAAGCTGTTTATAGACAGCTGCTTATCAAAGCACAGACATCTTTCTTGTAGTCCAATGTGTTTAAATATTTAAAGGACAGCTGCACAGAGCCATGTCCCTCAGCCCTGTCACTGGGACACGGTGATATCTTCAGCCCCGGAACAGGAATTGGACTTTCTGCCACGAGATGGGGCTCTGCCTGCCCTCTTTCCCCATGTACCCTATTCTATGCTTTTCTTCCTGTCCTGCACGAAAAATCATTGTTTCCTTGGTTATAATGTGTCCCTTCTTTCCCTCCTTCTTTTGCTGTATTGAAGCACATTAATTTTTCATAGCAAGCAACTTTTCTGTCTTTCCCCAAACAGACACACTAAACTGACAAAGCCTCTAGGATCCCCTTGGCTGAGACAGATGAGTTATACTTACAGAATTAAAGCAAAACCTTTATTGCAGAGGGAAGCAATGCTATAACCAGGCCATCTGCTTCATAGCCTTCTAAAACAGAGAGCATTCCTACAGGTTTCCTGCTTATTATTGTTGGAGGGTTTTGCTCCTAACAAGCAAAGGATCAGTGACCACATTCTGACATTTGGTGCCTACTGGAGAAACAGGAGCGGGCTGAAGTTCACAAAACCGTGCTGAATTTTTATGCAGGAATGCACAGCAACCTCTTTTTACAGCAAAGAAATTATTAGCACTGTGGTTGTGCCGGGGTCTTTCACCTGCTCTTCCCAATGGCTGGTGTTTAACACACACATATGAAAGGAATTGGCTCCTGCAGGGTCACTGCTCCTTTTCCCCAAGGCAGGGGATGCCTTTGAGTAGGATTGCTGGTTTCTGTCCATCAGGTGCCAAATGGGTTAACAGAATTCCATCACTCCCTGGTGTGTGAGATGGCCAGACCATCTGCCCGTGCATTGTTGCAAACCAAGGCACCACAGCCCCTGCAGAGGTGATCTCCCAGACCAGCACACAGGGAAGGATTTCCTCCCTCCCTTCCAGGCCATGGGATCTCTGGATTGCACTTGTGAGGATGAGCACACGTGGCTCTGGCACTGCAGGGTGATCATCCCTCAGTGCTGGGACATTCCTGTCCAGAAATGTTTGCTGAAGGACTGAGCTTCCCCTTTAAGCTGACCTGGCTCCTGCCACTCCTGAGAGTGGCTTTTCTCCTTGATTTACCTATAGGGAGGTGACACTATTTCTTACAGCAGTTGTGAGCCTTTTACAATGGTTTTGCAAAGCACCAGCAGCCTGTGAATCTTTGGTCAATGCATGTTATTCTCACTATAAAAAATAGAGGCCTCTGAATAAGCCCAAATTTCATTTCTTTGCTTCCTTATAATTTTTACTTCTGCTTCTTCTGTTGTTACCTGCTTGTACTTTTTTCTCAGTACAGAATGCTGCTCATGTAGCAACAAACCAGCAAAACACCAGAAGAAAAGGTATTCACACATTACTAAATTTCATTAAAATATAAAACAGCCTTCAGCACATTTAAAACTTGGAACAAAAACATATTTATTGGATCAAGGCCAGTCCTCTGTGACCTGAGGTTGCTTCCTCATACAAGCTCATTATAAACTTGTCAAGGCTACTTTAAATGAGTTAGAACTTTCTCCCCCACTAGTCCAATTGGAATGTTGCTGGGATTTGCTGATAAAGGAATCTGCTCACTTTAAAGTTAAAATTTCTTCATAGCCTTGAGAAGAGGGATTTTATGTGCCATTCTTTGCAGAACAGGTTGAAGAAGAATATGAGAGGCTTTTCTCCATTTTTTTTTTTACAAAAGGACTAGGAAGTAATAAAAAGTGATTAGTCAAGCAGTGGGCTCAGGGGGTGAAAGTGCAATTTTAGTGCTGGGTCTTAATGCTGGTTAGAAATTATAAAAAATCCTCTCTATACAGGCCAGGCAAGACCCATCAGAAATTCCCATCAATGTTTTTAAAGTTCAATTCTCAGGTATTTTTATGAATTAACATGATGCAAGAGTAAATAGAAACCACTTTCCCTCTTACCTTAAACCGCAGCTTTTAGAAATCACCTTTCTTTCTATGGTCACCAGAGGCTTTAGGGGAAATTGTAATAGAGGTCCATGATGCTGGGCAGAGCTGCACACTAGGCTTCCTTCTGTGGTGCTCTGTGGGAGCACTGCATTTTTAAATTGTATTTTTAAAGCTTCTGTCACTTTTTTGTCCTTCTTAGACAGAAGCTGTCATCTTTTTCTCACTGAAGATTTCTTTCTGGGAAACTCATGGCAACCATCCCATGACTGTGCCTTGTACACTTTATTTACAAAGGCTGAAACCCAGTGTACCTAGGAAGTGGTACCCTGCTTCCAGGAATAGGGAAAATTTAATTCAGGTAAGCTCAGGAATGTGGGCAGCTAGGATGAGCTGAAATTTATGACTGGATACACAGAAAAACTCAGAAGAAAAAACATAAATCCTGTCTACACTTCACATGACGACCCTCCTCCTATTGCTTTTGTAGATACAAATCCCAGCTGTGGCTCTCCTATTTACTGACAGTAGCAGGGGACAAGCAGCAAGAGGCCAGTGCAGCCCATGCCTGGGATGCCAGGAAAGCTCCCAGGCTTGCCCTCTGCCAGCTGTGTCATTTTCACACATCCAGGCAGCCTTACACAGCCACTGGACTCATCACTTTGGTCAAGAAATACCAGTGGTTTTTTCCACACTAAAATGTCCTCTCAGGATCCCAAGAGCTTTCAGAGAGGAAAACATTTTCACAACTTTTTTCCTCCAGCCTGCACTTTTTCCTCTTACTAAAATTTGTTTGTTCTGTTAGCACTCACATCTCTACACAGCCATTCCCAGCCTAGTTGTCATTAATTATCGGGTTTAGGGACTGTGGCTTAATGAAGATAAATGACCCAGCAGTCTCTGTAATACAGAGCCATGTGCAGAGTAGCAAATGGTGGGTCAGGCTGGAGGGTCTGCATCCAGCTGAAAGCATCCAGCCAGATGTTCCCACCATCCCTGCTGCCATCAGAATTGTCACTAATCACCAGCCTCGTTAGTGGCTTCTCTAAACCCAAGCCAAGGACCAATGGGCCACAGAAGGCAAATTTCCCTGAGAGATTATTTTTGCCAACGCAGTTTAAAAATGCATTTAGCAAGGGAATGAAGGAAACAGCTGCTTGTACTGTGAGAATGTGTGAAAAGATGGCATTTCCTCAGAGCAGGCAGCATGGCACTGCTCACTAGCAGTCATCAGTGCTGGAGGATGGAGCAGTGGTTGTGCCTTCACAAAGAAGTGGCTCAAGCACCTCAGTATGGCTGAAAGGAGGTTGGGGGCTTCCTTTTGTTCCAGGTGACAGTGATGGCCCAACCACCATGAGGGCAGCTGCTGCCTTTGTAACAAAGTTCTCTTGACGTATAAGGATTGAAAGGAAAAGCAAACCAAAACCAAAACTCCCCAGGAAATTCAGATGAACAATGGCAGGATTTTTTTTTTTTTTTTTTTACATTAACATTTTTCATGTAGTTGGAAAGGCTATGACAAAATGCAGTACAAACATTTTAGTTCCATCTCTTACCAATCTCTCATGCTGTTCTACTGAAATTTTAGAGACTAAGCACACTTAATATCCTCAGCCAAAAAGGCAATCTCATCACAAAGAATTAGTGAAACAACAGCAAGGAAGCTCGTAAAGGTGAAGTTTTAAGAAATCTTATCCCTAGACAATTGTACCAACTTAGTTTTTACATCTTCTCCTTCTCACATAGTATCACCATTCTGCTTTGTTGTACTGATCTCTTTTTTCTCTATTATTCCCTTTTTGAATAATACTGATATGAGATCTTTTCTCTCTCTTCCTATCTCTTCTAAATAGAAGCAAACCTTATAATCAAAGAAGTGAAAATCTACTTTTCCTCCCAATGATGTCTAAGTTGGTTTAAAATATAACTATTTGTTGCATTCTGGCTAAATGATCTGATAATAAAGGAGCTTTGTGCCTTCCCTTGGAGGGCTGGTCTTGGGTACAAAAAGTACAAATGCCAACCAGTAAACTGCATGTGGTACATGGTATATGGGGCTGTATATTTCTGTATGACTTCCTGCACTCCTCCTTTTACACAGCCCCTATGTAAAAATATTAGTGAGATGGAGGGTTAGCCACGTGCATTGTTATTCAGGGTAATTAAGGAAAATACACAAGTCATTATCATTAGTGGTTCATAATACAGCAATCAAAACATGATTGCAGCTTAGCCCTAGCTCTGAGCTGACTGAGCAGGGCCAGTGCAGCAGGACTGTGGAGAAATGCTCTATGACAAGAAGTTTGTAATGATTTACAGGGTGCTCCTTAATTGCACAATCAGTTGTCTGTATCAGTTAATTGAATTCCCCTCCCACTAATTACTCTTTGCAGCTCTTTATGCCACTGTACCACAAGCTTAACTTTTTATACAGCTACCTTAGCTCAGTTTCCTCCCAGGAGTTTTCTGCTCCACTGAACTGAATTAGTGTTGCCTCTGCAGTGGTTCACCAGGAATGATGTATTTACTCCCTGTGTGAGCTCCCTGTATATTGTCTATGTGTGTTTAAAGAATGTGCCAGGGTGCAGAGGGGGATAAGGCTGTTTTCTTCCAGGTGCCCTGCATGTGGAGTCTTGATCTTTACTCCAGAAGTCACTGCTACCCCCATGTCCAGGATACAGTTCAAACCATCACCTACCATATCCTTGAGTTCTTAAAGTCTATTTCTGTCACAAAGCTAAAAACAGCCTGTGTTTAATGGGAACTGCTAAGGCAAATCTGTGTTTCTATATGTGACTATAAAACCAAGCAAGTAATATAACATGACCATATAAAAATAAATATGAAAGCAGAGAGAGATGAATTGAAGGGATGGTGGCTGTCTCACTCACTGCTGAAATCTGCACAAAAACTTGTATTTCTTCCATTACTCATGGAATATTAGTGCTCTTCATTGTCTGCTGCTATTTATTTTTAAACCAATTTGTTGTTGGTTTGTGTTAAACAATATTTTATATATGCAAAAGGCACTCTTTTAGCTTGGGTGTTTATGAAAGTCTTTTCTGAACTATGGGAGGTTGGAAAGTTTTCCCTCCATGCTTGTTTGCACATATTTTGAGGCACTTAATTTTCCAAGATTCTTTGAGTCTGAAAAAAAAAAGGGATTTAGAATTTGTTTATAAAGTCCTTTTCCTTCACACACATTTGTATTAATTGTAAATGATCACTGTCTAATTTTTTTTTGTTTCTGCTTTTAACATTTCCAGATGCTTACTAGTAATGATGATTCATATGTTTCATACACACTGATATTTCTGGTGCTTCTGCTTCTGAGATAAGCAGATGGAGGGTAGCTGAGTTTCAGCAAGCTGTGTATTGCAGTCAGGTAGGATGCAAGAAAGGGGGAATGAAACAATGTGCTGAGCTGCCCCTTATTTTCAGCTCCTCTATTGCCACCACAGACCAAATATCATAACATGTGTTTTATGTCAATGCTTTCTTGTCTTTTATAGCCTTCAACAATAAACCAGCAGGCAGTGGAATCTCACTTCTCTGCTGGGATTTTACACTGTTTAGACACAGTTAATTCTCAGCATCTCTTCTCTTTTGAGATGCTTTTTTTTTCTGTTGAAATCCAGCAAGGATTAAAAATTCTTCTGCACAAATTCACCCATTCAAGATATGGATCAACTGGATTAAACTGATGCCCATCTTGATTTGAAATATCCAAATGGAATATTGGGAAGTAATAACTGTTTATAGTTGAGCAAAAAATGTGTGAGTATTAAAAAGAAAAACACCTTTGGTATGCCAACCTGAGAAGTTGCTTTCAAATAGCACAACTATGCCATGTTTCATTTCAAATATGTGATGGTTTTCAGCTTTGATTCAGACTTTTAATTTTGTTGTAGCTCAGCCTAAACTTCTCTCAGAAGCCATTTGCTACCAATACCTTACCAATCAAAGCAAATACATTTTATAAAGGGTTGTAAACTTCAACTGCTCCACTTCTCCCCCTCCTCCCAAAATCACTATAAAATGAGAAGAAAAAAAAAATTAAAGCTTATATTTTATGAGATTTTAAAAATAAACTTCTTCATTGGGTATTCTTCATAGGACACTCAGTTTTGTAGCCTGAGGGAGCCTGGAAAAGATGTTTGATGTCCTCTACCAAACAGATGAATCCTAGCCTGATAGAAAACAGAAAATACCAAATAAGAAAAAGTAAATTTTCAGCAGTGCAGTACAACTTCTGGTTAATTTTGGTGGTTTGGGGTTCTTTTAAAGGCGACTTTAGTGCTGTTGAAAAAAAAATCCTTCACTATAAAAGAAGAAAAACAAAAATTGACCGCACCAGAATCTTTTCCAGTAAGTTTAATTTCCTGATTATTTGTAAGGTCATTCCTGAGAGCTGCCAAGGTGTGACTCATTTTTATTAAACACTGTGCCATCCAACACTCTTCATCAATATCTTTCAGCCATTCATTCCTCTCAGCCAGTGTCCCTTTTAAGAAGAGCTCACAGCACTGGATTCAATTGCTTCAGCTCCAGTGAAAAGCTCACATCAAATATGCTGAAGAGTTTGTAACCTTTATCACAGAGCTAGTTAGGGGACTAGGATGGAGTCTCTCCCAATAGAAGTGAGTGGTCCTGTTGAGCCTTGGAGGATGGTTTAACCTACACTGAGTCAATATCCAAAGACTGCTACTAGGGTCACATCTTTTGAGCTTATTACCTTTCAGAGAAGCCTTTAAAAAAGATTTTTTGATTTAAGTCATTAAAAAGCTCATGTCGATTTTCTTCAAGAACAGTGATTTATGCTAAATAGCTGAGCAAATTCTCTTCTGCAGTTCTGGTTGTGACCCACAATGTTTTACATCTTACTCTGTTCTTCTGTAATATCTGCATCAAAAAATAAATAAATACTGATAAATCCTGCTCCAGTAATTGTTCTAATTCCTATCATGGCTGATGTTTTCTGTTTCTAGAATGAGGGCTTGAGGACTGTGTGGAGGGAGGGCTGTTAATCCCTTTGATTAATTCTGGATAAAGAAGAATTTTCTAAATATAACAGGATTTATTGTTATTCTTTCCATAAAGGCAGTGGAAAGAGAGAGAGGACCTACTCAATGGGTAGATCAAGAATGCTAAGACTGATTTGGCACTGTTCATTATGGCTGTTGCATTATAAATGATCATGAAATGCACTATTTAGGATTCTAACTACCCCAGTAAAGGTGGCACATTTATTTTCAGAGAATTGTTAGGAACAATTGCTCGGTTCTCCTTTTAAGCAGCGGCAGCCGCAAGTAGAAATTAGTTGATGTGTAAACACAGTTGGGAGGTAAATGTGTCTGTGCTAGGCAGAATGAGCTGCATTCATGGCAGGCAAATATCAGCCAACAAACTGCTCAGTTCTCTGCTGAACAAATCCTCCAGGACACGCTCTGCTGGCTGCTGTGGTCAGATAAACACCAAATCCACACTGCTGCTTTCTTGTGGTGGTACCTTCACCATCAAAACCACAGCAAACACAGGGACTGCTCTGCCCAGCAGTGGCACTGGTTGCAATAGCCTGTAGATGAAAAAGCTGAAGACAAAAGGCTTCATTTTGGGGAGAGAGCATCCTCCAGGAACTCTTCAAGAACACCTACTGCTGCTGAGGTGATGGCGAAGCTCAAGTGCTCACATTAGAACTGCTCTCTGAGGAACAAAATATAGTGGGTAAATTATTTGCCTAAGTTATACAGAGTAGAATTAATTTTGAATTATTATCACTTAATCATTTATAAAGTTAGCTTGGGCTCATTTCCAGTGTCTTTCCTTAATTCTTCCTTTTGTTTAAATTAGGAAATAATGTGCTTTGCTTCAGCACAGACATGTTCGGGATCACCACACATTTTTAAAACAGCTTCTCTACAGTTTCAAGGCTTTCTTTCAGGTGCTCTTGTTTGTGCACAGTATTTCTGGAGAATTCCTACTCTTTTTTAAGCATTTTTTTTTTTTCAATCCATGATCCTTTTGATGAATTAAAAAAAACCCCAAAGTTTACAGATACATGCCTTAACTAAAATAGGGTCCCTTAAAACTATTTACAAATTTGGAATCTAAGGTGCACAAAGTCATTTACTGTGGAGACCATTGTTCTTTCCTCGAGGTTTTCTGAAATATATTCTACCTTAGAAATCACTTTAACTAGGATGTAAATGCATATCCAAATATGCAAAAATATTCTCAATTTTGCATAGCTGTGAAGCTGTGCTGTGTGGAGGCCATTTAAAAAAACTTACAATCACCATCAGGAGATATTTTGAAATAGTAAAGCTTTTTTGTTTATTTAACCATCTCCCAAAGGAACAGGACAGGGAAAATTGAGTCAGGAAAACAAAATTTCAGCTCTGAAAAAAACCAAACTCCAGGTGCTATTTTAAATACCACCTCAAATCTGAAAAATGCAAACCACAAATCTTCCCCCAAACTGGTCACACTGAAATGTATTCTGTCAGGGCCCACTGAAAAGGCTCAAAATGAAAATCATAAAATATTCATTTAGATGTTCACTTAAAAAAAAAAAAAAAAAACCAAAAAAAACTTGACTAAAATTGGCTTCATGTTTAAATACAAAGGCACTTCAAATTGAAACACTTTTGTCTTCCTTTAATGAGTGTCAAAGCAATCTTTTGGACAACACTGGCCCATTTTCAGCTTAAAAATTCATCCAAAATAACCCTTCTTTAAAAGTACAGTTACAATAAAACTCTGGTTTAAAATGAAAGAGAGAAAATTCTTTAGAGAGAAAATTTTTAGAGAAAATTCTTAACCATGTCATGCCATGTCATCTCATGTCATGTCATCTGACTCTTAATAGTGAAACAATTTGGACAAAGATATTTTAGTGACAAAAAATTATGGAAAATTATTCATGGCTGTCAGAAATATCTTGTTTGAAGTAGGGTCTGAAGTATCACTTTGTCTTATGGGAATGTGGTAAGGATGTACATACTGCAGGGATATTCAGATGGCCTTTTGATGTGGAGACTGATTAAACAGATACGCCAAATGCAAGAGCAGAATTCTGTGGTCTGGGAGCAATTTTTGGTCTGCAGTTACATCTGAGACATCCTGTTAGGCACCTGAGGGAGTGCCAGGTCACACATGTGAGTGCAGCCCATGGAAACCACATGTCCAAGCTAGATCCTCGTTTCTAGAGACTTCTGGTAACACTTGGGAGTTGAAAAGAGGCTAAAAAATCACTGCATTTAGCTGCTGAGAAAAGTTTCCTACTGGAGAGTCTTGAAGGGTGATTTTTGTTCTGCACTAAACCTTTTTGAAGCTCCTTCCACCACTGATGTGTGAACTACTCTTTTCTTTTATAAACACAAATATCCTGTTCACAGCACTGCCAGTTAAGGCATTCTCTGTGTGTTTTGTTTTTCCTGTAGCTGAAGATAAATTTTAATTACATTTGGAAACCTTGCTGCCATTTCCCTGCCAGAAGAGCCTGAAGGGAACATGTCACCCCTCAGCCCCTCAGCTGGCAGAGACCCACCAGCATTACCAGTCAGGAGGAGTAAAACTGTCCCCCCTCACCATGGTTTGGTTTTGGCACCTTTGCTGGGCATCATCCTTCCCTTCTACCCTCAGGTTTTTCACAGAGATGCTGCACACTGGAAAAAGGGATACCTGCAACCACATGGATATCTGGAAGGTGAATCTCTCTGAGTGATCACAGAACTGTTTCAATTTTAGATCCATGCAGCTGGAGAGGGCTGAACTTTAACACATCCCCTCTGCTCATCCTGCAGTGCAACACAGCTCCTGTGAGTGGGAAAAAGCTTCCTAAAACCTGAGTTTGCTGCCTGCCCATAAATCTATTAACCCTGTGTGAAGGTCTGCTGCAGAGTCAAGGGGCCTTCATGGAACTTTTAATTCTGCCAAAAGTTGTAATTTTTTCCCTCATTAGGATTACCCATATCTGCTTTTAATCAGGCCCTCCAGAGCTTTACAGGGAAGACTTACTGCTGATTAGATAGGGATGCTTGCCCACTTTCTCTTTTTTCTGTCCCTTAGAGGCTCAGTTGGAGGGAGAATGTCTTTTTGCTGCGTCTGCTGTTGCAAAGGGAACTCAAAATTATGAGATTGGGAATTTTCTAGTTATGAATTTTCAACCATTTTGCAGGTGCCGACAAAAATGTATGATAAGAACAACAGTAATAATGATAGTAATAGTTGTAGATAGTAGTAGTAGTAGTAGTAATAATAATAATAATAATAATAGAATTAGAATGTGGAAAACAAGCAATTCACAATGCAATTATCACTCAATTAATGATGTCCTGTCAGTCCCTGAGCAATGGCTCCTGGTCATCTTTCTCCCCAGGTTAGTGAGCATGACAGGCAGGATTGCCTTGCAGTGTGTCAATTCTTTCAAGCCAAGACAGGAGCAGCAGGATAGGGAGGATGATGGAGAAGGTACCAAGTGGAGAAATCACCAGTTAGCAATCATTCAAGGCCAGGTATGTTCAGTAGAACAGGTTTCTGCTGCATTAAGAGACATGATTTGGTGGTGGACTCGACAGTGTTGGACTCAGTGATATTAAAGGTCATTCCCTAAGTCATTCTGTGATTCTGCCTGGCACTCACACGCACTGGAGGTGGCTGCCACCCAGCTTGTGGCTAAGAAAGAAGCACTTTGCCTTTCCCAGGCCAGTAATTCTCCTTATATCTCAGAGGAATACAGGGTCCACAGCACAGCACACTGTGCTTTCTGCCTAAGGAAAAGAGTAGCCAAATTTATGGAGGCTGGTTCATGGGAGGTTTTGCTTCAAGGCACAATCCTCACAGGTGAGGCAGAGGTGAAGGCTCTGGCTTGGGTTGCCTGTAGTTTTCTTCTTGATCTCTGTCCCTGCTGTTCTGCACTTCGAGAAACTTGATCTTTCTGGTCCAGCAAAAGAATCAGAGCTGCTCTAAAATTATCAGGAATATTATTGGTGAAGCACAGTCTGACACCATCCATCCAAGAAGGGTCAGCTGCAGCTATAGTGAGAAAAGCATCTACTGATAGTGAAGAAAGTAAAAAAACCTGGGCAATGAGTTTGTACTGAAGAAACTAGAAAAATGAAATCTTTCTAGTCTAGGTTTTTGCAGGCTGAGTAGTAAAGAATGTATTAATAAACCGCAGATTTTTCCCTCCTTTGGAGAATTAATCCCTCCCTACCAGGAAATTGCCAACAGGTTCAAGCAGCAGCTGCCCCAGCCAGCCATGTACAGAGTAACCTAGCAGCAGCCCTCACTATAACCCACAAATCTGAGTGGGAAAACTGAGCAGCTGCCAAAGAAAACAGCCTGGAGGAAGGGGGAGCGCACGGATGTTCACAACACCTGAATCATAGGCTCGAGGAGCAAAACTACTCTGGAGCTTTTTGTTTTCTAATTTCAGGAACAGATTTATGAAGGGGGCTAAAAGAGTCCTCAGCCCTAAAGGCACTGGATGTAAAACACAAATTCTTGTGTCACAGCTATGTAGCAACATGGTCTTATTAAATACAGATCATTCTGCCCTTTTCACCACGGCTTTTTCTTTCTTCCTTCTTCAGTCTTGAGGAAGAATTGCATCTTTATTCTATGAGTTTCTTCACCTCTGCTTGTGATTTTTCTTTTTTTATTATTTCTTTCTCTTTTTTTTACCAGACTATATTACACAATTTTACCACTCCATTAGAGTAATTCTCTTCAAATTACCTTAACAGCTTTTGCTATAGTTTCACAAAATATATATGCCCCCCACATATAGATGAGGGACATACATGTCTGTAGATGCAACATTTTGAATTGAAAGTGCAATCATGAGCAAAACAATATTTATTAAAATTTCTCTTTTTGTAATAAATCTATTTTTTGTTGTTGTAGTTTTGGTGGTTCTCTGTTTTTGTTTTATTTGGGGGGTGTTGTTTGTTTGTTTGCTTTTCTGTTTGTTTGTTTGTTTGTCGTGGAAATGAAGCATCTTCCAATAAACTCATATCTCTTTCAGGTGGATGCACTGAACTTCTTGAAAACCTTTTTTTGGTTTGCTCCTTAATCTTTATGCCAAGTTTTCCTGCCATGCTTCCTTCTCTAAAGAAGTCTTTTCAGACTGAATACACCATAAGCAAGGTTGTGTCCTTATTTTATGCTACATATAGATATTGGGGAAATGCTGCTTTCAATAACACAATTCACAGGAGTCAACAGAATACAATATTTTTATATTCCATAACCTGTTAAATATTCTTAATCAGTATTCAAATTTTATGAAAACTTCCCTTGCAACTCTTTTCATATCTATACTTCTCCTCAGTTTTGTATCTCTCTTTAAACTTTTCAGTTTTTCCTGAACAGGTCATGGCGAAAGAAACATGGAAACCTTCCAATTATGCTAGAAGGAATGCAGCCTCCCTTCTTTCTGCTGTGCCCCTTGATCTGAAACATGAGCCTATTTCTGTATTAAATGGTCATGGCATGGATGAAATTTGTTTTCAGTCTTCCTTGAAGACACATCTCTGTGGAATAGTTTCATCTTCAGATCCTCAGTTCTGTCTGAGAACTTTTTAGGCTCAACTTTTTATATACTTAAATACAATATATTTCAATTAAAAAGTACAGCCACAGCATTTTGCAGGCTATGGTTTTATTTGTAAGTCTTCAATTGACATCTTCTGGACAAAGCAACTCTTCATTTTTGACCTTTTACCATGAATTACTTTGATTCAGCCAGACTTCTATGTGTGTTACAAGCAAATAAACAAACAAACAGAAAAAAAATCAGGTCATTCCTTCACAAACAGAACAGATCATAATTCCAGAGGACAGGTGGTGGTGCTGCTATAATTGTCTGTAATACACAAAGGAATATCCTTTACCTTTGCCATTATTACTGAAACAATTGCCTCCTATGTTAGAATAGTTAACAAGCCTGCTGGAAGGAGTTAGTTTTGATTACAGTGTGACATGACTGATCTATTGTGACAGCAGCTAAAACTAAATGTCCAATTAACCTTCAAAGTCAGTCTGTGGCTCAGCAGTATTTGTTTTTTCACTCTGCAGAGAGCCTTTTCACATCTCTCACACATTGTAATGTGCTCCTGGGTGTCCAACTCTATGAAAGCTATTCCAGAATAACGTGGCTGATCAGCAAGACCCCTGTCATCTGTACTAGGGCTGAGGCCTGCTTATCCCTTCTTAGTTGATCAGGGAGTGTTGGCTTGTCCATGAACTTGAGAACTGTTATGGTTTTTATTGGAGTTCTTGCTGATTTATTGGAGTTCTCGTTGGTACAACAAGCCGTCAGTTTGAGTGAGGTCTTTGGCACAGGCAGTGATCCAATGTATCTACATTGTGTGGAAGAGCTCCCATAACCAAGCCCCATGGGATCAGACTTCTCTTTGAACACATCCTAGATCCAGACTCAGTGTCAATATGCAAAATCAGAGACATTTTGTCCCCAAAAAATAATCTTGGTGATGAGTTTGTATGGCAACTCTCTTCCATCTCCAGGTGATAACAAATTCTGTCTTGTTAGACGAGGTCCTGATCCCCAAAGTGTGTCCTCTGAGATAATAAAACCCGTGCCAAAGATCCACCTCTATAAGGACACTCCTCTGCTCAAAGCAGATATTTCTAGAGGGAAAATAACATTTTGGAAGATATTTCTTTTTTCCGCTACAATTTTTATATAATAAAGTATTACAGAGAATTGAGAAATGGATCATATAACAGGCCTGGATAAATCTTTTCCAGCTGGAGTCATCAGCAGATCAGAATGCTGTACACCCACTCTCCACTTTCATATAGTCAGAAGAAGATTTTGCCAAGGGACAACCAAATTCAACATGACTGAATGACATGTCATTCAGTCACCAGGTGCTGGACTTCTTTTTACTTTTAGAAGTAATCTTTTAGACTTTTAGTAGTGATTGAAAGCAATCAAGCAGTCAAGGCTGTCGAGATTTAATTTGACAGGAGGTTTTGATATAAGATCCTGAAGGAAGTTCAAATGCCCCAAATATTGACATTTCCTTTTTTGAACTTTGGGGAAGAAATCTGTAGAATCAAGTATATCTTGTCACAGGAGCATCCTCATTTCTAGCTGCTTTTACACTTTTTATCCTGGTTTTGGTCTATTTTGTCAAGAACAAGCTCAGAAAAGCAAAGTTGATCAACTGCTTGCTAAATCACCTCTATCATTCAGTCTATTTTAATTCATACATTGGCACTGCACACCCAGATTTACACTTTGAAGAATCTGTTCTCATATTCTGGATGACAGAAAGATACTCCAGAGGTTGCAAAAAGGAAAGAGCTGAGGGAGCTCATTTCTCCAGTGGCTTAAGTACGAGATTCAATCATCAGCTTTAGACTCTTTTTTCATTAACATTCTAAATTGTGTAGCTCTGCATATTACAGATTATTTTTCATGTGAACCTCCTAAGAAAAATACTAGTTTTTTATTGTAATCCTGCATGAATATGCCTAAATTGCTGTCAGAACACCCCTTCTTTAAAAATTTAATCTCTACTTGTGATCTTGATGCCCCCCTCAAAGTGCTGTGGTGCCCAGGGTTCCCCTCTCACTGTCACTGGTATTTCTGACATTCAAAGTGGTTTCTTGTGCTGTCTGTTGTTAACAGCTTTGCCCCAAAACTTGCTTTCACTAAAGACACTGGTAACAGACAATGAGATCAGGTAACCACAAGTGGAAAAAACAAATGTACCCTGCCATAAAAAGGGCTGAGATGGGGCCAGTCACTTCTGAAACATTATTCTATTGAATTCTGACATTATAAAGAGTTCAGGTGCCCAGCAGAGGGACTGTTCCTTCCACTTTTTGCATAAATGCTTGTTGATGTACAAGATATTATAACATACTATTTGGGAGAAAACACAGTTGTTTAAAAACAGACATTTTTAGACTTTTGTAGCACATTATTCTGGTTTAAGAATCATGATAATACCATGGAACTGTTGCTGAAGTGTAAATTATTCCATCTTCTGCCATGAACATCATCTTTGTCTCCTATTGTCTCACTATGGACTGTCAATACTGTTAAGACCAGATCTTACCAGAGTCTAAGACAGCACCCAGGGGCACATAAACACAAGATTGGTCTTATTTATGAAGTTTCAAATGCAAGAAACAGTTGAATCTCTAAGTTTATGTTCTGGACATAAAGACCTCCATGTGAAGCAGAAAAATCATTATTTTCTGTAACTATTAGAGCTGCTAACATCATTTCAATCACCCAGCTGCTACCCCAAAGCTGTTCATTGACTCCCAGAATTTAATCTTCCCAAGGTACACCTACTCTATCATTACCTGAACTTCTTACATGTTTAGATTAAAAACTGTATAATCCCTGCACAGGTAGTGAAAAAGATGAGGAGGGTTACTAGTGAGGAAGAATTTTATTACTGTTCCTTACTGTAAGTATGTGTTCTACCTCAACAAAAAGTGCACCACTGCCTCATTATGATGCACAGCCAGTAAATCTGATTAAAAAGGAGAAAAACAAAGTAAAAATCAAGATTTCCAAGTGAGGGAATGGGGAGAGGCCTAATTGTGATATTCAACCAAAAATTAATTCTCTCCTATAACTTTTCAGTTATGTAGGAGACATTGGTACTTTAAGACAAAAAAAAATGAAATTGACAGCCCTTGCTCACTCCTCTCACAGGAGGTTGCTTGGCAGCCCCATGAGGTGGGAGAGGCAAAGCTGTGGGAGTCAGGCAGGAGGAGGAGTGGGTCTGGGACTTCTCTGGATGCTGAGGGAACCTGTGGAGGAGCCACACTACCATAGATAATGAGCAAAAGACCCAACCCTATGCTCCTTTAAATTTCCATGGGACAATTTGTCCTTCTAGGCAAGGTCAAGGAAAGTGTCTTGGGCAGCAGAAATGATGCAGTTTATTTCACAGCTTAATGGTTGGAGAGATTTCCTGCTCAGGAGGGAAAGCATATTTCAGTGAAGGTAGCTGCTTACCTGAGACACATTTGTGTATGGAGTTATGGCTGCATAGGAGGAAGCTGAAGGAGAGCTAACCCTTGCCTCTGACAGTCCAAGTTCAGGTGCTCCCCACTGCTCCATTGTTTCCCTTGCTGGGCTGGTGGCTGAGAGATCCTTCCTTCCTCAAGCCCTCTGAACCTGACATTGCAGTACTGAATATCCACTCCTAGGTCAGAGAAAGCTGCTTTTCAGAGAACTCCAAAGCCTCCTTTTCAACCTGTCTCATTGCTGGTGGTCTTGGCATTAAATAAAAGGAATAAAAGAGCACGTCTAGCATAACTGGAAGGCTGCTGCAGGTCCATACTCCTATCCTCTGCTCCAAGATCTCATCACACCCATGATAGTTTTCAGAGTGTTTCAGAGTATTTGGGGTCCCTCTGAACAGGGCTGAGTGTGTCTCTGGAAGGCAAACTCAAGGGACTTCGTGCTGTGGCAGTGCTGCAGTTCCAGTGCCAGGGGTTTGGCAGGAGGACGTGAGCAGTTGCCAGTGTGCATGGGGCTGTTTGTGCACCAAGGAGGGAAACAGGGGCTGTAATCCACCCCAGACTACTCTGCTGTGGGAGGAGCTGGGAATTCACACATGATCAGAGATTGTGCTTCAAGTGAAGGGGAAATTCAGCTTCTAGCTGGGGACCAGTGGCTTTCTAAAACACTCTGGCATAATGCACAGCACATCGGCCACACTTATAATTTGTCTCTCCCCTCTTATAAAACCAGTCTGTTTCTGAGGCCAGTTCCTGTTTTCCCCACCAAATTCTGACTTTCTATGAGGTGCCATAAACCACTGAAATGATTCTCAGCTATTATTGTGCATGAAAGATGGGTCCCACTGTGCAACTGCTCAAAGAGCAGTGCATCACCTATCCTAGCTGAGATAAGATAGATTATAACACAGATACCCCTCTCCTCAGCACATACCTTTAGTGCTGCTGACAGCACTGCAGCACACAGAGGAGTTAATGTCTACCTACCTGTAGCACCATGCTTTTGTCCTTGGCCTTTTACAATCATTTATCACACCCTCTGCATGTCCAAGTGTCAGCAAGCAGAGTGAGCCTTGTGCTCCCAAGGCACTCCACACACAGGAGGAGCTGATGGCCTCAGCTTGGGCAGTGAGGCACTGGACCACTCACAGTGGCAAAATCTCAAGCAAGAGGTGGGTGCTCACCTCTCTTTATCACAGCAGGTGCTATTTGCTCAGTCCTCCAGCAGTGCTGAGGGAAACATGGAACTCTGGAGGAGAAAGCCAGAGAGAACAGGATGATGGCCAAAGGGTGTGTGGTTGCAGTTCTCTGTGGGAGAAGATCAGAACTGCCTAACTTCTTCGTATAAATGTTACCAAGGCTCCTGCTTGATCATTGTATGGTTCTGTATGGTTTTGGTCCTTCAGGTTCTGGTGGACCACCCAAAAGCTGGTGCATATGAAGAATATTTGCTCTAGCTGCTGTGATCAGTAGGATTGCAAACAGCCCATTCCCTCTCTTATGGCCTTCCTTATAGAGTTCTTCTCCTAAAAAAAAAGGAGGAACTGCTAAATCATAGAAGTCTGCAAATACACATAAGACTATGTCTCTAGTTGAGTTGCACCAAAAAAAAATTACTGCAAAACAGTTTTTATTTTTTCCCCTATAAATTTTGTCACTAGTCATTTAACATAAAAAAGCTGATTTCTAATTTAGCCTAAGAAGGCTATCCTAAAAACAGCCAGGCAACTTCTTGGAAACATTGATGATCATGGCACCTGCCATGCCTCTCCTGGCTTTAGTGGATTTCTCACACTTAGAGATTTACAAAGCCATTGCAAATGTTGCTTTTGTTCATGTGCCTCCTAATCCAAAAGGCTATTCCAAATATCTTGCTGAAATAACTTCTTTCTATAAAAGTGCCCGAGATCATTTTCAGTCTCTCTGTTACCCAGAGCACTCTCTGTAATCAGCTATTAAAAGCATTTCTTTCCGCCTTCTCCAAATCTACCTTCTTCCTACGTTTCCACCATTCAGTAATCCCAGCTGGTTCACATACATGGAAAACCCATTTGTAACAATTAGACAAAATTACTTACACCTGCTCAGCAATGCACTGCATTTTATCTGCAGTGAGTGACATTTTCCCCAATGAGTGCATTTTAAATGAAAAAGGGTTCCAAGATGTTTTCCCCTCCTTGCCCTCTTCTGATTCTGTCCCAATTCCACTTATTCCTTGTGGCCTTTCAATAATAGTTATTTTTTTAGGACTGAATCCAGGAGAGTTCTGAGCTGACAGCTTTTGTGTGAGCACAGGTCTGTTAAGCTGAGTTTAAGGATGGGAGGCACCAGCTATGGCAGTGGGCAAGGCACAATTTCAGCTTGGAAGAGCTGAGCACTAACAGCCCTGACTGGGCAGGCAGGATTCCTCTCCTGCATGCAGAGGATACACTTCCTCAGCAGTAAAGCTTTTTTTCTGGAGCACTAGAAGTTGAAGGGTGTTTAAGAAATATAAGGCCTGAAGTTGCAGGTAGCAAAAAACTTACAAAACAAATAATATAATAAATAAACTGAATTTCCCAGATAGAGCAGCTAGAATCAAACTATATATACAATTTTAAACCATTAAGTGTTTATATAAATTTAATTAGTTAATTAATTTTTCACTGGAAAACATCCATTTCCATTAAATCCAGTGGCAGGTTCTGGAAGAATGATGCTCACATGGACCCTTTTAAAATAGGAGATGAACATACTGTAAACTTTAATGTGTTTTTCCCCACAATATCTACTACAAAATCAGGAAGTACTTCTAGCACTATTTAATGGATAAAGAACTTCACAGAGCAATTCCTTCATTTGTTTGAAATCATATAAGTAACTGGATGCCAAGATAGTAACTAAACTTGGCTTTCTCATATCCTAGTCTCCTAACATAAGCACTGGATTAGTCAGTTGTTAATTTGAATCTCTTTTCAGCCATTCCTTTTTAAATAGGTGAGACAGCATCTCTGCAAAACGTCTCCTCTGGGCTGTGCACAATAACATCTCCAGCATGTCATGTAGTAAACGTCCATAAAAACACTTTCCATCTCTTCCTTTCCTTTCCTTGTAACTTGCTACAACTCTTCCTATCCCAAGCCAGGAGAACAGGCATGGAAAATCTGTACATGTTCAGTCCTAGGCAGAAAATGAACTTATTTCTGCCCCAGCTTTGCATTTCTCACTGCATCATAACCAAGTGCTGCTGACATCAGTTATGGCAGGACTTTGTGCCCAGGTTGCCAAGGGCAACACAAGAGAGAGAAATCATTTCAGGGTTTTTCTCTTAGTCTCTCTCCCTTTTCTATCTAAAAAACTCCCAAATAAACAAAACCACAAACCCATTCTCTAATTAAATATAACAAAAAGCATCAGGTTTGTCCAGTTTTAAATTACTGTTGAAAAACACATAGTGCTTTTTGTCCCATTCCCACTAATGTGTATGTCTCTCAGTTTCCTCTGTCAGGGTTTGATCCATCTCTTTTGTATACTGTTATAAATGCATCAGAACACAATTTGCTGACTAATCTACTCCAGAAAATGACAGTCTGGAGGCCAGCAGGGGAGCAAGTGCCAGGAGATGCCTTTTGGAGCCAACATGAGAGTATTGCAGGCTACAGTAGAAGGCTGCCTTTCTGAAAGGGCTGGTAATGATTTTCTTTCAAAGCCAGGCCACCAAGTCCTACAGTAAGAACAGATTTTTTCAGAGAGTTAAAGGACCTGATCTTCTGATATTTGTAATAATAATTTTAGACCTTCCTGGTAGAATGTGTGAAGTTGTTATTGACTTTCTTAGGAAATAATGAGCCTTTTTTTAGGTCATCTGAGAAATTTGCTTATAACAAGTTTTTCTACCTCTTTTTTTTGTTGTTGTTTTTACTTTAACAGATTTGGTGTTTCCCCACAGAGGGGATAGGTACTACAGAGACAAAGTATATGCCATAAGCATTCAGTACAAAAAACCAATTACAACTCTGTAATATAATCAGCAGTAAGGTCCTTAATTATTGTTATTGAACCTTGCAGATGTAATACATTTTCTTTTTTTTTTTTTTTTTTTTTTTTTTTTTCCTTTTTTTTAAAATTTTTAAATTTTTTTTTTTTTTTTGCCTTCTCTTCAACAGTTTCAAAATTTTCCTTTGGTATTTCTTTTCTATGTAGTATCTAACAACACTGACAAAACTCTCATTCTGACTGTCAAAGAAAACTCCAAATTCCCAAGAAATTATACCCAGAAACAGGAAATTTAAGGAACCTAAATTTAATTTTCAAATGTTAAGTTTTCTGGGTACAACCCTGACTTGGAAATAGAAGTCAGGTTACTCTGGGGTTGTTTGTGAGTGCTGAATTTTTTTTTTAATTTGTTCTTGAATTTGTTTATGTTGCTTTTGGGTTTTTTCAGTTAATGCCTCTGAGAGCTGAACTGGCATACTCTATATTTAAAAGAAATGCAATAAAAACAACCTAACATCTTTCCTCTGTGTCCAAATTTGTTATTTCCTACTCATAGGAGAGAATAAATTGTTAATATATATATGTATATATGTTTATATTTATATGCATATATACACTCATGGTGGGGGGTTCTGTTGGGAACTATTGGGTTATTGTGCTCCAAAAATGGGTGTTTTATCATGGAAAAAAAAGTTGTACACAATATTCAGGAACAAAAATTTAGAGGAACACTTAAAAAAATAACTCAAAGAGGGAACATCAGGAAATAATAGACAAAATTGTCCCTAATTGACCCATGCCCTTTCCTGTGGGTCTTGATCAGATGTGGATCAGATCAAATGGGTGTGGGTTTTGATCAGACAGTCCAGGTGTACAGGGTAAGTCCCATCACTTAGGATTTTCTTTAAATTATGTACCACACATCCTCAGGACTGTTCTTAGGTCCCCATGGACCAGCAAGTAGCACTTTTTTTACTATATTAAGAATTTAGCTGGGTACAAAAGATTTAAACAGAAATTCTGGCTTTTCTATTAGCTCCTGGCATGGAGCCAGTGAATCACTGCACTACTTTGTTTCATGAAATCATGGAAAAGGGACAGGGGGATTTGCTGTCAGAAACTGGGACAAAAGATGCATCTTACAGCTTAATAAAATAGCCAGTGGACTGGGAAATGTTCCTGGCTGTTTATACCAGAAATGATCACACACAGTGCAGTCAGTGTTTTGTGTTCCTCTATCCCCAGTAATGTCTGCAGCACCATATGAATTGTTTGTGTTCCAAGGAGTGGAAGCAGAGAGCTGAGGCCAGCCCGTGTGGGGAGGGCAGTGCTGAGCTCCAGTGATCTGAACCCAGCACTGGCAGCAGCCAAACTCTGCCAGCTGAGCTGACCACACCATGGTGGTTGCTGTACTGCCCTTTACTCAGCACAGGTCTGTTTTAAAGACTCTGTGCTCCCAGAATCTGCATATATATTTTATATAATTATGTGAACTTCAGCTCCAGAAAGCAGGTGACTGTTAAGTATATTTATACAGTGAAGCCAGGCTGCAGAAACCAAACCAGTCTGGACAAAAGCATATTAATAAGCTAACCCTGTGCATGTGTGTATTCCAGAATATATCTTTCTTCTTAAAGAAGGATCTTATGGGATTTATTAAACTATTGATAGCATTTCATTATATTTTCTGAATAAAAAGGAGTATGTTCCTCCATGGTTGAAGAAAATCTAAATGGGGAGCTGAGAAGATGTGAAAGGACTACAGTAAAACATTCAGTGGTTTATCTTTGCTGGCTAATTTACTTTGTGATGAAAAGTTCCTTAATAAACAAAGCTGAGAATGTCTATGGATTCTTTAGAACATTCAGTATCCAGGGGGCTTTGGGGAACAGCTCACCAAAACTTTAAGGGCCTGTAGCCACCCTGTCTGTTGTGTGTTGCTGAGTGTGCCCTTCTTCTGTACCTGGCTGAGCAATCTGGCACTGCATTCCCAGCACTGTGTTTTAGTTCACCCAAGCAGTGATATTGTGATGTCTGTCCCATAATAATAATGCACACAAAATAAAGTCCCTTTGGTGTCACCCCTCTCCACATGATAGTAGGACACAGGATGATATCAGTGGTAGAAAAGAAGCTGTGAACCAATTTACCTTTCTGCTTCATTTCTTATAATCACACAAGTTTAGGTGCAATCAATAATTTGCCACACATGAGCCTAAAAATAAAATACACATAAATAAATAAACCTGTACTAGGAGGGGTGGAGTGAGAAGTAAAGAGAACATGAAATAAGAAAAGGAAATCACATAGGATCTCCTCAGAGTTAGTGTCTCAGAAAATGAAAATGTGACCTTTGCTGGAAGATACAATAAAGGCTTAAGGAATCAGAGTGCCAAATCCAGTGCCTTTGAGCAAGAATGAGGGGATCCAGGGTTACTGTGCTGTGCTCCTGCCAGTCTGCTTCCAGAGAAATTGTTCCTTTACTTCCATCATGTCGTAGTCACACATTCCCATTGTTTGGGATGTGACAGAGGAATTATCATCTGCATATTCTTATGAAAAACTAAAACCATTTTCAGTGCAGGGTATATCACCTTCCTCTGTGTTTCAAAAGGGATCCCTTCTAAATGAAGATATTGCTTAATAGATTGAATGATGGGGGTGGTGAAGCATCTACTAGTGTGGCAAACTACCTCATCACCTCTAACAAATTCAAGACAATATAGAGATGACATTTCTGTGTGATGGATGCATAAAGCTCCTTTTCAATCCTCCACCTAGGAAAACCTCCCGGATGTTTTGATCTCACTGTTTTTTTAAAAAGTTAATAGAACTGTGAAGAGAGTATAGGAATTAATTCCAGAGATTAATGAGAAATTTTGTGGACAGACAGTCAGTAGGAACAACCTATTTAGTTTGTGAATCGTATGATGGAGAGGCACTTTGTTTACAATGAGTGAACAATTTTGTCAGAAGAAAGTACCAGATAATAATCAGCTCTCTGTCCCAGTGGAGAATAACTAATAGCTGCAAACACATTCAGTGAGAATCAAGGTCTAAATATTTATCACTGGTGGTGGTAAAATACTGGAATAACTGTAAAAGCACCAGGAGATTTTCAATTTCAGCTTCAGTGGTGTGGTTGTGCTGCCAAGGACTGACTTTACAGCCTGTCACAAGTTCTGGTAGCATGGGTGAGATGTGTTCAAACTTCTGTGGTCATACTGCAAGAGCTAATGGTCCCTCCGGGCTTTAGAGTCTATCAGCCTATTAATTAGCAGCTAATTAGCAGCTGGTAGCAATAATAGGCTATTATCTTGTAGCAAATCAGCCAGTAGAGGAACAAGTAACACACATGCTGGCACATTATATGACTAACACTTATTTTTAACAGTCTTCTGCTATTTAGGATGAATTGACATAAGTCCTCTGAGTCATACAAATGAATAAACAGATTTAGCCACACAGTAGAGCCATCCTAACCTTAGGGACCTCGTCTGCCCTTGCTTTGTCTTCAAATCCTGACACAGACATGAAGGAAAAAAAAATCTGTGATAGTCTTCCTATTAGAAAGATTTTGTGTTCTTTTTTGAAACACAAAATCCATTTTAGTACTTTCAAATTAATAATCATGGGAGAGTATGGGCCATGCAAAAAATTACCTTTAAACAAACATTTTAATTTTGTTCTGTTATTTTTTGTAGCCAAAAACCATTCTAGGTGTACTATACCTTTAAAAGTAGGTTAAAGTTTGGAGTTTCCACGTTCTCCTTGGAAACATTAGCAAAAATGCTTTTTTAAGTTTTCTCAAAATTATTTGGGGGAGAGCACCATATTGTTCACCCACGCCTGATAACACTTTCTTCCTGTTTGCTTTCTTTAATTAAAGTTAGCTTCTTGATACATCCTGTCAATTGTCATCCTGGAAATCTAGGAACTGAGCCAGGAAAAGAAATCTTGTCTTAGGTTGTCCCAAAATCTACATTGCGTACTCTTTCCTTTGTCAAGAGGAAGACAGAAACTTTTCTAAAGAGTCACCCTGAAAGCCCATGCTGGGTTATGCTCAGAACAATAAAACATTAGTATTATCCTTGTGAGAGTAGCCTTTATGAATGCCCACATTAACAGTCACTTTTCCCATCTGTGGAAAGCAGCATGAATATTTTCCTCACTGGCAGGAGTAACTCCTCACTCATTAACAGACTGCAAGGCAGATGTCCTCCAGAAACATCAAACTAAATCCACAGTACTCACATACATTCATTAGCCCCCAGATTTTTATATTTTTTATTCTTCATTTATAGTCTAAATATTCCTACACAAAAGCTGGGACTTGTATACACATTACCCCTGAATTTTGTGCACAGGCCAAGCCAGACACATTGATGCATCTTCATCATCTTTCTATACAACAAACTCTTTCTATACGAAAAAAAGAAAGAAACAATGAAAAGATAAGAAACAATGTCATTTGTTCTGGGTCCTGGAATTATTACTTTCTTAGGGATATTACAGATAGTACACCTTTGCAGTCCTCCTGTTAGTGTGAAAAGGAAGTGTTAAAAATAAAAATAAAAATTAAAAAAAATCATTATAGGGGCCACAGAGACTTATAAAGGGATTAAAACACAATAGGCAATGTTCTGAACTCAGGGGGGGTTGCAGCAATAGTGACAAGGTAGAAATAAAACCTCTTTGGTGGGAAGTTCTTGATCTCTCACATTAGTTACCTGGCAGATGTGGCAGAAGTTTATTGCTTTGTCCCATGTAGTTATAAATACCTAAGACAATACCAAAGATCAGCAGACAGTTATTCTTCATTGAGTGCATATTTTGCATCATTAATGTGCCTTTCCTCAGAATATTTTGTCTCTCCTATGACCTCAAACTTGCAGGTTCTAGGAGGCTCCATCCTCTCCTTGTTAAGACAAAACAGGTTTAGACATTCTGGTGATGTCTTGGCTGTTTGTACAGATTTCTCAGCTCTTTCCAAGCACATAAGACAGGAAAGAGAACAGGCAGTTGCTTTAGTTCTGTGATGTGTCTGTTAGGTGTTTTACTGGATTTGTCCAATGGAATACCCATAATGAAGAATTTGATTTCTTCTTTGTTGTTTCAAAAGGAAAAAAAAAATGCAAACAACCACAATGCAAAGTCTTTCATTAAATCCATATTCTACTCAGATGTGGAAGGTTCTAATCAAAGGCTCTAGGCAGACCTGTCTGTCTCTCTGTTAATGCTCCCACCGAGCCTGATGTTTTGTGTCTTACAGGGAGAGAGTAAATGTGAAGTGTGGGAGGAAAAAAGGCAGGGTAGAACGAGGTGTTTCATTTCTCTCAGATAAGGACTGAATAAAGGAAAAGAGAATATTTCAAAAACAAGAGAGATGGAAGAAATGAAGAAAGAGATGAGAAAGGAAACATGATATGGCAGTAGAGAAGTAAATGTATTATTACTGCACGTCCATTTTTATTACGTGTAGTTGCCATCATCAGAGTGATTTAAGGAGGAAGAAAACCAGATATCTAACTTTAGCTGAGAAAGATTGCTTGCACTATTGTTAATACCAATAGAGTTCAGTTTCAGTTGTGCTGGAAAATTGTGTGAGGGGAATGTAAAGAGTGCAAGTCTGAAAAAAACACAACACACATAGAAGCCCACAAAATTAATTGCTGCACAGCATGAAAATCTCGGGCTAGAATATCTAGGAGATAGACTGGAGAGATACTAAATCTGTGAACACAATCACTCCAGGGTGAAAATGTCAGAGCCTATTGCACCAAAATAAAAATTCCATTGGTTATGACAAATAACCACCAATTGAATCAGAAATATTCTATTATCCTACTGTATAAACATTACATTCATTTCATCACTTGAATGTATAATCACTGCTCTTGTTTACATAGCTTGTGTTGGGCAGAATGTGATTTTTTTTTTCACCCAAAATGTAAAGCACTACAGAGTTATTAAATCCTAGCTATAAGCACTTTCTTGAGGAATGAGAACAAGCTGCTTTGAAAGGCTGCAATGGCTGTTGGCTCACCAGATGTGATTTGCAGGGAACATGCCCGGAATGTGGGATTGCACAGGGAGCAGCCCCTGCCTGTGCAGCTGAGCCAGGGCTGAGCCTGAGCTGCAGCTCCCACCCTGGGGAAGGCTGGGCAGCACAGCCACACCCTCCTGCTTCCTCCTAAACCTCTGTGCTGAGCCCTACCTGAGCAATGGCCTTGCTGCCTGTCCATGAGTCTATTTCCCTGCAAGTGGGAACAGCCATTTCTATTCGTGCAAGACTTCATTAATCCCAGCAAATACATCATTTTGATTATTTATTGTTGCAGCAGTGGCTTGTGGCTGGGAGCTGAGGAGGTTGCTGTTTCAAAGTAGGCAACATAAACTTACACAATGAGAGAGAAGGTCTGCACTATTTCTGCCTCTTTCCCAATAACCAGGACAGCCTGTGCTCTGGGTGGCATGACAGGGAAAAGGCCATTTTCTGGCTTTCAATCATATTATAATTTCATCTGACTCTGATTCACTCCTCTTCTGGTAATGCAAAAGGTAGTAAAGGAAACAAGAAGAGCTATTCCCAAGGTCAAACTATAAATCCATGACAGACTTTGGAATAGCAAGTAGCCTCCAGCCTGTTGATTTGTGCTCACAAAGCAAGACTGTGCAGGACATTTATATTTTCCTTTCATCATGAGCTTCCTAGAATATTCAGTTTCCTGCCCTTGCAGTGTTGTATATCTTAACAAAGAGACCTGCTGTGGTTACTGTCAATTTTGTCAAGCATCAACATCTGTCTGAGCACACACAGATTGCCATGATTGAGTGATCTCTGTCAGGAATGTGGTACAGGCTGCATCTCTGGCATTGAGATGCAAGCTCTTCTTCTCCTACTTTGTGCTCCTTCTTTACACTTTGCAATTAAAAAGTCAAAATAGTGAGATGGAGAAGGAGAATCATTTATGCAATTACCTTACATTCTAAAGCCTCATTATTATGTACAATATAAATCAAGGTTGTTAATATAATTTAATAGTATATTTTATTAATATTTTGCCTTAGGAATACCATCAATTTCCTTTGATCATGTCAAGTTATGCACCTTTACTGTGAACATTTGCACTAAAATAATCATGCAGTGCTATGGGAAAGCTGTGTAAAATGCAGACTGTCACATCAACAGCCTTTGATAAAGTCATGTTTTCCTGTTGTTACTGCTGAAGGATGGGGGTGACACACCCCCATCTCAGTCCTGGCCTCTCATTTACCTGCAGGGCCTGCTCTGAGGCTGGGTGTTCTTATCTCCAAGAAGTGATAATAATGCTAGTGGATCAGGACTTAATGAATTTGGAAGTCCTTTGGAGCCTCTCGGATTACAGAGACCACAGTTCAAAGTGTTGTTACAAAATCCCCTGGTGCCAGCTCCACTGGGGAGATCATCTGAAAAACCTTTTTTCCTGCCCCAGTCTGTTGTAAAGTGGCTGAGCAGAGCTTTCAAAGGGTGGATTCAGCAGGTGAAAGAACTAGAGAAGGCCTTTGCAGTGAGATTGAAGAAAGGAAAGTGCCCTACTAGCTCAGCAGTCTCTGCAGCCTCTTCAAAGAGGAGCAGGAGTCATCTCAGACACATGGATAGGTCCCTATCCACCTGACTGGTGCAGTATCAAGAGAGAAGCACAAACTGATAAGCCAGGATGGGCCTCTGGAAGAGGCAAATTAAAGCAATGAGTCAGGAGTAGAGACTGGTGGGGAAGGCAGAAATGTTATGAGAGGGTTTGTAATGCTGTTACATTAGCCACAAACTCTCTTCCTCCTAAAAACAGAAGAAAAAAAAACAAAAAAAACCAAGAAGTAGAGGAAACAAAGAGACAACCCACTTTCTCAAAAATGCATGTACACCCTTGCCCTGGAGCCTTCCAGTCCTACTGAGGTCACCTGGCTCACTGATTTTTCCAGGGGGCAGATGACCTGGCATGGGCCGTGCACTTTTCCTGTTCAGAGCACACAAACCACAACCCCCTGAGGAAACATCTCCCTGGCAAGGCACGAGCAGCTCCCTGTCCCCTCCAGAAGCAGTGGGGGACATGAGCTGTCTGCCCTGCACAGAAGAATTAACTCTTCTCCCAGTGACTGATGGAGGCAGTCAGGTCACTACACTGGGAAATCTCAGGTTTAAACCTCCAAAGAATATTTAGCCTTACAAACTCGTTTATGCCCCATTATTCCCTGATCATTGACCAGGCTGTGTTATGCTCATGATAAAGGTATTCAACAGCTTTATGAAAAGATTCCTTGGGTCAGATATCACTTCAATATGTGTAAAACTTGACTAATTCATGACAACTAAAACATGTCAGCTATGATAATAATAAAGCATCCACCTTATAGCAAATCAGTCGTAATTAAGATCAGAGCTTTTCTCTTTGTTCTCTGAAGGATAGTTAAAACTTTGTAAAGAGAGATAAATATTTGGAATGTACTAACAATGTTTTCCTTTTGGCTTTTTTTTTTGCCCCCTAGAAGGCTGATACTTTGAACCCCACAGGAACACAACCATCTCCAACAGAGTGCAGTATTGCAGAGTCTAAAAGTAGACAGATCTTTAGCTGAAGCTGCAGGGGATATTTTAAACTGACAAAGGACTTGTACTCAAACGTGCCTAGGGCCCTGGGAGTAGCACAGGATCTTTACTGATCACTAAGGTAAAGGGACTTTCATTTTGTTCCTCTCCCCTCCAGCAGCAGAGTTGTTTCTAATAATAAGCTAGAGACCCAAGATAGGGCTTTTAGAAGTCTCTTTGGGTCAGATCCACAAAGAAGTTTAGATTTCACAGTCCTAAGCTACCTTTTATCACTTACTGTGAATTGCTCTGGGCTGTCCATCATATAAATAATGGCCTTATTAAACCCTTCACATGTGGAGTTTGTTACATGCTCAGCAGAAGATTTTGGGCTTCTTTTGATGAACTGGAAAACAGAAACCAGGGTTGTTCTCTGTGTGCAAATCTTCCTGATGGAAAGCATTCCTTACCCCCCTCTCTTCCAGCGAGGTGATGAAAAATTTCCTTCACAAGGTAACTGACTCTGTAGATGAGGTGACCACAGTCCATCTGACCTTGCTTCCTTGCAGCCAGACTGGGGACAGGGGGATTACATGGGTGGGCTACAAAGTGGGTGGAAAACTGGCTGAATTGTTTTAAATGGTACAACACATCTTACATCATCGAAGGCAGGCATTTATTGCAAAGCAATTGTAAGGTGAAGAGTCTCTGTAGGCTGAACAGTCCTATCCTAAAATAAATGTGTCAATGAGAGGAACCTAATTCCATCTACAGAAGAGGGAACCTTGATAGGCAATCCCCATTTTACACTTCAGATGTAGGTAGATCTGCAGAAGTACTACAAAGATAAATTTCCCTGTAATGGCAGTAAAGTGGTTCACAAAAAGTGAGTAAACCAACCAACCTGTTGTTCCCAAACAAGCAGTGAGAAGCTCTGCCTCCTGTATATATTGTTAAATTAAACATGGCTGAGCTGTATTCTTCGGCGTTTACCCTTGATTACTCTATTGATTTGATGATGGTTGCCAAAGAAGCTTAATAATGATCTCAAGTATTTATCACCAAAACTGAGTGAAATGAGCTCACTAGCTTTGTTCCAAACCTGGTTCATAACACACAGGTTCTACTCACTCTAATTTACATTATTTGGATTATTGGCAGCTCTCCCAACAATACTGTATTAGGCTGGGAATTGCAAGTAAGCATGTATTTGTTTTAGTATCACTTAGGCAATTATTCATTGCAAGGAAAGCTTTGCTTTCTCAGTTTAGATATGACTGTGGTTTAAAGACCTTTTCAAAAAAACACGAAGAATCTATTCCAAGTCGAACTGTGAAATTTACTACTAGGCAGAATTTCAGAGCCAGAAGCTAAGGGTTTGATTCATGAATATAAGCCAAAAAAGGATGCCTTTATATTGAATCTGTCAAATGTATTCATGCTTGTTAACACCATATAAATCTTAGTTAATAGGTTTTCTAATTCTTGTTTCTTTTTTTTTTTCTTTTTTCTTCTTTTTTCACTTAATCTTCTGTCACAGTCTAAAGCCTCCACCTGTAAGGTGACAGCAAAAAAAATAAAACTGGGAGCTGAGAAATTACTATAAACACTTACTTTACAGAACTTTAGAATTCAAGGTGAGTTTGGACTGACAAATTTTCATTTGGAGACAAATGTGAGTTCCCTGGTCAAGAAAAGCATCTTCTAGAAAATTTTACAATTTCATCTTTGCTGCCTCCTCCCACAATATATCTAACTGTGGCTTACAGATGTCTGAGAACCTCCAGAATGACTGGTCAGAGTATTTCCCCACAGCCAGGGCTTGGGAAGCTGCCTGAAGCTGTGCAATGATGATTAACTGATTAAATCAGTAATTCTAACACTCCTGACTGTTTGTTTCCCTGTTGCTCCCCCCTGCACCATCCCTTCTCTGCAAGCACAGTGTTATTTAATCAGCAGCTGGTTTGCCTTGGTTTTCTTTTTATAACACATCAGCCTTCCTGAGCAAAGCAGGGGTAACAGATGAGTGTACTAATTGGAGCTGTCAGGGCATCAGGGACTTCATTAATGACTGAGAAATGGACTGAGGAACATCAAACACTTCCTCTGGCCCCATCGTGCACCTTATCTGTGGAAAAATGAAAAGCTGGTTAAGCTCTTTTGTATTTTAGTACAGACTGTAAGAGGGTACCAAAGGAGGCATCCTGTCAAATACAGATACATGAAAACTAGGTTTATTTTGTCAAACAAAATATTAGAATAGAACCAAAAACAACCCATGAATATGTTTATTCTAAGACTTAATTTTTCTCAGCCACATATAACCAAAACCTCTCTAGAGAAGAAATCAACATATAATTATCTGCAAAGAATATGTTTTAATTCTTTAAATCTTTTGAAAGTCTCTTGACCATTCACACAATGCAGGTAGGAATACAGGATTTTATACAACTCTGCTGAAGCAATGAGCTGGGAGGCAGGACTCTTGGGCTGGTCTGTGATGTCCACTGCTGACTCTCAGCAGAACATCATTCTGTTCCTAAGCCACCACTCTTCCCTTAGTAATAATAAAAGCTTGATTCTCCACTCTCCTTTCCATAAAATGTTTAGAGGTTTGAAGAGGAAAAGGACTGCACAGGCTAAAACAGACTTCTTTTCTTGAAACATATCAATTGGACAAAAGTTGCCTCAAGTCATATGGAATTTCAGACAAGTGTGAAAGAAAGAGATTTCATCCACCCCTTCTCACTGCCAGAGCTGCTCCCCTTCACCTCAGGAATGGATTTCAGGCAGCTGCCTGCACAGTCAGCTGGCTGGGACAGGCAGGTGGGTGAATGAAGTCCCCCTTTGCATAAGGACAGGTCCTACCTCTCCCTGTGCACCTTAACCTGAGTTTGCTCTCAGGGTGTTCTCAGCCCTGGGCAGGGGATGAGCTCTCAACAGCCTTTATTTCATCTGCACAATTGAGGTATGGCTCAGTGCTCTCTGAGGATTCTCCTCCTCACTGTGCCACACTGCTGGCAATCCTGATTAATAGAATATGTGTTTTCACTCTGATATGTCCAGCAGGTTCTAAGCAGAGCCAATGCTTTTTTCTATCCAACATATGGAATGAATGCCTGTAAATTCAGGGATTTAATATGAAATTTTGCTCAGGAATAGAGCTTCTATAAAGTTTGTTTAGACACTCCTGGAAATGTCATTATAGTGGACATTTCTTTGTCATCGATACGATCGAAGATTATTAACTCACTATAAAACTAATTGGAAAATTCAAACATTTTTGTTTTTCATAAAGGTCTGTCTAAAGTCCAGAGGAAGTTTAGTAACCAGAGTTAATCTTCTAATTTTTTGTTTTGATCATTTCTGGTTGAAATTACTTCTTGGATGTTGTTTTAACACAGGATGATGCAAAGAACTCTGTTGAAGTGGCTCAACCAGATGATAAATTTGCTTCTAACTTTAGGATAAATTTAATTTGTTCTCTGAAAATAACCATTCAAAAATCCTGCTAAGAGTATTACTGACCACTTTTTAAGTATCAGGCTTCTCTCCAGAGAACTATTAAATCTTTACCTCAATTATAAGACCTTTTCTCTCTTGGGTAGCATAAGAGATTTTGTCCCAAACTTTGCTGTGAGATAGGTCTCACAGAATTTCATTTTTCCAAAGGGAAAATTTAGAGATTAACTAATTATTTTCTGCCATGAAATAATAAGCATTTCTAAAAGGATATGTTTTTTAACTGAAAGTAAATTTCCTTGGGGAAAAATATTAATTTCTAACTCGAGATTCTTCTGTGAAAAGAAAGAAAATGTAATAATACGTTTGCCTTTCAAAAATAAAGAAAAACCACCTATCTTTTTAGAAAATTACATTGTTTCATGTAATTCTGTCAAAACTATGCCTGTTCACTGCCCAGTCTAATGAGAAAAACCAAGATTTTATTCTACATAGGTTTTGTTAATTAACTGATTAAACCATATTGTTAAAATTAGTTAAAATTCCCTCAGCTCTAAACTGTGGAATCTTGTCACAATTGGAAAATATTTTTGCTTACAGTGTTGGGGTTTTTTGCTAGCCTGATTTCTTAGTTATGGTTCCAGCTTCCACGCTTAGTTAATAACGACTTTGTTAAGATTTACAGGAAAGATTAATATTTATTTTGATGAGTCTTCTATGAATATTTTTTTCTTCTAATCTTAACTGAAATATGTAAAATATTCAACTGAGATAAAGAGAGCAGAAAAAAAGGTCACATATCATTGAAGAGTCTATCACCATGGAAAATATCATGAAATAGCCCATAATTATGGAAAATCAAATATAAGTGAGCCCATAAAGATAACTTCTTTCTTTCAACATGCATTCAGAGAAGAAAAAGAAAGCCAACAAAAACCGCATGAGCTGAAAAATATGTTAATATTGTAATTCAGCAAGGCTAAACTTTATAAGGCACATGATTAAAACTTTTAGGGAGTCTAAGCAAAGATATGATTTTATCCATATCGAATAAAAGTATGTAATGAAACCACATAAAATAAGAACACTAATTCTGATACTCTGGCAAGCCCATGAGTGTATCTATACAAGTTCCTTTATTAACAATTCAGGCTTCTTTTAGTAGTTCAATAATACATTATGGTTTCAGATGAAAATCATGCTGCAAAGAAAAAACATCACTGTAAGCTACAAAATCAATGATTTCTAACACAAATGAGGGAATTACTTTAACTTGCAGCCCTCTACACCCACCATTCTCAGGGTTAATGGTTATCAGGAGCATCTTTTCAGTATGCAAATTCAGTCAGGCTATATAAAATACTTGGATCCAAAAATGAAGCCCCACCCCACGCTCTGCATAGTACCAGGAATTAAAGCACTGAGTTCTTCTCATCTTTGTCTTTCACAATGCATATATAAACCCCAGAAAATGAGGGAAAGGTCTCTATTCCTCACTTCAGATGTAACTCCATCCTAACTGTGAACTTCCACTGTTCTCAAGGAACACTGCCAGCTGGCAGTTTTGGTTGGGTTTTGTTGCTTTAATTCATTTTCAAAAAACTTCAGATTTCCGAATCTGGCAGCAGATGCAGAGTAACAAATTTGTCTGTCAGCCCACTATTCCCTGATGAGAGGCCTGTGAGCATGCTGATTGTACATATGCAGCTAATTAGGACCATGGTTAGGGGAAGTTAATGGGCTGATTTACCTCCGTATCCAGTTAAGTGGCAGCCTCAGGAGCGCAGGGTGTGCAGACACTCTCCCATGATCTCCCACTGCTGGAGAGGGCAGATTCCCATCTCCTGGGCACAGATTGCCCCCTAGGAGTGTGAAAGGGGAAAGGTCCTTCAGCAGCAAAGGGCTGGTGAGCAGCCCTCATTTCTAGGCAGGAAGGGATGGCTCTTGCTGAGCGCAAAGACCATTTTGCAGTTTTGTTTTCCTTTCACGAGGTGCTAAAGGCCCTTGGCACAGTTTTAATTTCCCATGTGGTTGAACATAAGCAGCAAACTTTTGGAAGAGTGTGGGAGCCAAATCTTCTTTCAAGGAGGCCTTTGCCCCTGTGGTGCCAACTCTGTCACTCACAGTGATCCTTAATTATTTCAGCCTAATGATGAGTGAGGTCCCTGCTCCGGGCTGTTACCCTTGGTATCCAAAGTGGTGCTCCAGGGGCAAACTTCCTTTCAGACTGGGGGAAATTCCATCAAATACTTACAAAGGGAGTCTGTTCTCTGCACTGACAGGGAGAGACTCTCATGGGTGCCTGCAGTCTCAGTTCAGTTCCTTGTACTTTGAATGGGGAAAAGCAGCATTTGTGAATGGACCATACGGAGCTGTGATTTCACAAATCATGTTGGGTCTCTAACAACCAAGCTCCTTCTGCAAATGAATGAAATCGTTGTCACATGATGCAGACTGCAGAATTCCATCTGCCTTTCCCCCCAGGCACTGGCAGTTTCCAATCAATGTTTCATCTGCTGGGCAAGGCCTGGCAGAGCAGTATTGTGGGTCCTTCAAGGCTGAATGCTTCTGAGCAGAGCATTTCTAAAGCTATGGCACAAGAATAGAAACACAATCACAGAAGATGCGTTGCACATTAAAAGCCCCTCATTACATATTTACTGAGAGAATAAACTTGCTGTTTCTGGTTTTACTACAGAACAGTGCTAATACATTTGGACATGTCCACCATACATTTGGTGAACACGTTGTTCTACATCGTGATCTATTTAGTGGAGTTAGAGTTGTACATGTTCTATCAACACATAAGCATTGCACTGAAATACAATATATAAGCAACATATTTTAAAGAATTTAAGCTATTAGAAGGACTGCAGGGTGATTAGTAGACCAGTTTCCAGAATGATTTAGGAAAATGCCTTCATCAGTAAATTGGTTAACTGAAGACCTGAAATACACCCTTAACTGCTTTGTTCAACCAGGTCTTCTACAGAGTATTTGCCTCTCTCAAAGTATTAGATGCAACACAGAGTTAATTGAATTTTTTGTAGGCTTCACATTAAATTTGTGGTAAAGGACATTGCTGAATCAGGGGTTTAATGGGCAAACAGTTAAACAAAGGAATCATGTGCATGGCTTGAGCCAGGAAGCAGGAGGCAGGAATCCAGAGTTTTTTTCACAGCTTTGCCTTTGGGAAAGTGAGATTAATCTTTATACTTGTAATAGATTTTGAGTGTTCCTTAATATACCTTAGGCATCCCACATATAATTAGAAATAGTAATCTAATGTCAGTCTCATGCTCATTGTACTTAGCAATTGTGGGATTTAGTTAATTAGTACATTTTGCGTGCTTTGGGGTCCTTGGACAATGAAGGTCATGTACCTACTTAGCTGTTTGGAAAAATGTAGGCTATTATTATTCAAATGAACTTGAAGTTTTATCAGCCAGTTAAAGAGAACTGAGGACTGAGGCTGAGATAACCACTCCAGGTTTTAGTGTGGCCACCAGCTCTTAGAGAAGAGAGATTCAACATTTTCACTGCCAAAATTACCATAGGATTTTTTAAAAAGTAGAGGGGGGAAACATTACATATATAGAGGACTCACTTGAAAGTTAAGCTGTGTGAAAACAATGAGGGAAAGACAGCCAGGACTTGCTTGTGGCAGGTCCTGGACATAGATTTTTTGGTGCCTTGAGAACACAGTTAAAGCTCTGCCCATCATTTTGGACATCTGCAAGGATTTTCTTTTCTGTCACCTCTCGATCTTCTAGAACATGAAGGCCAACATTCCCACTTTTAGCACAGTGAGTTATTGGGGAGCAACCCCTGTCTCACATTTATATGGCCACATCTTGAGATTTCCCCTGCCAGTTCTCGGTCAGATGTGGTTCACACCAAACATATTCAGTAAGGATGGTGAGGGGTGAGGTGCCAGGCAGACAGACACACTGGAAAGACCTTCTTTTCCTCAAAGAAAGCAGTGAAGGAAATCTATTAACCTTTTCCCATTTTATCCATCAGAGTTTCAAATCTCTTTGTCCTTTCAGTGACTATTTAGTTTTAGAATAAAATGTCATATGCATTTGGTTTGGTTCCAAAATTCAAATTTTATGTTAAAACCAATGGCAAAAACAACCAAAAAATTAAGGAAGGACTTTCAGGAGGACAGAAACATCCATAACATTTGCTTTCTCAGCTTATAAGCAACATTAGTTGCAAAGTCAAATAGTGGAACAGCTCAGCAGGGAAAAAAGTAACAAGTAAGCACCATTCTTCCCTTCAGGATAAATATATTTAATGATAATCAAATGTGTGCAAGAGGTCATATGGGTCCATCTTAATTTTGATGCAAAAGACAAAGATCACAACATGCAAAATAAATTAAGGAATCAAATATTGATGGGCAAGCAGCAGGAATTTTTTTTTAAATTTTTTCCTATTTTTTGCTAGTCTGTGCTTTGGTCCAAAACAGGCTTCTGCATATTAGTAGTCTACTTAAGCTCATAAATGTCTAGATTTTAGGAGCCATTGTTATCATCCAGTGTGACCTGCAGAACACTAGCCAGAAAATTCCAGCTGATAATTTCTGCAGTTCAATCAGCTGCTTATTGACTTGATCTTCCAAAATGCTGAGCATTCTGGCCCAGGTTGGGTCTAGCATTTCAAAGAGATCCATGTTAAGAAGGAGACAAGACAGCTCCTCACAGCTTAAAACTACCCACAGAGGTGTCTTACATGCACAGAGCCTGAAGGGGTTTCCTAAAACAGGATTTAATCCTTCCTGGTGGTAGGAAGGTGACTGGGTTGACAGACCCATAATCAAGTGTTATGCTCATCTGAGTGTGAGCACAGACTCCCTCACCAAACACCAACAGGAGCCTTTGTAGGGCTGTCAGAGCACAAACTCTGTTATTCTTCAGATGTTACTCTGTTGGGACCAAACCAAGGTTTAACAAAGCATTGATCAATGTCACTGTAGAGAGGAATATTCCTGAGACCTAGAGAAGACATCTTGGATGATTCCAAAGATTTTGAAGCTCACCACAACTCCAACCTTCTTATTGTGGAAAGGGGAATTTCAGCAAAATTCCATTTCATTAAAGCTTTGAATTTGATTGTGATGTAGAAATAAAAAAAAGGTACAGTCTCTCAAGGCAGTTTAGAAGCAAAACACCAGACTCCTGAGGAAGCACATTCCTTGTTTCCTTTCTTCTCTGCCCTTTTAAATGGGTTGTTATACTCACTTACAGCTCTCTGGGACTGTGCCTCTTGCTTTCTTTGAGCACTTTTACAAAAGCAAGAAAGGAAAAAATACTTGCCATTCTTTAATTCTTGAGTTCAACAGACAATCTGGGATTCCAGTCTGAAATGTCAAACTGCTTACGTCCACTGCAGAACAAAGTTGAATTTTCAAATCTTTTATTTATTTATCTGTTTGTCTGGGTTAAAAGTTATCCTAGCGCCTGTCACATTCCTTGTAAAACCCTTTGGTGAAAGGACTTTGAAGCAGTGTTCATAAATCTCATTCTTAAAAAGCATTCTTTTGAGGTTAAAAAAATAAAAGAGACAAACAAATCTTGCTATTTTTCACTGTTCATTAGATTTTCATATCTGGAATAAGCAGGAGGCTTTAAAGGGAACAAAAAGAAAGCAGCAACTCAAATTGCCTGCAATAACTTCAATACCATGCCTAGGTCTGCATTCAGTTTCTATCCTAGCCCAGCACCTTTATGTGCTCAGTGAATAAGAACCTGGCTAATATCTGTGAATCTGCTGTGATTTTTATCCACCAGAAGTGTCATGGTAATGGCCTGAGTTCAACTTCTTCACTTGCCCAGAGGCTGGTAGCCTCTCCCTGAAAGTCATTTAGGGTCCCTGTATAATTGAGAGTCTCCAATTTGCTTATAGAATGGGCATGTCCCTCCTTGAATATCTGATCTCTCTTTGGACTCCTCAGGAAAGTCAAAGCCACACTCAAGACTCCAGAGACCTAGTGGGTTTATTCCCTGTTCCTTTGAAAAACCTCAAATTGTGTTCAGTTTCTGTTTAAAAAATGGCCTAAACCCCACCAAATGAACTCTTTTCCTTTCTCTTCACTATTTTGAAAGACAGAAACTCACTTGATGTAAAACTTAGATCCAGTTTATATTTCTGAACATGAAACATCTCCTCTGATAAAATATGAAGAAATGTAACATTACTTCAACATTTCTACATAAATTAATTTGAAGAAGTCTCATTTTAAAAAGGTAAAAACATTTTGTGTAATCCTCATACACAGTATGAGGACATAATGCATAATCGGTATATACATAATCAGTATGTCATAATTTCCTTTTGCTAGAGTATTTAATTTCATTTTACCAGAGTATTTAATTATGATTTAGTTATTTTAAAAGGATATAAGAATATCTAATTAAAAAAAATAAAAGTTAATTTTCTTTTTAATGTTTTGAATTTTTTTTTAATTATCCCCATTTCAGCTTTTCATTTTGAATAGTATATCAGAAATTGCTGAAAGCATCATGGTTTTCAGACCAGACTTCATACACTGTGGGTAGCACTGCTCAGATTTCAGAGACCAGCATGGCTCTTGTCACCTGTGCATTTAGCAATCCTCTCTTTATCCTCATCACCAGTTCAGGCACAGCCTTGCTTCACCTGGTCTGAGGTTAAGGCTGCCCTGGCAGCAGCAGTGAGGGCAGTGCCACAGCAAGGGGCACTCCTGGCCCATCACAGAGTGTCAATAGCTGTGTGGGGTCAGTGCATCTCCTTGTGCTCATCACTCTGCAGTGGGGATGGAAGACCTGCTCAACAGATGGGAACCTGTCAGTTCCTTCTCACTCAACTGCTTCCTTGTGTCGTGGATCCTTCAAGACATTCCTTTTTTAAATAAACCCACCCTCTTCTGCAAAATCACATGGTGAGTCAGAAAGGAATCGTGTTTCAAAGTCTTTGTTGATTCCTGTGCTAAATGACAATTGCTCCTGAGAGGATGGCTCCCTGGTCAGGAGCCAAGCATCTCCTGATGTCCTGCTTACCCTGAATGCCAGAAAGGGAGAGGAAAAACTAAAAACTCTAACGCTTGAGAGTTCAGACCAAATGGGAGTTTAACACCATGAATTTCATAGCCTATTTATTTTCCTTGTCACTTTAATGGTCAGTGGCCTTCCATAACTGTACAAGGGAAAAAAATATCCTAAAAGAAAGGTACCTAAGGTCTCATCAATTTTTTTTTAGGGCTGATGCAGTTCTTCTCAGCCAGCACAGGCTCTGTACTTACTGTTAGACAGCTGAGCTAAGGATGGCAAAGATGGAGGGGACAAGCAGCTGAGAGGAACCCCTCAGTAATGTCTGTGGTGTGTTTCTGCATTAGCTACAGTATAAAGTAACCTGCTTCTCATGTCTGCATTGCAGAGGGAAGGCACATCAAAGGTGGTTTAAAAACAAAACTGACAGCAAAACCAAGGAGCACTGACTGCTCCTGGAGTACCAATTGCTGGGCTCTGTCCTTTCACAGATGTGCTGCAACACTGCCCTCAGACAGAGAGGTTGACACTAGCTGGGATTCTTCTGACTTAAACAACAGATTTAAGAGGAATTGGTTATTTGCAGTATATTGCACTTTAGCCAGACCCAGATATCCTCTATCTCTTCACCCTCTCTCCTCAATGAAGCTGGTTCTGTATGTCTCAGCCTCCAGGCTCTGGTAAGGATCATGCCTGGAAAGTTGGGGTTGCATCTCATGATAATGGATGCAAAGATGGGAAACAATGTGTACAAAGCAAGACACCTCTCTGTTGACCTTTTTCTGCAGAGCAAAGTTCTCAAGAAAAGGTCCAGGCAGGCTCACAGCAGCACGTGTGCAACCAGGCAGCACTGAGCTGCCATCTCCTTCTGATGTGTAAGGGATGACAGTGGCAGAACTGTCACATTCCCAAGCAGGCAGCCTCTGGATGAGTTAATTCTGCTGCATCCTTCCTACCTCAGCAGTGATAACATCAGTACCGCTCTGACAGATTCCAGAGCTCATTTATTGATGAGACAGAGGGGGTGGCTCTTGTGTCAAGTCCTGGAGAACCTGGCAGGACTCTGCTTTGCATCAGTGAATTATATCTCTAGCTGTTCTTTATTTTCATAAAGACTACTATGTATTTCTTTTTGTCAGTAAGCCTCACAGCATTTTACTGAAAACATGAATGTAGAAAGTAAGTTACAAGACATGTCCCACATTTCTGAACAAAGAATCAGAAGTGAAAAAGTAATATTCCTCCTCTGACAAGTGTTTGTCTTGTGTAGCTGCCTGATCTTCTTTTCCTGAAAAACCCTTTTGGGATTCTTCATGGAATCAGTCCCCTGACTTCAGGAAATAAATCATGAATGCAAAAAGCCTGTGGCTCTATGGAACTTTGCTACCAAATCTGCTTTCCCTTCAGGCTACCAGAACCTTGTCAAACCCAGCACAGTGAAGGCTGCAATCAGAAGATGCAGTTTTCTCTTGCAGCTGCTGTTTCACCCCCTGTGTTGCCACACGTGGCACACACCCATTCTGGGTCCAGCCCTGCCATAGCACACACCATGGCACTAGCACAGCACACACCTCATGGCTAAGCCCTTTGCTTCAAAACCAGTAAAAACCCCCAAGCAGCACAGAGATCTGATTCAAGTAAAGCTTATTTTAGTGGCAGGCCTTACAGGCATCTATTATAACCATGGATGTCAGTGAATCACAAAAAATAATACTTCTGCATGTTCAGTAAGACCAGATAAAACTGACAGACTGACTGTTCCCTTCTGGGAGAGTGAGTGCACTCACCTGCAGCTTAAAAAAGTATTTAAAAAAATAAAATTCATGCCACTAACTTGCATAAGGAATAAATCCTGTGTTCGACAGGCCTGTCATTTGGTGGTGAGTCACCACTCACCTTATAATGAATGGCATTAATTTGATTTTGAAGGAACAGCTTTTGCATGTTATGTCTCACGAGGTTATAAACAACACATGAATCTGATACATGCTGTACTGACAGCTCACATGGCCAAATAAAGCAGATTTTATTCGTGGAAGGAATCCCAGAGGGAGATGGGAATTTGTTCTAATGACAGTTAATCTCAGGGTTTAGGAGGAAGAGAAAAACAAGGGGAAATAACATGAACCTGTCCCAGCTGGTGAAAGTGTCGGTGCTTTGGGAGGATTTGTACACCTGCACCCAACCCTCTGCACTCCCCTGCACACAGGCATCCTCCTTCCACTCCCAGGGGATTCAGAAATGTGCAACAGCAATTCCTGTGAAGTCAGGGGACTGTTCACTGGCTTTCTATCAGCCAGGCCCACTTTTGAACATGTATATATTTGATGCTTTCTCCTCTTCTATCTACACTCATTGTCTTCTCCATCTGGGAGATGGAGATCTTCTCCATCTCTCCTTCCTCCTTTTCCCAGATTACAGCTGTTATTGCAAAGGTCCTGTTCCTCTTGCATGGTAGTGGGAGAAGGGCAAGAAAAACAGCCCAGACACCTTTGCACCCTCTTTTCTTTCCTGTTCTGCATTTTCTGTGATTGTGAGGATGAGGGCTCAGTACACTTGTATATTTATATTGTTATGTGATGTAAAAAGCATGTTGTGACACTGACCTCTCTCCAATTCAACTCCTCTTGTAAATGAAAAATCAGTGTGGGAGACTGCATCCATGGTGCTGAGTGTGGAAAAGGACAGGCAGCTGAGGTCTCTGGAAAAACCCAAGCTATTTGTGTCTCGTTGTAAAGCAGACGTTGGCTTACAGATGTACGCTGAAGTTATGCACACACAGAGCACACTTTTATTTTTATCTTCCATTAAAAAAGGAGACCTCATGCTATGTCTTTGAGTTAAAAACAAACATGGAAATGAACACAGAGTCATTTAAAATTGAAATTATTTTTTTACTGCCTCTCCATCACTTCTGTTGCAAGTAGCTGTTGAACATTACCCTGTCAACTCTTCAAGTATTTAACTACAAAATACTCTTCATAAATAATGTAGACAGATTAACTAAATGGTACATAATTACTGCAAATTTCAAGTCCCCTTGCAGAATGTATTTTATCCATGATTACAGTACTTACAGACTTTCCAAACAGTCTCTTGTATATTTGACAGTAAGCCATAGAAAAATTTCAGCTGTCTATAACTGCATTTCAGAATCTATAAAAACTTAGATTAACATGTAATTAAAGACTTTGATTTAGGAAACACCTAAACATATTTTTTCTATTTTTTCCCTTTCATTTAGGGTTTAAAAAAAAAGGCACAAGATTGCACTTGTAAAGTGGAAGTTTTCAAAGTTGATTGTAGGTTCATAGCTCTGTAACAAGGTACTTTCACTCTGGCAGAGACTCAAACGAGACAATTAACAGGAGTAATGAAGCAATTCAAAGAGAGAGTTGTGGGGCTTTTTAATTGGTGCTTCAGAAAGCCAAAGTTTCCTCTATACAGAAAAGAGAGGAGCCAGGGAGTAATTGCCTCTCCGTTTATCTAAAAAGGGCTTGAAATCTCAGTCAAATAAGCTCTTGATCTTAGCACAGGAAGGTCATGGTTCTCTGGAAATGTACAGATGTTCCTCCCCTGCAGTGAGTGGTTCTTTAGTGATTTGAAAGATTTTATGCTGGTCATTACAAGATACAGAATGAATGCCAAAATACAAGCTAAAATACAGATTCTCTGCAGCTCCTATTGTGTAGTAAGGGAAAATTTCCACTAACTGCAGCAGCAGCTGGGTCTGTGTCTGTTGATAATTAAATTGTCATCTTATATCTGAGCCCTTCACTGTGTTGATGCTCACGTTACAAATGTGACATTGAGTAAGGACAATATATCCACTTCTGAGAGTCTGAATGTATGTTGGGTAACTGGTCCCTAAGCAACCCATGCTTTTCAGACTAAGAACATGGGATTAGGTTTTGAGAGCCCTGAGCAGACAACAAAAGCACCATTATTAGACCAGGGCCCAATATTGTCCTCCAAAGTGTACCAATGTAAAAGTTTCAGCAGTGTAAGCACACTTCAATTCTGTTTTCATTCCCAGGCCAGCTCAGTTCAGCTCTCACTCTGTGTCTGCTCTGCTCTCCATGTGCAGCTTGGGAAAGCAAAGACAACAGCAGGAAAATTGCCTTTGAATTCCACAAAACCCTGAATGCCCATTGCTGCTCAGTGCCCTCAGTGTTTAAGTTAGACTGGTACCCTGCAGAACTGTCTCATTGCATCAAATTTCTATTCTCATTAGCAACCAGCTACTCTCCTTATGCCTCAAGCTGGAAAACCTTTCTCAGAAAGAAATCCTGGCTTAAGTAAGGTGTAGGCCTGCAGTGAGTGACTTTCAGAGCATTTCCATTTCCTCTTGAAATCAGAGTGAATATGGAGCTCCACTTCTCTTCTTGACTGTGCAACAACCTCAGTGTTGTGCTTCCCTGCCTTGGATGTATGAACAGAACACCTTCAGTTGCTGTTAACCTGGAGATTCTTACACAAGAGTAAGGGAAAGGCCAGATTCTGAGATATGAGGAAAGAAACTGGATCATTTCTGCCAAAGAAATAACTTCTAGGTAACATACCTGTTAAAAAACATCAGGCTCTCAAAGAGATTCATTTGAATTGGGGTGGAAAAATTGCTCATGAAATCCTCAGGCATCCTCTTGGATGTATTGCAGAGTAAGGACTTCAGAGTAGAAAAGGGAATTTCATCTTCAGTCATTGCAACAGATAATGATAAATTTGTGGCTGTCTTATCCACAGGTACTTGCCCTTGTCAGCAAATGTGGATACCTGGGATGGATACCTTGAAACACCGTGCAAATTACTTCTAGACAGGCAAGTCTTATTTATACAAAGAAGAAATTCACTGGTATATTGCAATCTGAGACTCCATTTGCTGTTCCTCATGCAGTACAGGTAAAATTAGAGTGTTATTTAAGATGATCTTTAGGTTACCTTCCTTCTACTTATCACATATAATCTTGGAGAGTCATCTCTTCTCTCAGTGCTCTTCCTTTTTGTCTGTAAATTAAAGGAACTATGACTCTTCACATCACCCTGCCTAGATCACAAATAGATCAGAATGAAGAACAGATCTTTTATTCAGTGGCTGACTTTAAAAATCAGGAAAAGAATTTGCTGTAGATTAAATGAAAATGGAGATACCTTCTTTGTCATTTTTGGTTTTCATAAAAGCCATCTGCAGATATTATGTTCAACCCCCCCCCCCCCCTCAAAAGAAGTGATTCACTTTATTTTGTCATTGAAAAATTCTTTATATTTTTTAAAAAAACATTTTAATACATTTCATACGGCGAAGTTTTCATTTAAAAGAATGGCACTCATAACTTTTTATTTTAAAATTCTCAAATTGTGAGAGCTTTAGTATCCAAGCTATTATTTCTCAATTTGACAGTAGTGAAGTGTTATAGTTTTAATTTTTAGAAATCAATTATCCACAAACCATTTCCTTTTCTCAGTGCAAGGGAGAAGTGCTGCAGGTATTGTCTGCAAAATCTGAAACAGTTTCACAAATAACTGTGATCCTTCCAGTTTCCATTTTCTATTTTTTCCTGTTTCCCTTTTTCTTTAACGCAATTCAGTGTATAATCCCCTGGTATAATGAGTACCCAGTCTCAATGGGATCACATTTAGCTGAGTTAATTGCCTCTGTTTTCTAGGGAAGGAAAGAATAACATCAGTGATATAGTGGGCAGGCCTGCTGCAAACACTGACAATCCCATGAACAGCAGTGAATTCTGTATTTCTGTCAATTAATCTTCATGTTTATTAGCTGAAAAAATGACAGGGTTAGGATGGAGGACACAGTTTATCACTTATCCCAGTTTTGTTTTTCTTATATCATTTTGCTTTATATTCCACAGAGCCCCAGATTTGACCTGAATTAGGTCCCGTGTCAGATTCTTCCACTCTTATCTCGGTCATGGCAGCAGGCAGGAGATCTTTTATGATCAGTATTTCACCTCATTTGTTTTAGTTGTGCCTCTGGTTCTGACAGAGGAGGAAGAAACATGAGAACAACAGTTTCTCTTCCTGACAGTCAGACTAGTGCATAAGTCTGCTCTGAGTTATATCTCCTCTCTTACCCCTTCCTCCCCACTCAAACCTCACATCTCCCTGGGTCTTACCAGTGATTTCAGATCTGGCTATCGACTCCTGTTGCCCTTCACTTCCATCTTCCACACCTCTGCACCAGAGATTTCGGAGCCTGAACCCCCAAACTTCACAGCAGCATTAAGCAATCACCAACAGTGGTAATGGGAGATTTAAATAGACTGTTCTTCCCTACCATCACTGAAGTTCTGCTTCTGAATGTGATCAAACAAATGATAATGTCGAGTTTTCCTTGTTTCACACATTGTTTCATTGTCTCACGTGGGGTAAGAATGAAGCAAGTAAAATCTTCAGAGAATCTATCATTTCTGGCTTATCTTCATTCATGTATTGTATAGATTTTCAGACTTCAATTTGGTACACCCCCATAAATGGCATGCACTGATGTTAGGTCTCTGATCTTAGAAAGGACCACCTGGAGGCGAGTCCAGGCTCCAGCAGTTTGCCACCTAGTGCTTCACAGGATTCCAGAACTGGGCTTCTCTTGAAAAGGAGTGAAAGCTCTGCCTCCCCTGTTGTTATGATTTTTGGACAGCAGGAAATAACAACATGATTCTCAATATGATGGTGAAAAGGAGAGCAATCCTTATTCCTCTACATTGTCTTTTTATAGAGTACTTTGGCACAAAGAATATGATAGGTCCTTAGAGTCTACACCCTTTGTAAACATCTTTTGCCAGTAAACATGTTGGAAAAACACCTCCTGCTGATGGTTTTTCACTTCCCAGGGTTTGCTTCGGTTTCCTCCTTATTTTTTCCCAGGCCACTTTCTCAGGCCTGTGTGAAGGTAGGATGTGAAGGATTTCACACAGGCACTGCAGCTGCCTGCTGCCTAATTTCAGACCATTGCCAGCATCCACACTGCCGCATCTGTGTGTGCAGATGCTGGCGGGTGTCTCTTTATGCAGACTGGACTCATGCTTGCAATTCTTGGGCCATATAGAGCACATCTAACAATTGCAGATTCTCTGGTAGGATCTAACAGTTTGAGTAAGAGATGAAGACAAAACCTTGACTACAGACACTGTTTATTTTATGTAGAATGACTCTGAAGAGTTGAGATTCTTGTGTCTGGGTGTTTGGGTGAATGCTGGATGATGTTGGACAAAGTCAAAGTCAAGTTGAGCCGATATATAAATGTCTCATACAATATTCCGTGTCAACCAGTTGTTGTGCTGCTTTCATTAAGTAGCTGGAACTTCCAGGACATGCAGAGAAAATGAGAACTAATTTCTTCAGCTTGGGCAACAAATGCCATTTTGTAGAGCTTTACAACTAAATAGTTTTTCTTGTTCTGCAAAGTCATGTAATCACTTTTGTCTTCATGGACGCTTAAAAACAAGGATATCACTTATCTATAAATCTACTTCTGCTGCATCCTCTTCCTGAGCATCTCTGAATATATATTTATCATTGCCACACACATTTGAAATGCAAAGGTATTATTGCCCTTTGTCAAAGCTGGAGAGACCAGACAAAGAAACTGATTTCCTCAAGATCATAACATTATTCTGGAAATAAAATCAGGATTTCCCCTATTGGGGAAAGAACTTAATACTGTTCCCTATTTCTAATATTTTCATGTGCATCTGCCACAAAAATGGCACAAATTCTTTTTTGCCTGTTGGAAAGAGAAGCCATGGAACAAAGAGATAGAATTTGAGCTTACCCTCACGTGGAATTGAATTGTCTCCTTTGTATCAGAGAGAAGCCAGCTGGGTTTGGAACTTGTACTGCTGGTGTCACTGTATAGGAAATCACCACACAAAAGTATCATAATGAATGGATGGCTGGAGTTAAACCTTCTGGCAAGAGGCACCGTGGGTATCACTTCTGTCTCCACCAAAGAAACATTTTGAAATGTGAGTTATAAACAGGCTGTATGCCCTGCACCTCCTGCTGCTAAATTGAGACCTTACACCACCAGAGTATAGCTGCTACATCTTTCACTCCCAGCAAATCAGGTACAACTACCAACTCCTCTAAAAGAAAATAGATTTAGCTCATGTTTACTGTACTTACTAAAGTTTGCCAGAAACTGAAATTTCTGCTAATTCCACATTTGTGTTCTACTCACACTAAGTCAAAAATTTTGTTTCCTTCTCTTTATCCTTTTCTTTTTAGAAAAATAGTGAAATCTGGTGCCTCCATGCCATTAGATTTGAAACACCAAAGGTTGCTTTGACCCTGAGCAACGTTTGCCTGCACTGCTGCAGTGTCTGTGGGGAATGGGCATCCAGAGGCCCCATCTCTCACAGGACCCAGGCTGAACTAACCTAACTTTCCCAGGGTCTCTGTGGCATTTGATGAATTTAGCTGAAATGAAATAATAAGATACAAAATATTTTGCCTTTTGCCCAGGCAATCATGTCAACTCAGAAGTCTCATATCCTCCACAAAGTAATTTTTTCATTTGGAAGATGTCAGCTGTAAGTCCCTGGCCCACTTGTACTTTCACTATTTTTTAGGGGAATAACTACAGCTACACACACATCCACTGAAACACCTTGATTTTTCATCCTGATCCACAGCCCCAGTTGCTTGTGTCTCCCCAGAATCTCTCCAGTACAAGTGTGAAACACACATTTACTTAATTCCTTTACATCCAACATTCTTGTTCTTTCCTAAGGCTTGTCCAGGTAATTCCCTTTGTTAGCTTGCAGGAAAAAGAAATTATTCTCTTTAAGAATATTGAAAGCAATGCAGACTGGCAGTGGAACCTCCTTTTCCTCAAAACCTTTGAGCATCCTGGGATGCCAGTCAAACAGATTGTGCAGCAGCTCAGTGGTCATTCACTCCCTTGCCTACATCACTGTCAGCAAGTGGTTCTTCATTTCCCATCTGATACAGGCACACCAAGGGAAGAAGCCACCTGTGGGAAAAATTAAAAGAACAGCAGCAGGTCACAGTGATTATGTCAATTAGTGCTGTGTTGATTAAGCTGGAATGACAAAATGACAAATGCTCTATTCCTTTCCCTTCTTTCCACCTGCACATTTTCTTTCAAAGCAGCAAGCAGCCTAATCTTTTTACTTAAGATCAGTTCAACAAAAAACCAGCTTTTGTTTCTCATATGGCCCATTGCTGTTATTGCTAAATTATCTTGAAATTGTTTCACCAGGGCTACTGCTTTCAAAAAAACCCAAAAAACCTGTCCCACGAACACAAAGCTCATAGACATGAACCATCTGCAGCCAGACTGCTTTGGGCTAGGAATTCTCAGAGCAAGTTGAGACATTCCACCCATTATAGAGCACCTGATTCTCTCTGTAAATGCAAAGCCTGCTAACACAGACATCTTCCTCAAATTCTGATCTGTATGCTTGCTTTAGGACTGGCTAATGCTTCCCTTCTCAGGGAAGGAAGGAAGTGTGCTCAGATTTTGCTATGGAGACTTGCCATGTATTTTACCAGGATCTGTCTTAAGAAATCTCAGATTTTGTACCTGTGACAGCTTTTGGAATGTCTGTCAGCCAATTTTTCCAAGACCCTAAAATATCCATATTGTCTTGGAAAGCCAAAGCAAGGCATTTGTGGGCTTGAGATTAAATCTCCATGTTGTTTGCTTCATCCCTGCACATCAATAGACATTATTAACCCACTACTGTGATTCACAGACCCTAACTCCTACTCCCCTCAGCAGAGCTGAGTGTGTAGGGAAAACTGATAAACTGATATCTTCCATCACAAAGTGAATGAGTAAAGGAGGCCTCTCACTTCTTGCATCTGTGCAAAAATAAAAAAAAAATGGAAATCAAAAGCACAGGTAATTAAAGTTGACAGAGTGAGAGATTGATTCCTCCATCAATCACCCTCCACTTCTGTGGCATCTGTGCAAGAACCAAAGCAACCTGAAGCCCCTCCCCAAAGCCAAAAGAAACTATGAATACTGAAACCAGTAGGAGAAGCCTCATCTCAGCATTAGAGTTCGAGCAGGTAATGATTTAGCAATTAAAAATGAACTATCCCTACACCATGCTTATCTCCCCATTGTCATGTTCAAGTTCCTGAAGGCCTAATGGGCACAATTTTATTGCTGGAGATAAAATATAATGGTACCAGAGAGTTTCCCTCTGCCCAGCACTACAATTGTATTTGGCTGTGCCTCTCATTAAGTGTGGATGAACAGCAGTGGCTGAGACCATTTTCTCTACTGAAGAGCCAGGGCTGACATTTATGACTCCAATGAGTAGCACTGACTTTTGTTTCAGTGTTGTTAGGTAAACTTTATCTTCCATGTTTACAAGACAGCAATTTTTATTGTTTTTTCAGGAGGGATGGCATTTTACTGTCATGTTCTCTGTGTTGAGGAAATACCAAGCAGGGTTGAACTGGCTTGAAGGTGGAAGTGTTTATGAATGATCATCACTGAAAAATGTCTGTGACTGTGCAGAGGGATCTGTTCCTTCTCCTGCAAGAACATTAGTTTGTTCTGTGCTTGTGTTAGATTGTGCAGTGCTATGACTTGTAATGAATAATTCTGGTTCTATCAAACAAGCTATTTAAAATCTTGGTACTTGCCTTGGGATTTAGACCTTTGGAAAGACAAAATACTTCCTTGTGAGAGGTCAGATTGCTGGTTGGATTGATGTTTCTGAGGCACTCAAGTAATTTCCATTAATAGCAGAGCAGAGTATCACATAATTTATTATTACTATTATTAAATATATAAATAATTATAATTATTTATACTATGCCTGTGAGGAAATGCTCTTTATTTGCAAAGAGGAGAGGAAGAAAGGATCAGATCTTTTGTTAATACTTGTGGGTATTCCAGATAGCAGTTCTCCCTGCCCTACATGGAAATTTCTGTATTCTGAGCAGTTCACTACAATTTCCTTTCTGAAGTACTGAACAGCCAAAAACATTTCCTTCTACTGAGAAGGGAAATCCTGGCAGGAACCTGTTAATCCCCTGCTTCCTCTTCTGGAGGAAGAGTCCTTGGAGATTTAAACTATGACTGACCTTAGGACCTCACCTGAAAGTATTTAAAAGAGTTGGAGCAAAATGACACATTTCAGTGGGGTCTCTTAAACTCCAGACAAGTCCACGGGGTGTGTCTGTAGTTAGCGGATAATGGGAACAGCAAAACCACACGTCACAGGAGTGATGGCAGGAGCAACCCTAACCCTGTCTGTTCTCTTCAGCTGCTCACCTGTAAGGTGACCTTTCTTTACCTTTAGGAGTATATCTGAATTTAAATAATGTAGCTGTATCTGTATTTCCAAGCCTCTTCTCCCATCCAGATGAGATTATTTACAGAAGCACCAGCCCGTGTGTGTGTGTGTGTGCATACATCCATATTTTAGCTTCACATTAAATAGATATTTTTCTGAGTTTGGGTTTGTTTTTTTTTTTCAGTAAGTAGACAAGCAGAATTTTCTTTCTGAGTCTGTTCAGTTAAAATGGCTTTTGTTGTTATTGTTGTCGTTGTTGTTTTGCCTTTTTTAAAGCAAAATTTGGCTCTGTGTGAGTGAGAGAGAATGCTTGTGTCTGCAGGGTTTAAAAAGTTTAGGATTTATATACTTCAAGAAGTAGAAAGAAAAAAAGACCAGAATTGGATTTAACTAGAACCATTCTTGATTTGCATACTAAAAGGTATCTGACAAGTGTTAGTGGTGCAGACAAATCTCACTAAAGGGTTCCTCCTTTTTTTGCCCACTTGAAATGACAAAACTGTCACAAAGACAGGTCTGCAGAGACATCACAGCTGAAGCTGTTACCAAAGGCACAAAAGTCTTTAGAAAGTCAAGCATTCTTTCTCCTCTCACTTTAACACTCAGAATACCAGCCCAGTCTCAGAAACCATATATAAGGTCAGTGCACAGGAGCTTCTTCCACACAAGAGGCTTGAAAAGATATCTGCCATGAATGTCACTGATCTTTGTTTGATTGTGTTGTGCTGATTCTTTGTCTGCAGAACGGGTTGTGTTCTCATTGGCATGAATCCCCTGGCTGCAGGCTTAGTCTCCCCTTTGAAAATCTTCAATTTTTCAGTCCTGGAGTAGTTAACATAAGGACAAAGGAAGCAAGAGAGTACACTTTCAACCTTGTTCACATTGAAAAAATTATGTATGACATTTGACCACAAACAGTTGGGTTTGAATGAAAGATACATGAATCAGGTGAAAATAAATCCAATATCTCTCCATAAGTCAGCTAAACTTATCTGTGCAGAGCAGCTGGAAGTTCCAGGAACAAGAAAGAGCCTCATTCTCTCTTGAAAGCTATGCAGTGTTAGTCACAGTCTGGAATAGGTATGTGAATATGTGTAGAACCTTACATGTATATGGGATAGAACAGGATATTCCAGTTAGAAGGAACCTGCAATCACCATCCAGTTCAGCTGCCTGACCTCTTTGGGGCTGGCCCTGGAATTGTCCAAATGCCCATTGGACACTGACAGGCTTGAGGCATCAGGAGAGCTCAGCACCTCCCTCGCCACCTCCCACTCCCAGGAAAGGGCAGGGAACAACCAGGTCACCCCTCAGCCCTCTCTTCTCCAAACTGCACAAACCAACAGCCCCAGCACACATTGTACAACCAATATAATGGGGAGAGGAAAGATTCAGCAATATTATTAACTTCTGAAAATTCTACTTAAAACCCAGGTAACTGTTGAGCATTTTCACCCCACACTCCTTGTGGAGTAATGGAGAGATACAGGTACCTCCAGAGGCTAATTTAGCCCACTGCTCTCTTATAAAGTAATTAGGCTTCATCAGGTAAGGAGAAATCTGGGATTTCAACTTGCCAATAATCTTTAAATGAGCACCTGAACTCCCTCTGCAGCTTGAGATCTACAAAAAGTTTCTTCAGCTTCTACCCAAAGTGTTTGCATCTTGTGTTGCACAACTTCCTGGGAAAATACTCCTGCCACTGCTCCTGGCAGAAGAAATCAGGCAAAAAATAGCCTTTAGACTGTTAACTTGCTTCAGTTTTTTCAAATATTTTCTGGGGAAAAAATCATGCCTGTTCCTGCATTCAGTATTCTGGTGAGCTTTGAAATATACTTAGATTTTATTTTTAAATTTATTTAATCCACAAGGACTCAACAAACACAGTGGGCTGCTCTGACTAGAAAGATTTTGTTTTGCATTCCTGACTTAAAACTAAAATAAATGTCACTTTAGATTAACCTCAGATTCTTGTTTAAATAGATTCCATTCCAATCCATGAACAAAGCAAAATATAAATGTTTAAAGAAAAACAACAAAATGAACCACCTCCCTATTTTTGTATTGTTTAAATATCACATTTTCTTTTACCTCCTAATTGTTTCCTTAGTATTTCTTTTCATAATAGCTGAAATTAAAATGATAATTTAAGGTTTATAATTTAAAATAATTTAAACTTGTTTATTCAGTTAAAAAATGCTTTGTCACAATCCATTTGTGCCATAATCTGAACTGTGTTCATTTTTACATAATAAATATTAGAATGAGAAATCATAAATGGGCATGACTTTTCTTCCTGTGGAGTTCAAATGTTCATTTTTATCCAAGCAAGACAATTTAGGAACACATATTCCCTCTTTCGAGGGTTGTGCTACTGATATATTAAAAAAAGAGACTAATTTTGTTAATTGATTCAGAGAAAATGCACTTCTGTGGTAAAAACAAACAGCTAGGACATTTGGGAGGCTTGGGGGCTTTCTGAAGGCACATTCACAACCTGAATAAGTCACATCACAATTGCAGCTCTCAGTTGCCATGTACAGAGAGTGGTGAAATAATCACACCCACTTCAAAAAGGAGAACACAAGTGCACTGTGTTTTCTCAAATTAGAGGAAGGGAAGAAGTTAAAGCATACAGGCCAGGGACTGGGTACCCAAACCAGGTCACAAAGCCTTTTCCTGGTTAGGCTCTGAGCAGCAATGGAGGTGGGGGAAGATGTCCTGTGACGTGACACATTCAGTGTCAAACCAAGCTTTTCCCCAGTGTAGACACTTCAAGCAGCTCACCTGTCCAAGGCAGACAGCTCTAAAATATTCCTGCTCTTTTTGGTGTCTACAAACAAGTTGATTCAGAAGATGCATCCCAACCTGTCCATGGAGAACCTAAGCTGAGCCACCAATGCTGTACCTGCCATGCCAGTTCAAGTGGGAGAAGCCAGAATTTCCACTGGAGAGGACATTTCCACCTTCCTCCCAGCTCTGGCCTCTCACTCCTGCTCCATGCATGATCCTTTCTTTTACAATGCTACAAGCATCTCTGTGACTCTGCTGTGAACTATCAGGTGGGAAACAATTTCAGAAAGGGCGAGTTTCCTTGTTGTTTCCAAGCTTGGTTTTCTGCCAGTTTCTTAAACTGAATTTATTCACAAGGGGTTAGAGTTTGTGTAATCCTACAGGAGGAAATTTGGAGAAAAAGAACGGAAGGAAGGAAGGAAGGAAGGAAAAAAGGAAGGAAGAAAGGAAGGAAGAAAAAGAAAGAAAGAAAGAAAGAAAGAAAGAAAGAAAGAAAGAAAGAAAGAAAGAAAGAAAGAAAGAAAGAAAGAAAGAAAGAAAGAAAGAAAGAAAGAAAGAAAGAAAGAAAGAAAGAAAGAAAGAAAGAAAGAAAGAAAACCTCATTTTAAGAAAGTTCAACTCCATCTAATATTCCTCTTTCAGATTTGTAATTCAGCCCTCTGTGTTTGATATGATGAATCTGAACTTCAATATCCCTACAAAACCCCTTTCTTCTCCTTGAACACTTTTAAATGCTGTGAAAGCCATTTTCTGTGCCTATTGACAGGCAGTGTGTATAGATAAAATATAGTTTGTGTGCACACAGAGAGACATAAAGGTTATGGGAGGAACAACACAGAAGATGTTGCTCTCTTCATGTCCCAGTGTGGATCAAGCAATAATCTTTTTTCACCAGATGCACCTTGCACAGCAATCAAGGTACACAGCCTTCTGAAGGGGTACCAGAGCTTTGGCACAGAATGTGAATGACACAAATGTCTCACCTGACCTATGTGTTACCATCAAATTCAACAATGTTGATGGGAAGGAAGGCTACCATCCTCAAGCTTCCATGATAATATTAATTAGATTCCTTGGCCTACTTAGAGACTAAAATGGGTCAGACTTGTAAGTTTTGTTCTGTCTGAAGATTTATTCAAGATGATATAGATACTAACAGGAAGAATTTCATTCTGAGCATCTCCTATATTGTTTGTGCAAGCAGGATTTGGAAAAGGGGCAAAAAAAATCTCACTGCTTCCTAAGGAACAATTGTGATCTTTGAGTTTGCTTTTACATCATGTCTTTCTTCTTTCTTTTTTTCTTGAACTTCTAAGGATATTTTGTACATCTATCTTGCCTATTTGCATAGTAGAGAGGCATGGAATTCAATGTAAAGTAAAATCTTACCTTTGGTTTTGGGAGAGATGATCAGTGAGTGATAAGCATGAAAAGCACCCATCAAGCTATGTATTTATGATTTTAACACTTGCATGCCATTAACCCATGGATTAGTATTCCTTCAAGAATATAGGATATTATATACATCCTGCTTTCATCACATTTCCAATCAAAGAAAAGTAACTTTTATTTTCAAGGCACATTTCTATCTAATTAGTGAATGAACTGATTTGTGCATTTATCATCTAATAATCTGAAACTGGGGTTTGATTCACCAGGTCTCTAAGTGCAGAAAATGACCTGTCTGCAAGACACAAGTCTAAGTAAAATCCCCTACTCTCTCTGCATGTTCATAACTTAAATGCTGAAGCCTTTTCCCAGCAAGAAACTTCCTGTTCACAGTCTGTCAGAACATCTCTACAAAAATCAGTACATCTGTCCCACTCCCTGAGAAGTGGCCATGTGGCCTCTTAAAACACACCCTTCCCATGGTAGTATGGAAAGTGTTCTGGAATCTTTTCACCATGGAACAGAGACACTGAACAATCCTGGCAGTGGAAGAAGGTCAGGTTCTTTGATGGGATGAGATACCATGGGAAGCAGCTAGAACTTTTTCTTGCCTTCCCATAAAAGTATTGATTAATAGTGCAACCAGATGTACAGTTCACACATGCAATGAAAATTGCTACTCCTCTCATCATGGGTGCTTCATCCATGTTAACATCTTCTGTATGTAGGGTCCTGTGCTATAATGTGAATATGTCCATTCATTTCATGATTGCCTTGAAGATTTTACAGTTACAGAAGTGATAATGAAAAGGTGGGTAATGCAAGTACCCTTGTCTCTGCTTTACAGAGAACTGAAAGAGAATAAGCCCACCTCATCTGCAGCACCTGAAGTCATTCTTGCAGTCAATATGTAGCATTAAGACAATTTGCTAAGGTCACACAGCAAGTCCCATGAGGATCCCATCTCCCACATCCTCTCACAGTGCTTTAGTGAGAGAACACTTTTCCTTTCCCTTGCTCACACTGTGTACCAGGACAAACCACCAGAGAAGCCCCTGTGTCCTCTCAGCATCACCTAGACCTGTGCATGTTACCTGCCATGGACCCACCTCCCAGCAGCACAGAAAGAACACTTAGCAACTTTATCCACTTCCTTGTTGTTGGTATGTCAGGGCAGTGGTACAGTTTCATTGCTGCTTGTCAGCTGTCTGGCATCTGCTGACTATCTACAGGAAAAGTGAGTGGTTGTATTTAAATATCTGTCAGCAAATATGACAAAACACAAGAATACTTCTCTGGGATTTGCAATGACCTTTTCATTTGCCTTGAAGAGTTGTCTTCCTCTGATCAAGAAACTAATTAGATTGCTGAAAACTGCTGTACATCTCTATCACTGCACCAGGGAAATCCATTTTGACAACCACTCTGCAGGATACCTCCATTCTCCCCAGAACCCTGTGGCTACAAATGGTTACACTTTCTCCACAGCTTTTTACTGTGAAGATGACAGCAGACTGACCAACCTTGGTTGTAAGCAGTCACAACTTTTGCCAAAGCTGAATTACCTTGGAAGCTCAAAATATTGAGTTTCCACAGTGAATTGGTGGAGTTCTCTAATGGGCCCCAAGCCCACAGCTCTTGGAAGAAGGCTGAGGAGGTGAAAAGCAGCCTCAGCTCTGCAGGTATCAAGAAGACAGCGTTTTCTGATTCTACACAGGGCATACAGGCACCTGAATTGTCAAAGGATGGGGAGGGCACATCTAGGAACAAGCTGGTAAAGTGGATTTTCAGTGGCACAGCAGCCATCAGTGGTGCTGAGAATGAGGTTGCTCTCTGCACTGTCACACAGGTGAGCAATGGGACTGTGGCATGGCCCTTGGCCTCAGAGGATTGTTTGCTGTTTAATGTCATGATTTGCTGAAGACAATTGGGAATTTAGGGAGTTGCCAGGAGACACTCGCAGAAGCTTCAGGTGGATTAATCTCATTTACCCTGGAGAAGAGATGTAGATTAAAACTCCATCTGTTCACCACATCATTTACCTTGGAGGAGCTTTTTCTTCTGGAAAATGTTAGTTCTGGGAATAGGCAGAGTTCTCACAACAGATAATGCCAGATATGAATATGCCTCCAAATCAAGAGTAGGTTCTTTCTGGGGTTTATTTGTTTGCTGAAGATTTCACGATGAAGGGAACCACCAAAGTCCTCAGCCTGCACTCCTCCATAACACAGAAATTCCTGCTGTGACTCCCCAGCTAAACCCTGCCAGCACAGGGATGCTGCACAGCAGGCAAATACTCCCACAGACAGAGTGTGACCCTACTCCCTCTTCCAGACCAAAAGACATTGCTCTATCTAAAGCAAGGCAAGAAAAGAATCAAAAATACCAGTTTTGCTTTGTTTGGAGAACTCTCTATGGAGAGAAGTGTGCTGTTCTTATCAGCTCACATGGGGCTCAGGAGGGCTGTGTGTAGGGAGCTTATGGGTGTGCCCAGCAGGGCTGCTCTCTGGAGAAAGGAATCATTTCCTGTGTTCCAGTGTATCCCTGTGTGCAGTCAGCTGGGCCATAAAACTTCCCTTTGCTTACAACTGTGAAAGCACTAAGTGCATTAAATTAAAATACTGTTAAAGTGGTTTATGGGAACTCCTTATAAATAATCATCAAGATCCAGCTCCTGGGAAAACACTGTATTTCATACATTTTTGTTCCTTGCTGTCTAGAGAGAAGGCAAGCTTCATAAATATGCACCTTCTCTATTAACAGCTACAATTCTTGCCTTTCTTTGAGAAACTTTCCTCCCTTTTTGCAGGCTGCCCACTTCCAGAAGACAAACACACAACTGTGTAAGTCCCACAGTCCTGAACCCTATCTGCAGCTTAGATTACTTCAATTTTGAGCTCTTAAATGGAACCCTGAGCCTGAATGCCCCTTTGTAGGCAGTACCAGCTCCCAGTGGAGCAGGGGTGAACCTCCCTTTGGTTCATTTGTCTGTGTGACCTCTCCTGAGCAGGGTTTTGGTACCCCAGGTGTGACACAAGGCTGGTGTCTCCTGTCACTGGGTGCTCCCTGTCTCCTGCCAGCCCTCCTCCCCTTGCTGGAACCCTCGAGTGAGTGTGACAGAGACTTTTACAGAGAGATGGACAGACAGACGGACGGACAGACAGGCTGATGCATGGATACTCCCTCCTGTGCTTCAAACACCTTCACCTTCTCAGATGAGGAACTATTTCTCTCTGTCTAAAAGGAGGGGTGGACAGAAAGGCTTGAAAAGGAGATTTCTTTTTCATGAATGCTTTCATCTAATCCTTCAGTGTTTTATCATTTATCCCTAGATTTAAAGGTCTAAAAATTCCGATTCCATGGGAAATTAGACCTAAATTACATACCAGTGGAAGTCAATATGCAACCAGCCTTAACCATAATGTTTCTTACATGCTCCAATATTATTTATATTGTATCTATATACTCGACTTATTCTTTATCCTCTTTTAATAGAGACTTCTCATTAAAATGTTATGGATTTGGCTTGGTTTAATTTTGTAATTTTTTTAATTTTTTTTTTTTCTGCTGCATCTGTAAATTGTGTTCTAGTTTATGGAGAAAAAAAGTTAATTTTTATGAAGCTGACATACTCTTTATATGACTAAATTTTAATATTACCTTAAATTTCTCCTTTTACTTCTGCACTTCCCCTTACTTGGCAGATGGAAGGGAGGGAAGTGAAAGAGGGGAGAGGTAAAAATACTTCAAAATATTCCCAGGAAAGCACAATGTTTATTCTCTGACACTGAAATACCTCAAAAATGTTTTTTATAATAATTTTTAATGCACAGAAACTTTTTACATGATCATCTATCAAACAAGATAGATGAAATCAATTTAAAATGTTGTTGACTATTTTCAAGGACAGCTGTGGTTCAGAAGTTCCTATGCCATTAATTTTAAGGGATGTGGGATGTTTCATGCCATTGTATACCACAGAGAAATCACGTTTTTCTGAGGTCATTATGTTTGCATTTGCATTCTGTATTTACAAAACCTTTGCCACACTGGCATTCCTAATCTGGATCTGCCCAATGGCCCAGTCCTCCCTCACCAACCATGACCAGAACCAGCTGCTCCCAATAGCAGAAGCAAAAATTCAGCTTTTGTAATAACCAACCCAGGATGAATGTTCCTGCCCAGTCACCATTAGTTAGTTAATCTACTATAACAATTTTAAAAAGCACATAATGAACAATGGTCCAAATGGCTTCAAGAATGCTGTATCAGTAAAAGATCTCATTTAGCTGGCTGCAGCTGAGCAATGCAGGTGGTCAGCCAAAGCACCACAAATGGATGAATTCACAGTACAAGACAACAGTGCAGTTAATTTACCTTCCCTTAAATCCTTGCTGGATCACTTTGACAAGCAAGATGTGTCAGACCAGAAAATGATCACGATATCATTGCCCAGAGGAGCAGGCATGTCTATTTGGTTATGATCATATTCTAATAATCTCCCAATAGTCATAAAGCTGAGCATAGGGATCTCTGATAGATGTGTTTAATGGACTGAGGCTGATCAAAGCAAAAATGAGAGTGAGGCACTGTGAGCAAGGGCCTAACTGAGATTCATTAGAGGATGCAAAGTCTCCTGAGCTGGACGCTTCATCAAACAAGTCACTTAAAACCACACTGGAGAGAAGCACTGAGCTGTCCAAATGCTCTGCTGGGGAGTGAACAGACACACAGGAGTGCAAGGAGACATCCAGGCATTCAGCACTTCACTTGCAGGCAGCAGGAATTTAGGATGGGAATCTATGCTAGATGAAGGGATTTGAGTACAGATATCCACATCTGGATGACTACAGTGGGGCAAGGTGTTTAAACAGCTGCTGCAATCCATGGAGACTCCAGTCCTTCTAAAACAGACAGCGGCCGGTGGGATAAATGAGCAGTTCTGCAGTCTCCAAAACAGGTTCTTTGACTATCCTGGAAGGTCAGACATCAGATCTCACCTAGATATGTAGGATAAATTTCATAATCTTCAACTGAATTCCAGTTCTTTCCCAAGAGGAGCTGTCATTCTGTCTTCACTGAGCAGCCAGCACAACAAACACCCCATGAATGTGTGCTGCAAAAGGCACAGTTTACAAGAAGAGTGGTGCTTCAGTTTGGTGTTCTGGGTGAGTTTGGTGTACTCTGTGCTCATGTAGAGCCCCTGAGATGTCCTGGGGTATCCAGTGCAGGCACACAGATGACACAGGACTCACAGAAGGGCAGTGACATTCTGGAACAGTGGCTGGTGACCAGACATGATAGCACAGGATCCCTTAAGGGGCACCATATCCCTATGTTTAGACAACCATAATTTCAATTCTCAATAAGGGAAATTGCTGTCTTTTATTAGAGTTTAATTCCTCTGTTGATAAGGAACCATTCTTTTCTTTCAGGTAAGGGAAATAACCTATTCAGACTCCAGAGCTGCATTTGATATGGTGTAGCATGGGAATATAGCAGTTACACTGCAGAAAACCATTATTAATAGAATAACTACAAGGCAAGTCATGATTAGAGAAGGGATTACAATGGCATGTGTTAAAATAGGAAATATTTAGCTGAAGGGAAATTATTTTTGGAATTCCCTAGAACTGACATCAGGATGATATTTCTTCAGAATTGTAACATTGAGAGGCTGTGCTTATGAAATTTGCCATGACACAGAGTTAGAGGAACTGGAAAAATTAAAGAAAATCTGAATGTTACTAGTATGAATGAGATTACTTTAAGATCTGTATTAATTGAAATCAGACTTGTTCCTGGAAAGTATAGTCAATATCCTTATAGAAAATAAGCCATATTTATTCTTGAAATCTTTTTTAGGAAATGGCAGAGGAAAAGTAATATTTAGATAAATAAGGCAACAATAGGAGGAGCAAGAGCCACTTGGGTGATATGACCAAGAAAACCACAAATATTTGTTTGGATATATACAGATTGCTCCAGGATAAAATATTTAATGTCTCTGGAAAAGACATTGGAGAAAAAGGAACAGCCTTTTGCCAGCTGTTTCATAGAACCATCATTTACACTGGCCTACTGATGTAGAAGGGAGATGGAACTGAGCAGAGAAATTCAGAAATAGTTATGGAAAAGGGGGTTGTAAAGGCAGTAGAGACACTAAGTTAATTTTGTTTCATCTGGTAGAATGAAGCCCAAGAGGAGGCAGAATAACTTGGCTGAATTAAACATCTGGGAACAGTCAAAGACTCATTTTCTGGAAGGCATTGCCAGGGCTCCTCTCGTCCAGCCCCAGCCTGAGTGTTTGCTCTCAGTGTCAGTAACTCAGCTCAGCCATGGCTCTGTAAAAACAAATCTGATCAAACTGTTGGGGATGCCACACCTTCCCTGGTGGTCACTGCCAACAAACTCAGAAAATTCTTCCCTAATATCCAGTCTGAACCTCTCCAGGCATGGTTTGTGACAATTTCCGATTGTTCTGTTCTCTGACAGCACTAAGAGCAATCACAGCTCACCCCTGTCTCAGCAGAAAAGGAGTATTTGAACTAAGGAAATACATCCTAAACAGAAGCATGTAATCTGTCTTGAGTAACTCAAAATCAGGGGAGCTTTTTGCCTGTTAATGGTCTGGGGCAGTGGAGCAGAATTTGGTCAGGGAGACTGGGAATCAGAAAAAGGTAAGATGGTTTATCAGCCTTCAGGTGAAACAGAGTTAGAATTTCTCACTGGGAATCAAATAGTGGGATGTGGAAGACTCTTAGGCACTGTGATGTGTTTCCCCCTATCTGTTCTGCAGTTCCAGGTTTCTCCCAAAATCTTCTCTCTTTAACAAAGCAAAGACTTAGCAAATCTTTGTGCCTTTCTCATTAGATGCAACTGCTAGTAGTTATATTACCAATTATGCTTAATGATTTTAACACAGTCCAAGCACTGTTTTCTAAAAGTCCTGCCAATCAACTACACTGTGAGTCTGGCAGGGTTACACAGGAGTACAAAGGGAAATCACTGGCAAGGGCTGCACTGAATCACTGTTACCCACAGCAAATTGTTCCTTGCAATCCCTCACCAACCCTCCACGGAGGCAAACATTCATTGTAAGAATAGAGTCCTTGGCAAGAGTGTATTCTACAAAGCTGATAATATCAGCTTAATATCTGCTATAAAATGCATGCAGAATTTCTTTTACATCAGGGATACAATTGTTTCGAGGAATGATTTTTTTTTTGTGGGTGACCTTGTACAGTATTATTCAAGAGAAGTTTTTCCAGCACTGAAATAGGGTTATAAACATGTCTCAGCTTTATACATATATATGTATTACAAAAACTAATAATTCTGATGATGCCTTTGAATGGAAAGAAAATCAACTTTGATTACTTGCCAAATGCCGCTGGAATCTTATAAGATGTGAAAGTTACTTATTCATACCAAATTCCCTCATTTTATTTGTTCTCAGGAAAGAAATTCTTGTTCTTCAGCATTCTCTTTCTCCTGCTTCTCTTTTTTTCGGTCTCTTCTTCATCTGTGACACAAAAGCTTTTCCTTTGCAGAGACATTACTTTATTAATTCAGGATTATTCATTTGTGACACTACTTTCCTCAGCTTCTGTCTGAATACCTTTATTCCAGACTCTTTCTCACATTTTGAAATTACAATATAGCACTTAAAAATAACAGTTCTTGCATTTTTCCCCTTCAAGAAATAAATTAATAAAGAGGTCAGACAACACTGTTTGCAGGTGTTTCTGTGAGAAACAATTGATATTATTATATAAAAGGAAATGGAATGAGATGAGTTTTACTGAATTCCTTAGGGAAATCATTCAATACGCACTCTTATCAAAGTCTAATAATGGCCCTTCTGCTGCCTGTTTGCTTTGATGAAGCTGATAATAACAGAAATCTACATTTATTTGCATCTTTTTTTTCCTGCTAGAATTCACTGAGGCATCTCCAAATGTAATTTTAAAGTATTAACACGTGTAGATTTGTGAGTTGCATTTGTGAGCTGCATTAAGTAGGGAGAGATCAGACAGAAACCCCTGAGACCCTGTCCCTGTCCCCTGTCCCTGCATCCTTTCTGGGAGTCCCCAGACATGAGCATTCCCCTCTGCTTCAGGCATCCAGTCAGAGTCTGAGCACCAAGGAGGCATCAAGTGTGAGGACAGAGTGAGCTGCTAAACTAATCTTCTTACAGATTTATTGCAGCTTTATTGAGGCAAACTACAAAGATGTGGTAAGGAGGTAGAAAACCCTGCAAATTAAGCAGGAATCTACCACAGCTCCCTTCTCCAGGATTGTGTCTCTGTCAAGAGACACTAAAACACCTAAACCTCAGAGCCCAGACATGACCCCACCACCAAAGGCTTGACCCACCTTTCCAAAGGTTTCATACAGGAGGCAGAAGACTGCAGTGGACCTCGAGCTCTGGTTCAAGCCCTGTCACCACCTAAAAACCAACCCGACTACAGCCAAAATCTGAAAGAATCCAAACCAAAAGCTCACGCCTTAGATTTTGTCTACTTTACATATCCTGGTTCTCTGTTTGAAAACAGGATTTTCTGAACAGCATAAGGAGACTGATTTAACTGTTGCAATGGATGTGAAAAAAGTTAAGGACATTTTCTGGTTTGGAGAACAATTTTCTTGAGAAAGTTTTCCAGAAACAAAACAGGTAATCATTAGAATGCCAAGGGGTTTGAATGCCTCTGCTCAGATCTAAAGATGGCTTCAAAGACAGAGTCTAGGAGAAATCACCACACTGCAACAAGCACAGTCACATCCTTCTTTCCAAGATTTCAGCATAATGCTCTTGATAATCTGCATCATTAGTGTTCTCTTCCCTTACTTATTTTAATTTCTATAAATCCTTCCCTGTCACACAGCTTCTGCCTGCAACAAGGCAACAGCTGCTCGTGCTGCCTCCATGTGCTTTATTCTTCCTCCAGTGAGGATTCTCTATTGACTCAGCTCTCTTCCTCTCAAGAGCCCAAGACAAACTTCGTGGCTTCCAAAAACTTCCCCAATCAATACCTCCTAAGGTCCCTGAAGTGCTGTAATCTGAATCAAGGTCTGTGAAGCAAAACTGAAAATGAGCTCAGCAGGGTTTAGCCACAGCCTGTTATCTGTCACAGGAGGGTTTGGTTTTTTCCTGCATGGTTTGGGGGGTTTTTTGGTTGCTCTTTGCAAGTTTGTTTTCCACTAACTTTCACTTCTCAGAAGTCAGCTCCTGTTTCTGAATCTTCAGGCTGTAGCTGTGCACCATTAAAGTGCCAATCAACTTTGAGCTCAATAATCAAAATACTTCTGATTTCTTCAGATCTCCCTGAAAAAAAAAGATGCTTCTGGGCTGAAAGCATCTAATTTTATGTGTTTAGCTTGATTCTTTTGCTTCATTGCAATTTGAAATTATTGTTGGAACAGAGACAGTGTTGCTGTTAAGGTGGTGCATCCTTACAGGGCAAAGGAAAATTTCAAGTGACTTTTTTTTCTTTATTCCTCAAGGAATGATCCATTCATTTTAACACTTCATCAAGAGGCTTTCCTGAAATATTGTATTATTTCCACGCAGTGCCTCAATCACAGTTAAAAACCTGCATGAAATATTCGGAAATGTAAAAAAATTTCCAGTCAGAAAAGTAACTCCATGGTTGCGTTTTTACTAACACAAGTACAATTTAAGAATATATTCACAATGGAATTATTCTTTTATATTTACACACATAGCTAAGAGACGGCCACTGGCTTATGAATATTCATGCTCAATTCATATTATTTGGTGAGATATTTACATTTTGCATTGCTTTCATATCTGGGAAAATGCATTTTGGGTATTGCTAAATTTTCTCTGGAACACAAGAACCACCAGGAGATTCTCCTGTATAATCTCCAAAGTTTATTCCTTTATTCCCTCGATAGTGTAACTCATCTTGCCTCATCAGTTGGGAGATGGCAGTGTGCTGCTTCCTCTGTCTGCTGCAGATTAACCTGCATAAATGGAATCTGGCATTCTGTGCATGTGACTGTTCCCAGTAAAGCAGGGAGTGATGGGTTCTGCCCTACGTGCCCCAAAACCCAGAGCAGAACACAAGAATGTCCTCCCATCCCTTGCTCTGAGCTGTGGCTCTGTGGCTGATAGGAAAGGAAGCACAATCATTAATCAGGGCTCAACAAATAAGTTGTCATCTTGCCTGAGAGTTAGGAAAGAAAAACATAATCAATATTTTCCATTCTTAAAAAATCTAAATCCAGTAAAAGAACCTTTTTCAAAACAAAAAGCCATTTGATACTTTTTTTTTTATGAAGGATTATAAAGTTAGAATTTCTAGCTTTACATTTCAGAAACAAGAATTTATAAGGGTTCTTCTGCCAAATCTGTTTTAATTTTGACAGTGACTTGCATTTTTTGTAATACAGTAAGATGGAAACAATTTCAGACTCTGAAATATTTAGAAGAAAAATGTTTTATTGGAATCAACTTTTACAATTGTTTTATTAAAAAAAAAAGGCAGCTGCTTTTGTGGGTCAGTCCAGTATCAGGTCAGGATACAGCCATGGACATGAGCAAATAGATGCATTCTCAACTGGCTCACATAAATTTGAAAGACTTTTCTCTCTTTCTATCCTTGTCCTTCAGAATAAAATTAAATGTGACTGGGAAAAAAATGCAATCCTCTAAAGCTATTTCTGGGTATTGACTATAACTAAATCTAGAACTTGACCATCACTTTATTTTTCTTGGAGCTTTTTGGTGCTTGTTTTTTTTTGGTTTTGTTTGTTTTGGATTTGGGGTGTTTTGTTTTGTTTTGGTTTTAATTGAACAGTTTCTATAGCCAGACTGCTTCTGCAAACTTTCTTTTCTGAGTCAGGGTTCAAAAATAAAAGCCAGCTTGAAGCACATTCATCAAGCACCATGAGAAGGAACATTTGTAATAAGTGATACCATTGCAGTGAGCAGGGCTTAAACAAAGCTGAGTGATGCTATTTCAGTTCTGTGGACTCCATCCATCCTATTCCTCTATGAATAATTGTAATGGTGAAAAAATCATGATTAGATTTGTTTGTGCTTCGTGTGTGGTGTCTGTATTTTGTACATCTGTCAGTGTCACTGGAAACAGCTAATTCATGTGTTCTCTGCCTGAAACCTACTGTAACAAATGTAAGTGTACTGGAACAAATGTTATGGCTGTAATATAAATCCTGCTTGATGGTTTCAGTAATAGAAACACAGGGAGGGTGTTGCCAGCTGCAAGACCAGCTTCTGATAAAAACTTCAGTAGCTGACTTTATTCATAGTCAGAGTAAAGAGGTTTAACTGCAACCAGAACCAGCCACATGGAACTCATCCCTAGGTTCAGTCTGCGTGAAATATTAAGGAAGATGAATACAGAGTCTGGTTTTAGGGGTATAGGACAGTGGGAGCTGCTGTGGTACCTAGGCTGTCACCCCAGGCAGCAGTCCAGGGAACACAGGAGTGGGAGTTTCCACCAACTCATCACCCCACTGCCCCACCAGCTGCCCCATCTCATTTTCCCCCTCTCTTCTCCCCCTGGCCCATGCTGACATCTCATGAAAGCTTTAATAGGGATTTATAAACACTTATCTTTTAGAGGCACAGCTGCAAGCCTAATGAAACCATTCCTTTACAGCATTAACCAACAAATCTGCATGGATTTAATGGGGAAGGGAATGTTGTTCTTTCTGGCAGAGTGAGGACAGCACTTCCTCAGCACAGAATGCTAAGGAGGTGATGTGGAAGGAGCCACAGCAACAAAAAGGACTCTGGTTTTTATTCAAGTTCATGACTCACAATCCAGAAGATGAACTCTAGGTTGGACCCATCCTCAGTACTAAAAAAAGATATTTTGTAGCCTTTGTTACGGATTACAAAAGCCGAGCTGAGGATTCTATTCTCACTGCAGACACTTAAAATCAAAGCTGCCTGTTCCTAGCAGGAATCAGCCTGCACTGAGAGCACTGCCAGGGAATGTTTTCCCTTGCTTGTCGAGTGCTGAGGCACCAGACCTCTGCCTCAAGCTGAGAACTCATATTCCACTTCCCAAGGTACCCTCAGTGTCCTTAATGGGGGGAACTGGTTAAGGAGAGAGGGGATGGCTGGGTGAGATGTAAAGGATTTCCCCAGAGGAGAACTGCCCATCCCAGTGCCTGTAGTGAGAAAGGAGAAGAGCCCCGCTCAGCCAAGGGCCAGAGCTTGTCTTCTGCCTCACATTTGTGATTTTGAGTCCTGCAAATCCATCCCCTCAGAGGCTTACATTTCCCACATTGATATTTGATAGCTCTCCCTTGGTTGCAATGAATAATGAAACTGTGGAATGTAGGCATAAACAGGGAAAATTTTTGCACTGGCTTCTACATAGTATGGGTGAATTTAATTTCACTTAGCTAAAAGTTAGATGCTTATGCTGCACTGCTATCCACAGCAAAACACGGGCATCTCCAGAGGGTCATTTTTCCCATTTGCTTTGAGCATCTAACTTAAGGTGGAATCAATCTCGTGCTGGTGATGCCAAACACTTTACTGACTATATAAATGGTATATGCAAGATTTCCTTAGCCTGGATATCTAACTTTTAGGAAGATGGCTCCAACTCAATGTCATTGATATTTTTTTAAATGCTCCAAGAAAGATTGCAAAGCAGTTTCACACAGTTATCCTCTCCCACCACATTTACAGAAAAGGGCAGTCCTGAATTTTTAAGAGACTTTCTTCTTCATTTCCCAAGAGTGGCTATAGGTCTCCTTAAGGTAACCATTAAAATATATATAGGAGGGAGAAAGTGTATGGACTGATTCAGTGGCAAACACAAACACATTTAATTCATTTCTTCTAGAGTTTTCAAGCTCCCCATAGGATTTTTTGTTCATACTTCCTCCAGTGAAGGCCTAGAAATCTATTTAGCCACTGTCAAATATCACGGGCTATAAAAGATACATACTTGTGGTTATGATTAATTCCTCCCATATAATCAACCACCTTCTCTTGTTTGCTGAGAGGAATGGACTCTTGCACATTGACTGAAAAAGCACATTGAAATTTTTTGTAGCTGCTGCTTTGATTTGTGTTGATTTCTCTTCTCCAAACATGGCAAATATATTGTATATGAGTCTGCATAACTCGACAGCCCTTGTCTGACTTGGAAACAAATGTCTGATTATTGTTCCAACAGTTTGTGGGACAGAAATTCAAGTGGCATAAATAAGTTTGTCTTCACAGATTGAAAAGAAAAAATAAAAAATAATTCTGGTACACAGAATTAAAATATATGAAGTTATACATCTTGTACCTTGATCCTTTCCCTCTTTTTTGGTAAGAAAAACAACACAAGTCACACAGTTCAGCAGAGACAAAGTCACTTTCCTGAAACCCTGTTTACAAGGACATAGCAGCAGCAACTGACTCGTTCCAACTGGATCACTGGCTGTAGCAGATAAGATATATTAAAATTTTAATTGTATTTCACCATGAATACAACTGTTTTGCATCAGTCACTGCAGAAGCCCCATTTAACTATTCTCTGCTGGTTTCCAGACAAGAGAGGCCTCAAATTTAATTAGAAGTGTGAGATGCAGCCAAGAATTTGATAACTAACAGCAATTCTGATGGAGCTAAAACCCCAAAAAGGAGAACGGTGAGAGATAAGATTGCTTTTAAATAGAGGTAGTAAATGCAATTTTGCTTTTGCTGATGGAAGATGCAAAGGTAAACGTCATCCCCCGGGTACGATCCCAAGTTAGTCTGCTTGGTGGCAATATAATTTCAGTCATCTGGAGGCACTTTTCTCTTCAAATTCCTGCCACATAATGAAGTAAAATAAGTTTATTTGCATAGCTGATAAATTATGAGGGATATGATCTCAGCTGGTGTGGTGACTCAGTGATCATGACATTCAAATCTTAAATTTCTGACAAGCAAAGAAATGAGCACAAGGAAAATTTCAGCTATTTAGCAGGTGTTAAATTTAGGTAGAGGATAACAAAGTACAAGGTGAAGAGTTTAATGGGAGAGAAAGACTCAAAATTTAGGAAAATTTGACTTTTTCAGGAAAAAATAAACATAAAAATATTTTCTTTTCTGACAACTATCATGAAGATAAATGCTAATATCTATCTGGAATAATCTTGGAGATAATTTTGCCTCACACATACGTGTACCTGAACTTTTTCTGTTCCATCCAGTCTGGGAGTTGGTGTCACACCACCAGCAGATATGGTACAAACCCTTTGGGGCTTTTTAATGTGAATTCAAAAATTTGGTCAAACCTGCAGCCCTGTCATGACTACTGGCACCTTGGAAGTCAGGTTGGAATTGTCTTGGACATGTGAATGTCTAAACTGCTGGAAAATTAACAGTTTCTTACTAGATAGAGTCTTCAACCTCCCCAAAATAAAACCTCCTTCCTGGAAATAAATGTTTTTTGTTGACATACAAATCCAAGGGTGTGTCAATAATCTGGTCATCCTGCCTTTCGTGTTGTTGAGATTAGCAGTGCTAAACCCTTCTGCTGGAAATGGGACCAAAACATAGAGACTGCCTGAGATTCAGTATGTGATCTCTAAATAAACACTAACACCATTGACATTAGGGAACCCATCTGCTTCTTTATTTCTTTACCACCACACAATCCATGATATGTGATTGTAACAGATGTTTCATGTCTGCAAACGATGATATGCTGCCTTATTAAACCAAGAGGGCCATTAAACTGAGAGGGAGGCACTTTTTCAGCCTATAACTGCAAGATCATCAACACATAACCCTGGGGTTGTGGAAAACCCTCTCATTCCTCTCCTGCCTCAGTGTGTAACTCGTGCAGCAAACGCTCAGCAAATATCACCAGCATCTCCACTAAAGCCTGATAATGCAGGAGTGCCTGTAGGCATCTGTACACTGCCAGCCCTAACGTGTCTTAATGACTTTTTTGCCAGAAGCAATTTTACATTAAGCTGCAACTTGAACCAGTCAAGTAACAGTTGCCCACCTAGATAAGAATGTGAATTCTCTGTTGTTTTAGGTAATAATATTGGGTTGGTCTATTCCTTGACACTAAAGAGGAACCTCTGCTTGAGCAAAGTATCTCTGGTTTTTATTATTATTGTTATTATTATATTTTATCAATTTATTATTATTTTTTATTACTGTTATTTCTATATTCTTTTGCTTTATATCGTTAATCAAAACCTCAGTACTAAGGGTCTTTCACATGTAGCTGCCTTCGTTAAAAGTCTATTCACACAGTATTCTTTCCTACTGGAACTGCTGCAAACATATTATAGTAACATAGATTTCCACAAATACATGTATTTTTTTGGCTCCCTTTGGATTGAAAAATGTCTATTTTCCATTTTCAAATATCACGTAAGAAACTTTTGCTTTGTCTCTGAAGAATGACTGACAGAGTAACATAAGCCCCAGAGTGAAGCAGTTTTTATTGAAGGATAATATTTCTTTA
>VXBR01009549.1:774330-1066629 GCA_013400215.1 Cisticola juncidis | reverse complement strand
AAAAAAAAAAAAAAAAAAAAAAAAAAAAAAAGATTGGCTCCAGTCTTTCAGAGATCCATTTAAATTCTTTAACTAAATATATATCTACTTATTTAGCAGATCCTTGGGATTCTTACCCATACATTTTCATTGTAAATTTTCACAAATGCAGTAATATTAAGGGCAGAGTTCCTGGGAAATGTAAGAATTGAAAAAAAATTTCAGGACACTATATTCAGTCCAAGCAAGTAATGTTGAATTCATGTGGAAAGCATGAAGACTCTATAAGTTAATCAGAGATCACAGTCAAATATTTGAATAAAACATTTACTTGTGAGTTTATTAGTATTTATGTGTGCATATGTGTACTGGACATGACAGCCTTGTTAAAAAAACAGAGAAGGAATAATTGTCCTTTTGTCCTCAGCCACTCAAAACTGTTCCTTTTAATCTTTTGCTGGCAAAAAAAGCAATGTTTTTTGTCCTGTCTTGCAATAGTACTTGAGTTTACAAACGTTTTAAGACATTTGTAAGCACTGATTTTTGCAGAACATTCATGGTTTGAAAGTACTTGAGATTACACAGATGTTCCCAGGGAAAGATAGTGATACAGAAATGTCTAATCACTTTAACCTTGAATGTGTGAACTACACCTTGGGCATCAGTATAGATTTAATATTATTATTGTTATTGTTACTATTATTATTTCTTCTTTATTTTCAGGGGAGCAGAAAAGAACAGTTATAAACATTGGGAGCTTTGGGAAAAAGGTGAGACAGGAAAGCTGTGCTTACACATATCAAATGCAGTGAGAAGGTGGACAAGCAGCTGCAAGTCTCACATGCACATTTCCAAAAATCTGGATAATTCACTCTAGGTGGCAGTCTCTTTTGTCAAAATGGCCAGAGCAAGCAAGGAATGAATCTAACAGATCTTCTTCATTCTATAGTAGCTAATCTTTCAGATGAGAGGAAAAGACAGATCCCTGGAAAATTGTGGCACTACTCACACCTCAATTTTTGTTGTTCTGGAGTGGGTCCCACCTGATTATCTCAAAGTTTTTTGTCAAAAATGACTTAAAAGGAATGAAGACATGGGAACAAAAAATGGATGCTGAGACAGGCAGAGCAGGGAGATCTCCAAATCTCTCACCTAGAATATTTTCATGTAAATTACACTGTGCCCCCAAAGGACATCAGGCAGATGCATCTTTCACTGTGATTGATGGGCAGAGATAGCAGTGTTGTTGTTTCACTGAAAATATTTATGAATTGTTATTTCCATTTGTCCATCTGCCCTCCTTTGCAGTGCACAGAAGCAAAGGTCTCTTCCAGGCTTATTTCAGGAGGGCTCCTTGGTCTCCACTGTCTCTCTTGATATCCTCTCCTGCTTCTGTCAGGGGTTTTGGAAGGGTCCCGTGTCTGTAGCATTTTCAGCTGGCCTAAACACAGCTGAAATTTGTGAGGATTTCCACATCTTGAGGCAATCAACATCTCCACATTTGCCTGTGTTGCAGTATACAGCCACTTTTCATGCAAAAATAAATAAAGCAGTAGCCATGGCCACTGTGTAATGAATATATAATGTCAATGCTGTGCTGGAAATGTTGTACCTACCAGTAAATTGTTCTGGACTAGTACACCTGGGGCTTGTGCCTCCACATTCCTCCATGAAAAAACATACCAATATTACAGGCTGTGAAAAGATGGCCAAGACATTGCCTGTGGCAGATTCAAAAAACACATGACTTTAACTTACATGGGCCTAGTGTTCAAATACCTGTTCTGTGAGGACGAATTTGTAAAGGAAAATTTCTCCTAGCAGTGACACTCGGCCAGCATGTGGGCAGTAAAGCCTCTGACTTCAAAGACTCAGTCTCATCTCTACCTGATCTCAGCAAAAAGAGAGTCAAATGCATCTGACCGAGGATTTTTGGAGATGTAAAGTCAAGGTAGGTGTATTTTTCAAATATTCAAGCCAGTAAATACCATCATTTTGGAACCACTGGGTATTACTATAGCTGACTTGGAAACATTTCTATTCATCTGGACTTTTAGAAATATCCTGTATGTCTGGCTGAGGAAAAACTTTGATTCAAAGTGTATTTAGATGCAAAATCATGGGCAGCATTTCTCCAAAGCCTCTTGGAAGAAGTGAAATATAGTGTTTAAATTTTCTTTACAATTGTCATGTTGTGATTTGCTTTTGAATGTTTTTTTTTCTTATATTTATTGTTACTTTTCTTTTAGAAGTTGCTGTCTTTCAAAGAAGAGCTTGTATTTAAGATCAATAACATTGGACTAAATGAGCCACTCTTATTGAAGCTAAACTTCTCTTGTTTGGCCTTTGAAACCTTTCAGGAGTCTTCTACACAGCATTAGAATGACAGAGTCCTTAGCATGAAACCTCTGATCTGTTAGGAAGTGGATTTCACAGGCTGTGAATGTTTGTGTATTGCCCAAACCTCAGCTACCAGCTATTCCTCCTCTGCGTATTCTTTGCTGAGAAAACAGTTCCATTTCAATTTCCATACATCTGTGCAAACACTGCAAATTCACCAGGACAAAGTTTCACAGGGGGGGCATCTTCCTTGTTATTCCAAGAGTTTTCTTGTTCTGTTTGGGTGCCAGAGCTCCCCAGGTAGTGCTACAGCCCCAGAACAGCCTGCCAGTCCTCTGACCCAGAGGGCAGAGAAGTACAGCACTGCAGGATCACTGTTATTTTTAAACAGAGAGATTGTTGTAGCCTGGACACTTCCCACTGGGCACCATCTCTTCTGTAAGAACTCTCAATCAGAACTGTCCAGTATCATGCTGGGAATCCACAGCAGAGCCTGCACAGCCCCCGAGACCTGACTTATGTCCTGCCCCATCTGAGAATGTCTCGTGTCTTCCCAGACAGGTTTCTCATCAAGACATCAAAACCCCCTGCTGTATTCACAAGGGTGACTGCTTTTCCCTCCTTTCATTAGTTTGCTGTCCCTAGACAGAAGAATTTACTGGCCTTAGGTTTCCCTAGAGTCCTCTCCAAAGTGTTTGCTGTTATCAGGAGTTTTTCCTGGGTTACAAGGGTAAAGAGCTTCATTTTTCAGTGCTACACAGATTTTCATTCTGCAGAGATGTCTCTGGAATTGCACATCAGAAGGAGCAGCCTCTGCTGGGGTTTATTAACATCCCATGCCCAGCATAGGAGCAAATTTGGGGTCAGTTTCCAGGTGATGCAGTAGTACCAAATCTGATTTGTAGACTGTAAACATGATTTGCAATTCAAAGTCTTGTTTTTCAGCAGGAAAAGTAAATAAGATTGGGCTGACTTCTGTTAGCACAGACAAACACGGTGAAAACCTGGACATTCAGGGACTGTGGAAGTTGCTTCTTCATCAGCTTTACTTTTGCTCTCCAGTCTCTGTCCTGACAGAGGTTTTGCTCTTTGCCAGCCAGGGACAAAAAAGAGTACAGAAAGGTGTCTGAAGAGAAATTGATACTGCAGGCAAGAAATAAATTTTGGTGCCTGGGATTTGTTCAAACCTTAAAGCCATATATTCCTTGCAATCTAAATTTGGAGAAGAAATCACAGAGCTGATGAATCATCAGACATGTGAGACCCCTGAAATTTCATTAGACACCCCTGAAATTTCCCCTTGTTTCCTGGTCTCCACCAGTCAGGTGTGAACATAGGAGTTGCAGGTGAATTTAAACTCCCTTTCCATAGGAATGTGGGTTTCCAGTGAAGTTTACAAACAACCTGAGAAATCTCATTATCCAGTGAAGTCTAAATTGTGACTGCTCAAGTGGACTGTAGTGACTGTCCATTCTCTCTTTCTATCAAATATAAGTGGATCTGTTTGGAACTGATGTAAGTTTGAACCTTGAATCTTCCAAGACTCTAAGATGGGAACACAGTGATGCTGCTGGATCTAAAGGATGGGAAGCTTCATTTGACTTCTGACTTCATTTCTGAAGGTACAGCTTTGCCAGCACAGTTATTGCAAAGATTTCCAAGAAACAACATCTCTACCTGTTTGTTTATCAAGTTGGCATGCAGCCATGAAAAGATTCTATTGTATATGTACGTTTACATTTGTGTAATTACCTGTTAAGAGAGAATTACTGCATTTACAACAGAAATGCTTAGCTCTGTAATGATGCAGTCAGGCATCCTGAAGTAATATCACACCAGAAGTCAGATTTTTTATTTAACAGAAATAGAATAGAGATTATTTTGCATCTAGTTATCTGATGGAGTTTGTCCTCTGCAACTGAGTTCAGTTCATAAACGAGCAAGGGGCAACAAGAGAGGCTTTTTTGTGAAGCAAAAATAGAAACAAATTTTAATAATTTCTAGGTTGTCACAATTTCCTGGCATAGTATAAATCAGGTGCTAGGAGCTAATCCCTGTGAAAATCTGAGCTATCTTTGACAAACACCATTTAATTCTTTAAAGGGTCATTCCTGTGACACTCTACTGCAGGATTTGGGTTTGCCTCTGAAATTTTATGTCAGAATTCTTCTCTAATTGAGCTGTCAGTCCAAGGCAATGCTGTGCTATTGATCTGACATCAGAAAGTCCCTGACAGCAGTGACCATGTGTCAGGTGATTTTGCCTGATGTAGAAGCAGCTGATGTGTCCAGAATGAGGGGCAGCTAAAATGACATGAGCTCCTTTGTCTGCCACGACTGGCAGATGCTGCCTGGTGACTTTGGTGTCCAGGGGAAGCAGAAAATGAAGAGACTTTGGGTCTCTCTTGCTTCATTTTTGAACGCTGTGGTGCCTTGAAGCAGTCACACAAGTTCCCTGTGCTTTTGCTGTCAAATCAGGTCTGCACTGGCAAATTTTGCTGACAGTTTCTCTTTGTTCAATCACATAACATTTTGTCCCAAAGGACAGTGAACATCTTGTCAAGCAAAGTTACCCCAATGAGGGCAGCAAGAGCACTGCAGTATCTAACTGTCCCTCTGACTCCCTTCTTTGTTTGGGAAGTGAGGGCTGGTCCTTAGCTACAGGTGTGATACCACTTCAGAATACTTCTGAGTTTATTTTATTTTTTCCAGGTAGATAAACCCTTTTTAGTTCTTGAGGAACAATATTGAAAGATTAAATCGCTTGAAGAAGCCATTTTTGTCATCTTAGGAAGGTCTTTTTAAATCTGAAATTTATTTTACTAGACTTTCAGTTGAATACTACCTTCCTCTTGAAATACTTATGTCATTCCTTGATCAAAGATTCACTTGAGAAGCCTTTTTTCTGACTGCCATTTACCATTGCTTACACACTTGTTATTCTGTGTCTTTTGCAAAGAACATTTCATTGTTGCTGTTTTCTTTGTTTTTTGTAAGATTCTTCTTAAAAAAAAAAAAAAAAGAGAAAGAAAAAGTACCTTAATATTTTCAGTGACACGTATTTCCTTTTTTCCACTGTGCTTCCTGGGATTTTCTCTTAGTTAAAAGAAAATAATTCTAGATGGATTGAATCTTTCTGGTTTGTGCTATTTCCTGAGAACAGGCTCAGTCCCTGTTTTTTGACAACAGAAACAACTAACAAAACTGAGCAAATCTGCAGCAGTTGCTGGTAATGTCATAGCAAAAGATAAATGTCTCCTTTCCTAGTTGTGTTTTGTCCTGTTGCTCTGTGTTTCACATGAGTCACAAAATCACTATTGAAAAGAATGTTAATAGCACAGGTTTCCCTGCAGCATGGCAGAGTTATCTGGACAGGGAGTGGAATGGATTTGCTCAGTGTCTCTGAGAGTTACCCCAGCCAGCATCAGCCCTGCTGCAGATATTGAATAGAAATGCACTGAATGTTGGAACAGGGTGATGTAACTGCACCAGGCATTGTCAGCCAACCTATCCCAACCTTCAGAAATCTCTCCAGACTCCCTCTCCCCACAGCCAGGCCTGGCAATGCTGGATTTATCACTCAGTCATGCTGCTGTGCTCACTGAGGCATCCAGACCATGAGATGTCACTGAACAGAAGGAGCACCAGGCACCTCTTGTGCTCTCCTCAGCAGGCTCCTGGTGAGAATCCTCAGCATGTAAAACACCTCACAAAAGTACAGAGGTATAAAGATATTATGTCTACATTCCAATCAGCATCAATGAGTTCTCTTTTTGGTAACTAACTGTCCAAGAAATTGATTTCATTGCTTTCAAAACTTTCAACAAACTCAGATGACCTGTCAAAGAGATAGATGTATGAGCCATTAAAATCCACAATTACATTACTTCAAGCCATAATTAAAACTTCAGTCTCAGACTCTTCAGACTGAAGTAAGGCTTCAGTCCTCAGCCATTGATTTTCAAGGGAAGAATGTTTAACTGGTGATGTAAAGCTCAATGAATCACCAGACTTCAAGCAGAAAAACAAAATTAGCTCCTCCTCTTATAATGAGTTTTACTGTGAAAGCAAGGGGGGACAGGGAGGAAAGGAGAAGTAAGGCTAAATTATTCTTAATTTGTATAGTGTTTTTAAAATCATTTAGGATTGATGTCAACTATAGTTTGACATTTATTGATATTTTTAGTATTTAAAACGGACAAGCACTACATTAAATTTTACCACATAAATCTGACATGACAATATAAAACATATTGCACTTTGCTTAGCAACTGTTGCAACATAAGTAGAAATGCCATGTAAAAAATTGTCTACTTCTGTCCACTAATCCTCCCAAGCTTTCTAAAACTTTCTTAAGTTACCTGAACAAGCTTTGCTATTTTATTTTTCCAATTTCCTCCCTGTGCTGGGGATTTTATTTTAAAAAACAGCACTGAAGGCACCTAAAACTTGTTGCTTGTTTTGCTTTCCTTTTCAGTAGCTGCTGTATTTGTCCTGGTGACACTGCAAGTGCAACTCTTCCCCTCTGCTCCATGTGCTTGGTGGCTTTTCCCTGAGATACTGAGAAGGCATCACCCTAATTTGAGCACCAGTTGTATCTCCCATATCTTTATTGCCTGCTGACTCCTCAACAAGAACAGCAAGAGTGGCACAGCAATGACAGAGTGCTTGCCATTCTCTGTGTTATGCGCCCTGCAACATGTACAGCTCTTCATGTCTTCTTTTTTTTTCTGAAGAATGTTTCTGCTGCTCCTTACTACAAAAATCAAGTTTCCAACAGCTTTAAAAAAAAAAACAGATCTTTAACAATACATTAGCCATTACAATTAAGATGTTTTCTTAAGAAAAAAATTATCTGTTGAAGGTATAAATTTGTTAGGAGTCCAAACACACATGAGATCTAAAGGTAAAGTACAATACAGAAATGAAGAAGTTAAAGGAATATGTTTGTTAAAAGAATAGATCTCACTGATATCACACCGAGTGGTATTTCATTAAATGCCTTTGAAAAAAGAATAAAAAAAGACCTTTCAAAAGATATAGAGAAATAAATGTGACAAGAGGGTTTATGTGCCCCAGGAAAGACCAATTTTGTTATTGTTTATCTAAAAAGAAGTGCTGTATGAATATCTGGAGAAAAACTCTGGAGAGTAGGATTCACAGAGATCAGGAGAGTATGAGGTGCAGCAAAGGCCACCTCTCTCCTTAAGCCACTATTTATTTGTGTTATAAGGCTCTTAAGAAAATGACATTTCTGTACACCAGTGCAATCTGTTTAACAGGCTTCTACTGCACTGGAAAATGTTCTGCTGTCCATTGGATTTGCTTCTGATTGAGCAATGGATCACTTTGTCCAGCATTTTCTAGTCTAAGGTGCTAATTGCTGATGTGGCTGGAAAATTAACAAACTTTAAATCCTGGTCTCAAAGCGCTAGGCTGAGATCCTAAAGGTTTGAAAGATATTCATACACCTAAAAATCAGTTTTCTTAGGGCTCCTTCCATTTGCTGTTTCCTGCTCATCCTGCTTTCATCAGCCCATGGGCACTCAGCCTCGAGGCAACGCAGAAGTGTCCAAGGATGTTTGCTCCCACCTCTGAGACTCATTCACTGCTATGGATTCCATACCTATGCTTGGCTCAGGAGGGAAAAGCCAAGGTTTTCTTTTTCTAATTGGCAGGAAACTGGATCCAGTTTAACTCAAATGGGATAGCCAGGACCCAGCATGCAAGATAAGGAAATGTATTCTACAGCTGATAGGAAATGTGGAGTAGCAGGATGGGTGAGAGGTGGACTCCATCCCACTCAAGATATTTGAGTGCTTAAACCCAGGAGAGGACAAGGCATTTCTTTCTCATGCCTTAAGGTTCAATGATTAAACCATGAAATTTCAGATTTCTGGGGGAATGGGAATCCAGAGATTCTAAAATTTCAGCCACTGCACATTTTCACACCCAAAAGAGCTACATCTCATGGGGAGTGAAGATACTGCAGAAGTTAGAAGTGTCATTTCTATAGTGGCTGTAAAAGTTTTATTTTCAATTAGCTCTACCTTAAAGTACTTAAGGACCTTTTGCAATGAAAGTTAGAATAAAAAATGAATTTTAAATTCTGCAGAATTTAGCTTCTCCTGTCCATGTGTGAAAAGAACAGTGATTCTTTTGGGGTAGATTTTTTGGGTACTTTTTCCTTTGTTGATCCCTAGTAAACACCTGGAGAGAAAATCAAGGTAGATGACAGGACATCTGAAAGTACAAAGAAAATGCAAATCAAAATGCAAATATCCATCATGATCTTAAAACAGACTGCTTTATTTATGCTATCTATATCGTGAGCACCATGATATAGATAGCATAAATATGATCCACTCCTGATTTTAGTCCACTTTTAACATCAACAGTTTCCCCAGAAATGGTGATAGAACTAGGTGAATAGGAAAACTGGTGTTTATCCATTTCTGAGCTCTCCCACCTCTGCTTGTTCCTCCTTTGGAGAGATTTATATAAAAAAAAAATGCTACTCTCTAATTCACAATCAGGCATTGAAATACCCAAATCAGCTTTGTTGGGCTGGATTTGCCTGACCATGGAAGCTGAAAGAATACAGTACACAGACTGAGAAATTAATTTAGAGAGGTTTTTTCATTGTTAATAATAAAGTTATACAGAAAGGGCAGATTCAGAGAGGGCATGAGGAAATTCTCCCTTAGTCATTAAAAAGATGGGATTCAGAAACCATAATACATTTCATTACATGATTGCTGTCTATCTGACTTACATTCAACAAATAAAGGCAAATCCTACTGAGGCATACATAATGCTTTAAGCAACAGATGCTGACAAGGGCATTAATAAATCATGATCATTATTAGAATTCTTAAACCAATATTTTGCTGCCAGACATGCTGTTTATCACAATTTCTTATTTATTTATGCAGATTGTACTAATCTCTGCCTAAGACATTAATTATTCAAATGGCCATAGCAGAGCAGTGCACAAAGGCCACGATCAACACAACTGGGGTCTGGAACAAGAAGCACCAAACAATTGATGCTTTGACATGGAAAATGAGAGTCAGGACTCTGGAGACCCAGAGCTAATTGTGAAATGTTGAGTGTTGTCATTGACAGTCAAGCTCAAACAGACATGGATTGCATGTTTCTTCTCATGTCACCTCTTCCCAGATCCTAGCCAAGGAAGAAATTGGACAAGCTGGAATCATCATCTCATAAATGGCGACCCTGAAATAACCCCTGAAATTCAGGGACAGCTTTTGCTTTATCTGGCTCAAAATGCTGCAGATATCTGGTACTCCAAATGGTATATCTGATGTCTGTGGGAAGAGACGAGATGCTGTACCTAACCACCATCCTACTTACCAACAGAAAAGACTGAAAGAAAAATCTTATGAGCTGATTCACCTGCAAGACCAGATCACTTGTGGCTGCAATTGTAATGAATTTAGTCCAGCATCCACCATGTAGATTCCTAAGAGTTTTCCCAGAGAATGTCTACAGTCACTGGAACCTCCTATTCTATGTCAGTGACCTGAGTGACAAATATCTCCACCTCCTCCAGCCCCAATGCCCCAGAGTGAGCAGATCAGCATCAAACAAAAATTTTCTTCTTCTTCTCGTATGAAAGCGAGACATAATTCAAGTGCCCTGGGTAGTGTCAGCTGCTCTGAAAGGACACCAAGGGAATATATTTGATCCTTCCAGATTCTGCTGAAGTCATGCTTAAACTGAGTGAAGCTCACACACTGACTTTGTCTCCCCGGTTGTGTTTAAAGGCCTTTGCTGATCAGAGCTCTGAGGACTCCTGAAAAAAAAACCCCAAAAAAACAAACAACACAAGAGAGAAGAAGGTTTCATTGCATATAATTGCTATATATGGACAGCAATGCTCTTTTACTTCTAATAGCTATTCGAAAACTTAGGTAAATACTGCTTTATGTGTCAGAGCTCTAAGCACTCCATTGATCCGGTAAATATACAGCTGAGGACTGCTCAGCACAACAGGCTGGGTGCTGCTACGCTCTATTGCACTAATGTATGTTCAGCCCAAAGTTGAAACATGCATTATTTACTTGGTTGGCACCAGCAGCTTGATGGAGCTGCTGGGGAGGTGCCCTGAGAGCCAGGGTGGCAGAAAGGGGGGCACAGCAAGCCCTGCCCTTTGAGCCTCGTGGCAGCTGGGCAGAGGCTCAGAGGGGACTCTGGGCTCTGGGCAGTAAGCAGGGGCACCTTTTCCTAGGAGAGCTCATGAGCTGGATTTCCTGCACAGCGTTCTTCCCTCCTCTTCAAGATTACATCAAGCTCCCACATGGCTGGAAAGGTAAATTGCTTGTGATGGGATAAAAAAGCCACATCCGGAAACCAAGCTGTGTTTGTTTTGCAACTGATCTAGGAGCCAGCTCTTCTCAAAGGCCCAACTCAAAGGGGAAAAGGTGACTGCCAGGCAGCTAGATATGAACAGGACTGCACTTGATATGGTCTCCTGAATTAGGGATTAGAAAGTGACTAAAGAAAGCAAAAAAATCTGTATGAGAGAAAAAAATTCCAAGACAAAAAATATTTGTTTCTGTAGTTAATATGATGCATTATTTGCTCCCTTCATTATTGCCACTCCATAATTTTCCATTTTGGCCATACCTGAGTAAGAAATTTCCCTTCCTTCCTTCCTTCCTTCCTTCCTTCCTTCCTTCCTTCCTTCCTTCCTTCCTTCCCTCCCTCCCTCCCTCCCTTCCCAAGGATATGCAGTGTGCATCACAGATTCAGATCCCCCTGCAGGCAATGCACTTTTCCTGGTGAATCCAGTGGGGGCTGTTCAACACCAGTCACTTTTGCTAGGGATAAATGGGACTTCAGTGCAAAGGAAAGATCCTGGCTCTGAGTCATTATTGTTAATCAGACTCATAGCCCACAGCTTCTCATGGCATAACCTCCAGAGTGAGCCACTCTGCAGGGCTTTTTGGTTTCCTTATTACTGCCTATAAAGGTCTCCTTTAAGGAAGTGCAGTTCTGATTACACTGAAAGCCTGAAGATATCCATCTTTCCCCCTTTTTCCCATGAGCAGTGCACTGCTAGAAGCATCCAGCCCCACAAGACACAGACTTAGGGACTTCTCCCTCCCAGCCCCTGAGAAGCATTGGCCAGTTCAGGGAGAGGCACAGGAAAGTGCTCTGAGGATCACAGCTCTGCCTGCTGTAACAAGCAGACCAGCACGTACACTGCCAAGCTGAGACAAGGATAAATCCCAAGTCAAAGCCTTGCCAGACAGTTCGTGATGTTAGCTCAGTAGTCAGAAGGTTTGAAAAAGCCACATTGTGATCTTTTGACTTGTTTTCTGTCGCTGTTCATGAGAAGAAAAAGGAGTGGAAAGGAAGATTAGAATTTTTCAGTTGCTCCTGAAATGTTGGAATCTAGAGATAGCATGTGTGAATGAATATCTAAGAATATGGCAAAATCAGATATCTTCGGGCTCCTGAGATTTCAGGGGAAAATAAAGGCTTGCAAATAGCATCTTACATTGCAAATAACACCTTACATTGCAACTATGGCAGTATTATTCAATATTCCCTCATCTCTACAAAAGATAACACTGAAATATACATTGAGAGCAACAAGGACTATCTTTACATTTTAAGAAAAGATCAAAGATATTTAACAGATTTTTAAAAAATTCTTCTGCTTTGAACCTTGTTTGGAAGATGTTTAGGTAGTGTTGGTTACTTAAAGGGGGTCAGTACAAGTCTGTGTTTTACATCACCTGTGCTGCCTCAGATAAATAATCAGACATATTCTGAGCTGTATGGTGACACTTTAAACACTAAAATAAACTATTTTATTTCAACTCCACACACCCTAGAGGAAAAAGAAGTTGTAGTCCAGTGGATCTAGTAGAAGTATGTAAGCTTGCAATCCTGCTTTTCCTCATCAGCAGGATGTACAGGGAGCCAAGTTCAGCATTATGCACTATATGATAGGATTTTGAATAAGGGGAATATGAATTATCACAGAACTATGTGAATTCATCCACATGAATTTCCTGATGCCAGACTCATCTCCAGCTTTGCAGTGGTTGGTCTGAGCATGACCCTAAGCCTCTCCCATGGCATCCATCTTTTATCCTCGCAGCAATGTTCAGAGTTTCTTGGCAACTGGAATAACAGCTAATGTAAGAGTTGTGGGTAGTCTCTGCAGATATTTTCACCTGCTTTAAATGCCCTCAGGGCAGGATGTGCCCTGGCACTGGGCATGGTTTCTTGTGGCATTGCAAGGGTCTTTCTCTCCTTAGGGAGAGCTGGTGCTATGGCTGACACTGCCATGCCCAACTCACTGGTGTCACCCAGGGCCCTCCACAACCCCCCAAGAGAAAGCAGGACAGTCCTGACTCTGCAGTGTGGCCCTGGGGCAACAAATTGCCTCCATGAAGGCTCTTTACTGAAACACAGAAAGTGCCAAAGACCAAAAAATTAGTGGGGAGGGGGTTGATGGATGAAGTAAAAGGACTTCCCATCTTTGCTTTTGTTCTTTCTCTTACACTCCATTTTCCAACTCACACTTTAATTCAGTTTAGATCGCTAGATCATCAGTGCACAAATTTGTTCACAAGTCAGGTGATGTGGCTGGCTGAGCTCTGTCTGCCCTCCAATACAGCTGAGGCTGAAGGGGAGCCTTGAGGCTTGGCTTGGAGGACAGAGATTGTGTGGTTTATGTTTTACCCATTTCTACTCAAACTGATGAATATTTGATTCATGTTCAGTTCCTTTTTTTGCAAATAGTCTTCTTCTGTTATGATATTTACAGCTTTTTAAAAGACTCCTGAAAAGAGTTATATTGATTAACTAGCTTCTCTCCTAATGTGTCTTTATGTGAATATTTTTCTCTTTTTTTATTCTTTTAACCACAGACAAACTATGAGTGGGTGAATTGTGAAAATCATCAGGTTAAAGGGGAGTGCTCTGCTCTTGCTCTCTGTTGGACTCCTGACCCATTTTGGAGGGATAGGCTCTCTGTGAGTAGGTTATTACTCACAAGCTGAGTTCCTGCAGACCAGATGTGTCCTGCAGATCCACCAACCACACAGAAAGGATGGACCCTGTGGAAGGGGGTGAGACACTCACTGCAGAAAAGGAGACAGCTCCACATCATTGCTGTGATTGGCAAATGAGTATTGTAAGTGGAATGTGAATGTCCATCACTAAATGCACGCCAGAGACAGAATGCATTTTGGTTTTTTTGCATCAGCTGAGCTCTTCCATGGGCATTACTTAGGTTTCAGCAAGGTAGAGGTAGCATGGAGGGGGGAAGGAAGATTTGAGTCTCTGAGTCTCCTTTCACTTTCAGAGCTTAGACTCCTTAATACAAACGAGACTCCACTCCTGGAAATGTTTATTCCCTTGTGTTGTTCCTTCCCTATTCTGCCCACATACTATGAAAAAAGTAAAGCATTTCCAGTATCCACTGAAACTTCAAGCGTGATAAGAAATGAGATTTCTGTAAGGCGATACTTTCCTTCTGATTATGTACTATATTAGCTTCTGTACCCAGCTGAGAAAAAGTATTAAGCCTAGTATACAAAGAAAACAAATAGGAAAGTGATACTTTGCCTTAGGGCTGGAGGAGTTCTTAATTTCTTCCATTTCCTCAGCTCTTATTTATAGCAAAGTCAGTTATGTTACACAGCCACAGCTGGCTTGGGAGCCATGGAAGTGGGGTGAAGGGCAGCAGGAAGACATGAACTTTTCAATTGATGGATGAATGAGTGTTTCCATGTACAAAGCATGTTTTAAAAAAGACTGTATGGAAATAAACAGTGGTGCCCTCTCATCTTCTGGTGGCACCTGTCAGGTTTGGAGGGAATGAGTATTTTTCTAGTGTCTGCTATTAAATGAAGTGGAGTTGAAGGAGGAATTAATTTCCCTGTAAAACAGAAGCTTTCATCAAATGAATTATAAGATTTTGTTTCTCAAAATAAAAGAAAAAAAATCAGTTTTGTTCCAATGTTGAATGTTTCATAATCAGCTGCTGAAAAAAGGCAGAGTGAGTGGGGCTGAGGGGCACAAAGAAAGAAAATTATTTCAGGTGAATTTTTTGATGGAGGCAATCCTACAGGAGAATTACAATTTTCAAAGGATATGCAATGGAGAAAGCAATTCCCATTCCCTCCTCCCAGCTATGTGGAAAGGCAGAATGCAGTGGAGCCAAGATCCTTCCTGTTCTTAAGCAGTGCAGCTGCTCTGCTACCCGGAGAGGTGAGAGATTTTGATTACCTGCTTTTGGCAGCACCCCTGTGGAGTTCCCCTAGTAGGATATCATGGACTGTAGCTTAAGCCCAGTTATTTTCAATCACAAGGAAAATGCTTCCTTTTATCTGGCTTAAAGACTTTGTCCTGCACTGCCACTATCATTCTTTCCAAGCCTATGCCAGAATTTCATTACTGCTGCTTTCCCTATGTCAGCTGTCTCCAAAGGGGACTTCTGAAAGTCAAGAGTGGAGATCAACACTCCAGCACTATTTTAGAGGGGCTCAGAGCCTTTCCAGCCTGTTCTGCTGGGCCCAGTCCTCATTGCACTACAGCACAAACACTGTCTGGACACCCAAAGAGTGCAGAGGAGGAGCTGGGCATGAGGCTGTGAGTGCCTGAGGGGGGTTTGCTGCAGGACACTGCTGAAGGGGGAAGCAAACCAGCTCCCTCAGGAAGCTCCTCTCTCCTGCTGACCAGCTCTTTGCAGAAGGCTGCATTATTTTACTTCCAGATGCAGCTGGGCCAGCTCTTTCTGTAGTCGGACACCTTTGTTGACAGAAAATGCAACATTTTACAAGTTGGTTTACAAGACTTTTATTCTGAACTGAGCTTTATCCTAAATGGTCAGTGTCTCCCCATACACATGGGCCATTTTTTTTGTGCTTCAGCTGTCGTGTTTCCCTTTGCCACCTGGCTCCAGTGCCCTGGGGACAGAGCTGCTTCTTACCCTATGAGATAGCTGGAGTGTGCACAGCAGACCTGGATGCCCTGGAGCAGATCTGGATGCTGCTGCAGCACAAACAGCAGCAATAATGCTCATAGAAAGCAACACTGTGTTTATGCAAACTGCTTATGTTTATGCAGTCCATCCCACTGAGATGCTCTTTTGCTCCAAACAATCATGGCATTTCAGAGGGATATCAGCATTCCCTCTGTCACAGCTCTCTCTTGTCAGAGCAGTAAACAGCAGGTAGTTCTCATTCCTTTCTGAGGTGATGGGCTGTATAGTGGCAGAATCTCTGCATCCTACCTCTCAGCCCTCCTAGGAGGACAGCCAGTTTACAAATCTTTGAGACAATTCACTCTGTAGCAAGTGAAGTGTTTTAGATAAAACACCATGTACCATCTTGTGCCAGAATAGATTTCACCTTCAGTCAACTAAAACTTAGTTGTAGACTTTGCCTCTTCCTTTATTTTGATTTTGTGTTGCTATGCCTAGACACATTTTTTTGGTGGTTAAAAGGGATTTGCGATCATTCTGTGGAACACCTGAGGGAGAACCATGGATCACTATTGATCTACTGACTACTGGAAAAGAAATGTGGCTTGAACACCTTCTGCCAGCATCCATCAGTTAATGCAGTGGGGAAGATCCACTATTTCAGCCCCATGAAGTCAGCATTATTGAGGCTTCTGGCACAATAAGGACATGAAGGAGTATTGGTTATGAGCTTGGTTTCAGAAGTAAGAATATTTCATTGAAGTAGCAACCACAGTAGTTTTAGGCAATAATTTCCCCAACTGCCAAAGAGAAGCAGAGCTTCTGGGCAGGTCACTGCACTACAATTAAGGAATCTTCAACAGTATTTTGTCTGAGGCACCTTTCCCAGGACAAGGTGTTGTGTGTATCTCTGCCTCAATTTTCTTGTCTGTGAAATAATGTAGTCTGAAGCATATTGCAGAAAAGTGCTCTGAAATAACTGAATATACTGTTAATAGTAACAAAACAAGTACTGCTAGTTTTAATGTGAGTATTTCTTCCTCAGAAGCACTGCATTTATGTCAGCATGCTGGAATTTTCTACTAAAATGCAGAAAGCTCAGATATGTATGTGGCATAGAAAAAAAGAAAAAAAGGAAAAAAAAGAAAAAAAGAAAAAAAAAGGGACCTTGAAAGAAACCAATAACGTTGGGGATCAGAGCAATACAGTTAGGGAATCATCAACCAAGTGGTTGGGCCAGCACAGAGACTCTCAGATTTGTCACATATAGATCACAGGGGCATAAAAGACCAAAGTCCCAATAAACAAGGCAGGCTAGCTTGCTTATACGGCTGCTTTGATAATTAAGGTTTACAGAGAGAGCACATCCATGCTAAAATAATGCCCAAAAGGAGGCAGACAGAACACAGCCTGCCTCTGGAAGGGTTTGACTCATGCTGCTGAGTTATTCATGGCATGTGAGCTGTGTGGAAGAGATCTTTTTGTTTTGTTTTGTTTTAATGCTGATGGGATAATCTTTTCTTTTGAAAACAGCCTCCTAATGCATCAGGACAGCTGCCTGGGATACACCTCATTTAGCTGCAATTGTCTCTGTAATGTTTATAACCCTCCCACTGCCATCCAATATACAGTCATCATTTATCCACTCATTTGACTAAGACAATGTTAAAATGCCCTTCCAGTGCTTTGTTTTGCTTACTTCTCCATTCCCTCGCTGTCCTCTTGTCAGAGATGTTAAAACCTCTTTTGAGCAACTGGCATCTCCGCATCAAGGATTTGTGACTGAAGGATGCTTTCCCCACAGCCTCTCCCTCCTGTTAATTACGAGCTGGGGAGTGTGAGACATCATCTATCATTCCTTGTTCATTATTTTCAACAGATGCACATTTTGGACTCTTCAACAAACTGACCAGGCATATGGAGCACGTTAATCTGCTAGCGAAATCTGCCCTTTTAAAATCAACAATACATTGTCTCCTCAAATGAAATCTCAGGGAATTAGGGGGAACACTTTCCAAAACACCTGAACTTCAAGGCCCCTAGGTACCCTTCTTAATCCCCTCTTGTGCAGTAGTTTGTCACAGTCCAGCTGTGAGTACTCTTTTGTAAAAGCAACCACTCTGTGTTTGAGGCCATCTGCATGATGTGAGATGGGTGGGGACAGCCAGAATTTCTGTGGTAGATAAAATCTGAAACCTCAGAGAGTTAAATCAAGCTTTCCAGACAACTTCCCACAAGAGGATGATCTTGGAACAGAACACAAACATGTGCCAACATTTTGTTCTGGCCACACTTGGCACATGTGGCATTGATACCTGATTGAAGGACACAGCTTTTCCCTTCATGTTTGGGTGTGCCAATAAAAACCTGTCAGAATGAACCGTGCTTGGCCTGATAGCAGAGAGGTCTCTCACTCACTCCAATGCTTCTTCTGAGTTTTGAATCCATGTGGACAATACAAATAATCCCTGCCACTCGCAATTTTCTCAGGCACACAGCTGCAGTTCAGTAAACACAGCTCAGGTTGAATGATCCAGAACAAAATGTTTTATTTCTTTTTTTTCCTTTTTCTTAACTTTCTTTGGGATAAAACAGATGCGCAGTCAGCTCGGTGATTTCGAGTGGTTCCTTGAGATTTAGAATTTACTTGAGCAGTAACATACTGGGGCATTAAGAGCACACAAGACTGAAGATATGAAATTTGTACAGCACATGGCAAGCATGAAAACTGGAATAAAAACTATGCTGGAAATGGATTTATACTGTTTACCTCTCACTAATCACAGAAGTAGCTTGAACAGCTCCCTATTTTTTTGGTGTTGTTTTCAGTCTGTCAGGCAACTGTGCCATCTGACAACTGAAAACTTCACCTGTGAGTGCACTGCTGATATTTGAAGCAGGTTCTTGAAAAACATGTGGCAGAGTTGAAATCTGTGCATGTGAAGCTTTGGTCCTGAGAGAGATCCTGGGGGAAAGAGAGGAAGGATGTCCTGAAAATGTCGTAAAGAGCTTTGATAAGAGTGATCCTCCAAGAAAACAACACATGGTCTGGAATTATAAAATGCATGGTGATGCAGCCACTTATTCCCTCCTGACAGAGCCTAGGTTTGCAAGGCACTGAGAACTGGTCCTCTATGACTGTAGTAGTGCAAATCTATCTGTCTCAAGGGTGTTCCTGCCTCTGAGAAAAGAAAAGAAAAGAAAAGAAAAGAAAAGAAAAGAAAAGAAAAGAAAAGAAATCAAAGGCTTGAGATGCTTTGTGACATCTGTGTGTTGCTAATTACTCTGGTATCAGCTGCTGCTGAGTAAGCTTTTATGTTCCATGCTGAGAAGCATCCATTCTGTGGTCAACAGCAAGGCCTGTGCAGATCTTCAGCCCTGGTGTTTGTATGGCTGCACTGCTCGGTTTGTAAGGCGAAAAACAAAGCCTTCTCCTACTTTCTTTCAGCTGGTTTGACACTGTGTGTGGCTGTTGGCCATGCATTAATAGTACATAAGAAAGCTGCAGATCAAAGGACCTGACCCAGAGGCCAGAGGGTAACAGAGAGTGTCAGAGCCAGAAAAACAAGTGTGGTGCTCCCTCCACATAACCAACCACCCTGCAGCCCAGGGACCCCCTGAATCAGAGACTGCATCCACATCTCTGTGCTGAACAGTCCTCTAGAGACCTATCATCCTCTCCAAATGCATCTAATTGCTTTCTGAATCCAGTTATATTTTCCTCCTTGGCATGTTCAAAAGGTTCATTTGTTACAGGCTAATGAGCTTAATAAGCTGAAGCTGTGTTTTTATTGAAAGGTTAATGATTGCAAACATTTAAATAGTTAAATCAACTCCTTAGCTGCATGTGGAGTTAGAGAGAAAGGGAACAAACAGCCCTAACTCTTCTAGGAAGACTGCTGAGGAATTTTTAAGTTAGTGTGAATTTTTTTATGCTTGTAGTTTCTGGGGCTTTCCTTACCACTGTGGTGTTCCAGCTCTCACCATTTCCACTTTCCCTTCTGTTGTGCTGGGTTTAGGTCACATTAAATCCTGAACTGAGCCAATCTTTTCCCTGCAGCTTGTTTGTGTCTCTAGTTAGTTCTGCAGTTAACATCTGCTGCTTCATATTGTGTGACTGCTTTATCTCCATGAATCAACTCTTAAGTTTCTACAGTCTGTGATGTTGGTCAAACAATCCATTGACAACAGATTTGTTACTTCTAAAAGTGTGTTATTTTGGCCTCCTCAGGGGAAGTGGTTTTACCACTACAAGTCAAATAATTGCTTTGTAACTGTAAAATACAGCTTTGTTTTATGACACTTGAAAAAACCCTAAAAAGCTAGAATGAGGGACCCCTGATGTATTTGATAGCAACCAAATAGTTGCTATTATTTTTGAAATAGTTAAATATAATTGATGATACTGTCACCTTGGGAGAATTAGAGGATTTCCCTCTTACAAATGATTAAAAACGTGTGTGGCATGTGTGTGTATGAAAAGAGCATTTGAATGTTTTTCTTCCCAGGGATGTTGGTTTTATGCAGTGACCAGAGGAGTGAAATGAAGACAGATGGCAGTAAAATAACTGCAGAGGTAATGTCACCATGATGCCTTCATAAAGAAGTGTCCCTCTGCCTTTTTCTTTTTTGTCTGTGAGATCCCACTTCTTACTGAGATGTTGGATATTCTGCCTCCCTATCTTTCCTTCCTCAACTGGCCACCAAATGGTGGTAAATGAAAAGCTGGTAAATGAGGAATTTTGCAGTCTGTAAGTTGCAGTATAATTTTGCCAGGCACAGTGGTTTATCAACATAGAACTCTAATATCCAGCTGACTGCAGGGACAGCTTGTAAAGGCCCACTTGGAAAGCACACTGAGCTCAGCAGAGGCTCCTGTTGACTTAAACAGGCCCTAGACCAGGCCTGAAATTAAATCTGTCTCAAATTACCAGTTGACAAAGATCCAGGATGGTGGTTTTATTGGGAGGAAGCTGTGAAGCAGAGAAGTAAAACGGGCAGGAGCGAAGCAATGGCAAAATAAAGATAATAATTTAGGCTCATAAATGGGAGAAAACTGCAAAGCAGCAGAAAAGAGCTCTAGAAAAGCCTCTCAGAAGAACTAGCAAAGGGAGAATCCTAACTGGTTGCAGGATCAATATTGATAACATAATGAGACAGTTTCCAGGGTTCTCCTACTTGCAACAGCAGGAACCAGGCTTCCTTTCTCTGATCTCACAAAAATTCATTTACTTTAAGGTTTTTCTGTGTGGTTTCAAAGGTCTGGGATTTTTTGCTCATGTAAATTAGCCTAAAGGGAAAAACATTTTGCTTAAAAAAAATCTTTTTCTTAGTCAGCTGAACTCTGGGAGGGGAATGGAGTTGGAATCTTTTCCTTGGCTTCTCCTGTGCTCAGTGCTTGTATCTGCTAATAGCATTTTCCAACCAACTTTTGTTGATTTCAAGATGTGGAGGGAGAAAAGGACACTGTGTAGTACACATTCTTCATTGTGACCTGATAACCAGTTCCCTGCTCTTCTCCAGTTTTGTTTTTTGTTTATGGTTTTGTTTGTTTGTTTGTTTTACTAAGACTGAACGAGTCACAGAAATATTGTTACATGTTAGAACCTACCCTATGAAAAAAAAAATGTAGATATGTTCCCTTCTCTAGGAACAGGCTATGGGCAACTTCAGGAACATTCTCAGTGCCTATAATCTATATAACTTTAAATGTTATGACTTCTGTGGAAGACAGCTGTACTCTCATGGTTTATTACTTGTGTTGAGAAAACAGAAATATGGCTTCCATAACCATGGCTTGTTTATGACAAAATGCTTCACCCCAAAAGCCTCTGGTGCCTCTTTCATGGCTACCTGGGCTGCAGGGCTGAAAGCACAGCCCATTTCAGTTGTTTGAAAAGAAGCTGCAGACCCAATGACCAAGAACTCCAGAAAAGGAACCATTTCCTCAGGAAAGCTGCAGGAGGATTTTGGCAAGGGGGGAAGTTAGCCACTAAAACCCAAGTTCTTTCACCTAAGGTAGCAGAGTGAAACCCTATTTTAGAATCTAAATGAGTGGTCTTAACACCTTTGTATTATGAAAAGAGAGCACTTTAAGTATTACACTGATGGCCACGGTAAATAAGAGAAAAGAGATGGAGAGATAAGGGGATGCTAGTCCTTAAAAGGATGGAAAGGCTAAAAGGGTAGCCTTTTTCCTCTAGTTAAGGAATAGAGTGGAGGTTGTCTAATCTTGCAAAGAAAAAAAGCCTGAAATATCCTTGGAGGCAATGCTGCCTTTTTAAAACACACACCAAGCTGATAGCCACAGGCAACAGAAGAAACAGTGAAAGGGAGCAGCAGAAAGCTGAGACTCAGAGTGAACAGATACCCAAAAGTCAGGGAGCCTGAGGGTATGTGGTTTAACCAGACCACTGAGGATTTTTCCACAGCAGAGGCTCAGATGCCATATTAAATCAGCACACATAACATCAAGCTGTGGCTATTGTCTTTAGGCACTTATTTTGCACACTGCAAATTAAGATGTCGAGCCTTAACCCCTTTCTGCTGTTGGCTGGGCTACATTAAAATGCAAATTCCTCTGCCTTTTCTGCAGACACACCAGTGCCCATCACTGCAGCGTGGCTGTGTGAACCATGAGTCTCAGACATGTGATGGAGCCATCAGTCACAGAATCCCATAATCACTTCACCACACTCCCCAGCTCTGGAGGAGTGCCTGGTGCCACATGGGGCTTAGCAAACAGGCAGAGCTTTGCACGCCTGGCAGACTCTCATTTCACTGCAGGCCCAATTGGCTGTGCCTGGCTGCAGGAAAACAACACAGGGTTTCTCCAGGTTTCTCTGTCTGTGGAAGTCAGCCCTTAATAGAACAGTTCCCAGTATTACTGGGAGTAGCAAATTTGACATGTATGTGGTTTGGCAAGATTTCATCTCGAATAAATGAGTGTGGGATTTGCTTTAGCACCTGCTGCTCTTTTTACAGTGCCAATTTATACCTCAGTAGGAATGTTTCCATATAATGCAGTTGCTTAAGGAAGTATTCTAATTTTATAGTCCTTATCTATCTGCTATTGAAGTCATGTAAATGTTGTGGATGTTAGTCCACTCAAATTTATACCTTTCATTATATTGGTACACAAGTGTTTTGTGGCCACAGTTTTATTTCCTTTACCAACACCCCTCTCCACAGCATTCCCTGAAGGTTTAAAATCAAAACAAACTATACAAAACCCCATTGAATAAATTATTATTCTTTTAATTTCTCTGTATATCCCTGAGAGCTCATTTAGCTGGAGTTATTTTAAGACTATTTAAAGACATACATATATCTGGAATATTCTTCCTGAAAAGGGCTAGCATAATTAAAAAGTAATTATGTAAATGCAGGTGTTGAGCTTCTCTCTAAACCCATGTTACAGTCTGTAAACTGTCTGAAACCACCAATTTAAGTACTTAGAGCTGGAAATCTTGACTGAATTGTAGCCTAGTTTGTTTAATGGAGGTGATATACAAAATTATGCTTCCTGGGATTGGAATTAAAAAGTGAACCAAAAGTTCTAGAGAACCTTAATTCCTGTAGATGTTCAAGACTCAGAGGAAGTTGCTGAACCCAGCAGGAGCTGATTTGATGTCTGTGCAGGGAGAAGACAAGAAAATGGAAACAAGCTATTGTTTCTTCCTCTAGTTCCTGGGATTTAATATGCAATATCTTAGTGATCTTATCCACCATGTTCCTGTTTGTACTTTATCCTTAGGATGTATTTCCTGTGCTTTGATGGAATCTTGTCAGTGTTCAAGAGACTGCAGACTTGAACCTGCAGTTTTTTCTGGGCCTCTCCCATTGGCAAGGGACTTGTTTCTCATTCAGTTTTCCAGCATGAGTGACTGATATTTAGTGATGCCTATTAGTTTTCCTTATTTTTAATTCCAAAATATTAGGGAAATAGGAATTGTGCCATGTTCCCACAAAGACTTTCTATTGACCTTCAGCACAAACCAGCAGCTGGAACCCAACAGCAGCCCTGAGAGGTGGCTCACAGTGTAGTAGAGTTGGAACCAAACACCTAAATCTGTCCTGCCTCTCTTCAGAGTCTAACTTTGGTGTTTCACTTCTCCAGGTGTCAGGAGGCACCTCAAAGGATTGTGAGAAACTGGCCATGCCTTGGCAAGACATTATAGAAGGCATCTGTTTCTCTCATATTCAAGAGAAACGGGGATATGGGATGAAATTGGTTTCCAGTGCAGGAGGTAAAGTATCTTGTAGAAGCATCTGGAGTACTGTGGAATGGATTTGAGCTGTGCCAGCAGCTGGAATGGTTTGGAAGCTTGCACTTCTGAATGTCAGGAAGGCGAGAAAAGAGCTGGACAAAAACAAAAAACAATCCTGCACCACCAGTAATCCCATTTTTAAGTGATTGCCACGGTTAACGTTGGAGAACTCCTTCCACTATAAAAGGGTTTTTTTGATAGAGGGCAATCTGCAATCTTTGACAGGCTCCTGCAGATAATGCTCAGAGAACCAAGGCTTACAGGACTAAATAAACATGAATGAAGAATCATAGTAAATCAGGCATTATTTTCAGCCAGAGCCACCAGGACTAACCTAAACTAGGCCTAATTTCTCTAAACTAGATTTCTTATCAGTCACTCTTCATTTCTTTGGCAACATCACCAAGCAAACCTTTAAAACAGCAGAAAAAGGTCAGAATGAAAATGTAATTTAAAATGTAATTTAAAGAACTTCCAGGACTATTGCACTTTTCCTTATCCCCTGACATGACAGACCTCTCATCAGTGTGGACACTCAAGGCTTTTCCACTTATCTGTTGCATCTACCAAGGAATTAACCTCACCTGATCCTCTTTCTTTTACCCCAACTGCTTGAGTCACAGGACATACAGCCCCTCTCTGGTGAAATGCACCATATGCAAGATTTCTCTGAAATCAAAGAGACAGGAGTAAAATAAAAGCAACTGCCATAAGGCTCACAAATACCTTCTCCACAAGGAAAGAAAGGTAACTCTCAAACCAGGAGATCATGCAGTCATTGTTAGTGCTTATTTTAAACCAGCTATTTCTTTGATGCTCTTTGGGGTTTGATTATGTTTGATTATGTACTGGGAAGCAGGAGATTTGGCACTACAAAGCTCTAGGGACACTTTTTTCTGCAAAAATAAGGAAAAAGTTGCCCTTGTTTGGAGGGATGTATTTAAAGAGGTGTCATTTTGAGAGAGTGAAAGCAAGACTACTGCTGCTTATCAGAAACACTCAAGTGAAAAGTGTTTTCTCAGTGATTTTTGGTTTTAAGTCATCCATAAAGTCAAGAGCACAGAAAAGGCCTCGGTGTGTCTGAAAAAAAATAATTTGAGACCTGTGTCCTGATTTTTGTCAGTGTAGTTCTGTGCTGTAGCTCTGTGCCCTGTGGAATCAAGGCATTTTTAGGGAAAGGGGGAGATACAGAACTCTCAGATGGTTTTATACAGCTTCCTGTTTTGCTCTGCTCTGATTGATTAAACTCCTACCTGGCCAGACATTAGGTTCCTGAACAAGAACACTCTACCAAGTCTCCCCTCCCATTTTTTTTCTTCCTGTTTTTCTGAGAGAAGGAGAGGACCATTGCTTGGCCATACATTCAATATATCACTGAAGTTGGACTAGATGTAGTTCAGCCCCAGAACGAGCTTAGACAGCTCTGAACATCTGCCTGATGCTATCTCCTCTTTTTTGCAACCCCTTTAAAAAGTCTTGGGCTATACAGATCACAAGGAGGACATGGGAGATTGCAGAGGTTGGTTCAAAACAACAAAACACATATAAACATCTGTGCAAAAGTCTATTAAAGGATATGTGTTAATATTTTGTCAGGATTAAATTGCTCATAATGGAAGAACAAGCACTTTTTCTGAGGCTGGAGGAAAGCAAATGTTCCAATTTAACACATAAGTAGGTTTGCAAGAAATATTGAAACCTTTGGACGGTTTGGGGTTTTGTTATTGTACGCAATTGGTGACCTAAACTCTTGACTCTGTGCTTGCCAGCTGTCCCCTCTTCAGGGACTCCCATGCATTGTTTCCTGTATAGTTTATTCTGTCTAGAATTCTCCAAGCTGTGCACTTGGACCTCAAGATCTTTACCACAACAACTCTGTCTGTCCACTTAAGAGAGCTGATTCCTTTTTAATTATCTTCTAGGTTGTTTCTTTTAAATACAAAATCTTTTATGTTGACTTAGCCTCCCAAATAACTCAAGATCATGAGGGAAGATGGGACATAGTTAGTTCTATGCAGAAAACATGTGAGGGGTAACAGAATGCCACGGTCTGCAGCAGACAGACCTAAGTGGATTATGTGCAGGTGAATAGATGTGCAATTGGTAGTTCCTAAGGTGCTTCAGGCAAGCTGGCATGTCACCTTGCATCTTGCTTGACTTGCCAGGACCAAGGGCATTTTCCAGAAATCCAACACAAAAGACAGGCAGAGAAGCTGAACAAATTGTTTGCATTTATAGAAAATAGAGCTAGAAACTGTACTGTAACAAATAGAATTCTGTGTGTTCAGAGAGTTGCCATGGCATTAACAAACATTTCCTATTTTTTCCTTGTTTGTGTGGTTCCTTGTGATTTGCCAGCAGTGCTCCTCAAAGGTATTCTGTTATCACAGAGACATAATTTTAAAAAGTTTTCTTATCTAGCCCACAACACACCATGTTTTTCATTCTTCAGAATATGTAGTACAGGTCGAGTTAGCCATACATGCAGTTCTACCCACATCACCTGCTTCAAATCCCACTTGTCTCTCCAAATGAATGTGTAAAACCCATCTACACAAATCACTGAGCTCCCAATGCAGTGCATTCAGGCACTCATTTATTCTAAAGTGATGCTATCCAGGCAGAGGAATTGGAACATGCAATGTTTCTGTCCTCCACCAGATGTTGGGCTGGTTTAAATGCAAATAAACACCCAAAGGGAAAACAAGAGAGTGGAATGTAATATACTGCTGGGATATGGGCTAGAGCTGTGCATAACACAACTTTCTTACAATTTCAGATTTTTTTTTAAAGTTTCTTTGCAAGGCAATTTCGTTCTTACCCCTCTTGTGGTGGTATGTCCTGCTGAGTGCAATATTCTTGCAATGTTCTGTTTTCCCCTTCATTTGCTTATATATATCCTCAGAGTAACAAGGATTGTATTTGTCTGCAGATTTTTCCTTTCCCTTCTGGAAATATTTATGCTCCCTGAGCAGCAGGTCCTCATTCCCACTGAGTCTCCAGAGGACAGGACAGAGAAGTGAGGGGAGTGGGTTTTCTGCTGTCTACCATCAGTCCTATCACTCAGGGTGGTAATTCAAAATTTTCACACATTTTCTCTTCTCAAATGCCTGCCAAAAGCCCTACATAAGATAGCTCTGTCTTAGGAGACCAAACCTTGGGCTGGAAATTGACTATCTGGAGACCCTTTAGGTGGGTGCACAGCCTTAGGGGACAGGGCAGGAGAAGCTGACATTCCTTCACATCAGTTTTATTTCTTGCAGCAGAAGACAAAGAACTGGATGAGCAGACAAGGTTTTCCTTCACAGCTCTTTGTTCCTACCTCAAATCTCTCACCCTGCAATCATCCTCAAGTTTCTTTAATGCCCTTTTGCCACTTCTGACATTTGTGCACTTTCTGATCCCCTGCCCTCTCTCCCCTCCTGTTCCTAATTCTGCCCTCATATACATTTTTATTTATCATTCCCTTGCTCCTCCTCACTCAGTCTGTTCCCAGCAGGGCCTGTTGGACTCTGTGCTCCCCACAACACGGTGTGGTTTGTCCTCTTGAAGAGAGTCCTGTTCAATGGTTTGTGAAAATCATCCTGTCAGGAACAGGACAAGAGGTAAGCCCAGGAGCTGAACTGTGAAACAGGGCAGGGCAAAATCACTGACAAACCCAGTGCTACCTTGTAGTGAGGTTTCTGTGGGTTTTAGGGGAAGGAGGTTTATTCTGCACATTGCTTTATTAAAATAGGCACAAACAAAACCTCTGATCAAATGTTTTGCTAGGCTTGCCTCCATTTGTAGAAATTCGTTGGTCTCTGGGTATAAATGTAAGAATTTGCTGCTACAAACACAGAAAATATAGCAAATTAAAGCAATCATGTGGGTCTTGCAGAGCCCCAGGGCACTCTGCCTTGGGAGGTTTGCCAGGAAGTAAATTCAGGGTTTGATTAATTGGGGTCTTAGAGTTGAGATGGAACAGGGCAGCCTAACAGGTGAATACATGAAGATACAATAGGAAAAGAAAATGCAGCCACATGAATCACTCTCTCTTCTGGATGTTAAAGTCTCTCTGCTTGGGTTTCAAAGGGTTTTTCAGGTGGATGTGTCTGATCTTTGGCTTCCAGCTGTGATTTAACACACCTTGAAGGTGAAGCCATTATTTTTACCAGAAGTTTTTACAAAGGAAGGTAGTTTCTCAAAGAAAAGGAGATTAGAGGAATAGGCTGCTTCTGGAATGATTTTGGTTGCTGTGAATTTTACATAAAAGTGAAAAGGGGTTAATTTTTGAAAGGAAAAGAGAAGATTTCTGTCTATATAAAATATATACATTGCTGTGCTCCTTCTTCCTGACCAAATGAAGGCTCAGCAGAGAATGCAGGTTGGCACTGAGAAATTCCAACACTTGCCTCCCTCCATGTTGAAAAAAGACAAGTTTCATTGTTGTTTTATTGAATCTTGTGCTTTCTGCTGGGAAGCCACAGCATGACTATGCTGTGGCCTCTTCTGGATGATGCCCAGTGCCAGGCAAGTCCTCCAAAGGGAATATTCTCTGTTTGCTACCAGAAAACATTGGCATGAAAGGGTTGGATAAGATAAACTCAGTTTGGGCTCCATGAGCAATTTCCTGGCTCCTTGGTTTTTTTCACTTTAAACTCTTCCTGGTGAGTTTTTAACTCTTCTGTTGGGATTAGTCATCTGATGGAAGGGGTTTCTTTGAAATTCAGGCTCAGACCCTCTAGAAGTTAAATGGAGCATCAGAAATTTCAGTGAAATTCTGAAAATATGATAGGCTGGCCCTATTTTAATTTGTTGGGGTTTTTGGGGGGGTTTTTTGGGGTTTTTTTTGTGCAGGTGGCTTGTTTTTTGGGGTGTTTTTTTGTTGGTTGTTTTTTGTTGGTTTTTTTTTGAGTTTTTTTGTTATTGTGGTTTTTAAGTAGGGAAATCTTTTCTTTACTGACTCTTGAAATCTGTAAATATCTTCCTGTAGAGTGAACTTTCCTATTTCTTCCTCCATGGTTGCAGTTATTTGGTATGTTAACAGAGGGCATATTCAGATACACAAAAAAAAATAAGTAGTAAGAGAAAGACAGAGAATAATTCATGGTCTCACCCAAGAAAACACCCTCAGAAACAGCTTGCTAGGGGGTGCCTGCCGTGGACTCTGAGCCTATGCAGTGCATATTTCAGATCCATCAATATTTTCCTTTACAGAGGCACCAGCGTGGGAGTACTGAAAGAAAGAGGAAATAAACAGGCTGTGTTCATTTGTCTGGTTTCCTGGAAAGTGCTAAATTGCTCAAATGCTGCTGGGGCCTCTGCTGAGCAACCATCTCTGGGAAAGCAGCTCAGCTTCTCTCTGAGGGGCTGTCTGTCTGTGGGTACAAAACACTCATTTTATAAATACGACATAATAACTTCAGCCAGGTGCTCCACAACCTTTAGGTGTCTTGGGTTTTTTTTTTTTACAGTATATATAATTTCTTTATTTGAAATTAATGATGGTATATTTCTTGGGTCTTCTGGTTTTGTGGAAGATACAATGATAATTTGATTTTTTTTTTTTCCAAAAGCATGGTAATTATTAATTCTATACTTAGTAAAAGAGGGAATCAGATATAAATGACGTGACTCCTGGAGATGAGGTTTTACAAAAATTATTAAGTTACTCTGAGATTCAGAGCTTTGGCAGGTCCAGTCTCTATAAGCTTGTCAGTAAATTTAAGGCCAGGTCTAAGGTCAAGCAAACCAAACAAGTGCCTTAAGCAGGAACCTGCAGAGAATTATGAGGGAGCTGTCACCCACCCAGACAACGTCAGTGCTGAGGAAATCCAGGCTGACAGCTGATGGCTGGGATGTGGCAGCTCTGGGAAAGGCCAGCACCTGCCCACGGGTGAAGCAGCTCCCAATTAAATTGGAACAAGGCTCAGCTAATGGAGGCTTGTCCAAACCCCTTTGACTCCTGTGAGCAGGAGCATCTCCTCAGGAAGGTCTTCTCTGGGCTCTAATTCTGCTGCTCATGGAAAACAAACACCTCCTACTTTGGTACTTTCTCCCCTCCTAATTTAAAGTTCACATCCATATATGTAGGCTTACAACAGCAGATAGATTGAAGGTGTGTGGAACAAAAAGGTGTTTTATTTTTGTCTTGTTAATTCTGAAAGGAAAATGGAAAAGATAATACATCTACAAAGGAGAGAAGTGGTAGTAATGGGTGTATTTCTGTCAGTATTAAGCTGCATTGGAGACTAAATTTATTTCTGTGAGAAATTTCTCAGTGCCTTTCTCTGGGGTGGTACACAAGACAAGTGACAGGCTGTGAAACACCAGGTATTGTTTGCTTTCATTAAGGTTTATTTCCCATTACACCCTGTTTGAGAACAACTTGCTAATTCAAAATGGCATGGGCAGACCTGTAGAATGTTTCCTCACGGGTCTAAAATAAGACTTGGAAGTTTATTTTTGCTTGCTCTTCCTCAGAATTTTTTTCTTTGTAAACAGAAATTTCCAAGGCATTATTACTGCTCTGTGAGCATCTCTGACTCCTGCAGCTTCTCCACTGGTGAGACCCTGCCTTCCTCCCAGTCAATCTGAGCTGCACAGACAAGACACATCAGCCTCATGGCAAAAGAGAGTTCAGTAGTGACCAAGCCTCCCTGCTAGGGCACAGAGGTTAAAACCAAATCCTTTCTGTCTCTTTGTTTACAGGTCTGCATTTTCTCTTTCCCTGCTGCCAGCTGAGCTGGCCCCTGGGTCACTCTGCCTGGGCTGTGGATCCCCCCAGGTGGTAACAGGCACAGAGGTGAAGGCAGCACACCCTGGGCACAGATCCCTTGATTCTGCTGAAAAGTAGGATCTATAACCAGCAGAAATCAAAACAGTTTTGATGAAAAAATGTTGAGTTTGTCAGAAAACTGAATGCTTAATATTCTGGATTTCCATCCAATTTAAAATGGAAATTCCTGTTTAATCAAGAAAATGGTTGGGGAAAAGTTCTCAGTCATCTGTATTTAAGTCTCCTTGATGACAGCTTTTCTGTCCTGAAGAGCTTGTCTCAAAATCAAGTTGTGCTGGAATAATTTACTCAGGATCAGCCACTTGTTTTTGGATAGCACCATGTGTGAATATTCTTTAGTACCTAGGAGCCTTATACATGTCTGCACAGATCTTGTGTTCTTGCTGCAGGACAGGAAAAGAGGGGCCTTTGATGTGATTTTTCTCAGGAGTTTCCTCCATGACCAGTAGGAGTGCAGGGCTGCAAAATGGATTATTTAAATGATGAGGTATTAAAGCAAAAAGGGACAAGTGGACCCCAGAAAGTAGAGGGAGAGATTTTCCTTCTCCTTGACATGAGACAGCACAGGTGTCCTCTGCTCCTTTGCTACATGTGGATGAGACAAAGATTTTGAGAGCACTTAGGCCCCTTAACTCTTTTCTGGAGGAGCTCCCTTTCTGCAGAAATCTGTCTTAGGTCTCTCTCTCCAGTGTCAGAAACAGATAACTCACTCTCTGCCATCTTTTTCGTTTTTCATGGCTTCACCCATTTCCAAAAGCAATTGCTTTAGTCCTGGAAGTATTTGGGAGGGCAGAAGAGGTGAGGGTGCTCCCAGGCAGCACAAACACTCCTTTCAGTATCGTCTACACTCCTTTACCACCAGGGAGGAGGGAGGGGAGTGAAACCTGCTGGCCTCATCCACTCCATGAAGCACCAGCATTGTCCAGGAACAGGTCAGTCTCCTTGATGGCCAAGTATCACCCCTGCTGCCTCCCCAGAGCATCCCTGCAGAGTCAGTGGCCACCTGCTCCAACATCTGTCCCCTCAGTGCTGGGCTGGAAAGGGCTCCCAGCTGCTCCAGGAGTTCCCCACATGTGTCCAGAGCCCCCCTCCAGTGACACAGCAGGATGGGCTTTGGGGCACATTCTCACAGTGCTTCAGAAAAGCAAAGGGAGGTTTCCTCTGCACCTCATCCCCTGCTCCACCACTTAAATCCTCCACAATATCACCTGGGTAGAGAGCTCAGTTCTCTTACAAACATGACCTGAAAAAGAAACTTTTTGCATTGTTTCTTTCCCTTCATTAGGTGCTGACCACAGCATCCTGCTGGTTTGATTTCCAAACCTATCACCTGCCCTTCCAGCCTGCCCCTCTCCCTCCCCAAATAGACCTTTGTTAAACACAAAAGTAAGAAAACATTCACATATGCTTTCTCTTAGCTTAATTCCTAATAACATTCTCTGCTCTGATTTTATTTTGTTAGTCTCTCTTTTACATTTAATTTGGCATCTAACCAATTGAAATGATGTTCTGTTTATGCTTTTTAGCAAATGGGTTTGGCTTCAAGTTCTTAAAATTTCATTCACGGTTATTTGTTCTCCTATTTAGCAAATCTCCAGCTTGCCTGCCTTGTAACTTCCAAATGAGAATATTATAAATGTGTGGAGGCTTATTAGATCTGGGGCCCTTTTATTTTATTTTTTTTTAAATTCGAATGAGAAAGACATTGTTAATATTAAATTTTTCATTTATCTGAACCAGATGCATTTCAGTTAGTGTACTGAGGAGGATATTTCCTCTGCTTGATGATCTCAGGGCATGTGGAAGGGGTGTGTGTGTGTCCATGTTTTTTTCTCCACTTGTTTCTGTGTCTGTTGGTTGCTTTTCAAGATCTGCCACTTTGAATATTCACCCAGTGTTGGCACAGGAACACCTGCCCAGTCTCTTTCTCTAATTAAATGATCTAATGTCCAGCAAAAGAAATTGCAGCTGTCCAAGGCCAAATATATTGAAGAAATTAAAAACAAAACCAAAAACAAACACTAAAATAGGAGCACTGAGCAAAAAGTAGTCAGTGAAATGAAATGTTCTGGAACTAGATAGACATGAAAATACCGTCTGACAGCAGATAGCATGCATGGTGGAAATCCAGCACCTTGATAATTGTAAAACATGCTTTTCTGTAAAAGTGGCTTCATTAACCCCTGGAGCAAGCAAGAAAGCAACCCACAGACAAGCTCAGACCTCAGATGCCAGAAATAAAGCTGCCTCCTTTGCTCATCTTTGAGAACATCTCATTCTAATATTCCTCTTGACATGGAGGGCAGCTACAACTCTCTGACAAGAATGGTTTTGTAAAAAGTGGGAGCAAATTAAATATACCAGAAATAGATATTTCCTGAAATTTCCTGCACAAGGTTGTCTTGATTTCCTACACAGAAGCATGACTTGTATCATGGCAATGATGTAAAAATATGTTTGCTGTCCTGTGGGGTAATATCAGAGCTGGTCAGTGCTTTTTAATCACAATCCTTAAATCATGTCATGTTTTCATTTGGTGAAACTTAAATTTTAATGTCTTAAAATCCCCCTCCAAGTTTGTATGTAAAATTACTCATTTTTTCAATCCTAAATTGTCATGTCCTACTAACAAATTGAGTTGATTGCCTCACTCCTATCACCTTCAAAAAACAGCTATGCTCTGCCAGTGCCATTAAGAGCATTTGATGGTGTAGAGAACTATCATTATGGGCCTCTCTTGTTTTCTCAGTTTAAATAGGCCTCATTTCAATTGCCTTTTTCTCTAGGTCATGTTTCCTCAACCACTTATTACCCATACTGCTTTCCTTTTGTCTAAATATCTGTTTGTGTAGGATGTACAAAATTATACCTTACCAAATGGCCTCATTAGGGCTTGGAAATATTTACATCTCAGGTCTTGCAAAATCAGCAACAGGGGAAAAAAAAGGATTAGTAAAGGTTATTAAGTACAGAGAGGCCATCTTCTCTGACTTTCAAATTGGTGGTGGCCACAAGCTGATTTTGGAAAAGGGCCTGCCTTTCTGACAGCAACGTGCTACTGATTCCCATTCACCCTGTGGCCAGCAAAAACCCCCAGAGCCTGAGCTGCACAGCTGCTCCTCCTCCCTGCACTTCACTGGGACTGCTTTTCAGTTTTTCTCTGGCATGTATCTGTCCTGAATTTAATGTGATTAATTATAGCCCAGTCCCCTCCTATATAAGCATAATCTACCAAAGAGAGAGAAATTAGCTCCTTCTTTCCATAAGGCAATTGTTCCCCTGTCACACGTTTGACAGCTCTTTTAAAACCTCGGTTTGTGCATACAGGAAAGGTCCTAAAAGAGAGAGGCATTCCAACAGGGTCAGTAAACATGGTGTGTAATTAGGATGTGTAAAACCAAGATCTGCAGGTCTGGCCATCTGTTTTGACTCATCTGGCTAGGACGGGTGTCCCACGACAGGCTGGTTTAATGCCTGGATGTGGTGTCCGGTTTGTCCGTGCCCGTGTCCGTCTGCTCTGAGGGCACGGTGCCCATTTCCCAGTGCTGAGGCACCTGGCACTGCTCTGAGCATGGACAGCCTTGTGCAGGCACTCCACACAGGCTTGCTGGGCTGCATCTGCTCCCCTGGATCTCCCACTGATGTGTTTTTTGGCAGTGCCAGCACGGCAGCCACATGTCTGGTGTTTGCCTCATCTCTGCTGAGAGGCCCGTGCCAAGAAAAACCAGCAAGGAGCAGGGAGATCCTTGAAAAGCAGGACAGGAGTTTGTGGAATTTTCCCACTCTTGACTTCAGAGAATGGGTTTATAACCTTAGAACATATTGTCTATTAGTATTTTAATATTTGAGCATTTGCAGATGAAAAAATAATCTGTCTAGTCGATGGAGACAGTGGGTTCTCCTTACAACAAAGGCAAATGTTTCTGCACAATTCTTTGAACTGCAGCACCGTAGGAACAGAGAGTAAAAGTTAGAGGGCTAAGTTCATGAGTAGAAAAACCAGTTAAATCAGCAGGGATTGTTGTTCTAGCAGTGGGAAAAGACTGTACTGTCCTGGGATTACAAATAAATTTTCACAGGCAGGGATAAAGGGAGCTCAGCTGTGTGAGGTAAACCCAGAAACACCATTTCCAAAAGCACTGCTGCTGTATCAGGCTTGGTAGGGGGCTGGAAGGGAGCAGAGGTGTCTGTTTTTTGTAGATCCAACCTCTGCTCTAAGCCTGTTCACTATGGGATTAATTTTGTGCTCCTAGATACCACCTGAGTTATTGTGGGTGTACTTGAAAAGGTAAGAATTGCTGTACTCAGAAAACAGGGACCTCTAACGTCCTATCTTCCCTCTACCCCCATGTATGAATAACAGTGAGCTCAAGATACTGCTGGGCAAAAAGTCTCAGCTTCCAGCGATGACAGCACAGGCACTTCCTGAGCCAGAGAGATTATCTTCCTATTTCATAGCTCTCAAAGAATTTCTGCACAAGAGCTTGTACAGCTACTTTTGAAGCTGGCCTCAATAACCAGTTTTCCCTGACAAGGAGTACCACTGCTGAAGCACACAGAGCCTGAAGAACCTCTGCAGTCTACCTATACACAAGACAGCAGATAGAACAGGTGTTTATTCACTTTGTATCCAAACAATCTCGATGCTTAAACATGCTATTTGTTTTCCAGGGTGCTGCAAGCTTGGCAGTGCCTGAAATGTGCCACAAACTCAGCCTGCCTGCAGTACCCAGAGGTTATTGCTCTTGATTGCCTACTTTGTGCACCCTTGGCTACACGATGATTCAGCTTCAGAATGAAGGAGAACAAAGCTGCACCCTTCACTCTGCCCTCAATGTCTGTTAAACATGCAGAACAGTCAGAAAAAATGTGAGTCCAAATCCAGGTAGGCTGAGTAGCTGTAATGATTCAAGTGCCACAATTCTTGGACAGCTCCCAGGACTGTTGCTGAAAAGCTTGGGACATTTCTCACTGCTTTCCCTTTGAGTTAACATGAGAATCTGAAGGCCAACATTATCTGCAACAGGGCTAAATGAAGGGATCTCTCCCTGTGCAATAACTAAAATAATAACTACTGTGACTGATTATTTGTACATTAATACTGTTCTGCACGCCCAGCAGAGAACCCAGTGAGATAAGAACTCACAGGAACAAAACAAGAGGTCAGTGAACAATTTTAAAGTGTACAATTACTACTGGTTTTGTTTCACAAACACATCAAGTTTCCATTTACAGCCACAGAGCCTTTTCCTGGAGGTGTTTATGCCTGTGTCAAGAACCGTCCCTTGTTCTTGCACTCTTCCTATATAAGAATTGGTGTATTTACAGAAGGTCTTAGTGATTGTGCCAAACTTAGAAATTCACCCCAGGTTTGGCTCAGGTTTGAATATCAATATTCCTGTCCCTGTTTGCACAAGATGAAGCTGCATTCAGAAAACATATTAATTGCTGATGAAGGAAAGAGGAGAGATAAGACAAAAGCCTGTTTAGACATGAGATGTTATTAGATGTTCTGGGTATTGTCCACAGCCTATGTAGGCCACAGAGGATATAAAACATGCATAAAAAGGAAAGGAGTTTGAGATTTTAGTTATGATATTTCTCCAAGAAACATACATTGGCTTAGCTGAATGTCTCTCTGAGTCATCTGGCAAAGACTTGTTGCAAAATTAGATTTAGCTTGAAAACTGGAGTAACACCTGAAAGTATAATTTTGATAAAGATGGTAAGATTTGAAGAAGAGGTACTATGGCCATAAAATCAGAAAGAAGGCTGAAATTGTTGAAGAGTTGTCACCTTTGATTTTTTTTAATGGCCTCCTTGAATAACTGCTGGGCTGGGAAGTTCACTAGATGCTTGTACAGAAGTTTTGCATCACTCAAATGTGGTCATTTCTAATAAGTTATCAGTCTTGGAGGGTGCTGCTGAAAAAAAAATGAGTAACCTTCAATAATTTGAAAAATAGGGTAAAGCAGAAGATAAAATAGGTGCAAGAGGAACCACACTCTGAAAAGCTGTTCCAGCATAGAGATTTTAAATGCCAGTATCATCTGAATGGCACAAAGACTTTTTCAGTAAAGCTGTACAGTTCAATGCTGCTGGCCCAACTTTCTGTCTTTGGCAAACTCCTAACACCCCCCCTGGATAGTCAAATCACAGTTTTATCACTTAGACATTTATTTTGCACTCTAGTTTCCCCTCTATGCTTTTCTTACTTTCCTCAGGTCTTGATTTAACAGATACTGTTCACTGATCCAAGATTGGCAAAGAATTTTTTAAAAGAAACAAATCCTGCAAGCAATTAATATTTGTAGCTGTAAAACCAATCTGAACCAAAGAGTAGTATTTGGAGCTTGTGTGTTTGTTTTTATTTTAATTAAGTTAAATGTTTTCCATTAGAGTGTCCAAATAGGAATCCAGAAAACAAGGAGAAATAATAATAGTTAAAAAAAAAAAAAAAAGAGAGAGAAAAGAAAATATTAAAAAAAAGCTGATTACATATTGTATTTCTTAGAATAGAAGCCATTTCAATTATTGTACAGATTAAATTCCTTCCTGAGCTATGCCAGAGATTTAGCAAAGGGAAATGCAGAGAAAGCCTATCACAGCCCAGTATATGTTTGCAAATTTTTCTCCTTTTCTTCACAGGTTACTGTCAACAATTTGGGGAGAGATACTGGGGAAAAGTGAGGGCTAAACCCCACATGAGCACTGGGTTCCTTATTACTCTAAAATTAAGTTGTCTTCCTTGAAAATTGTCTGTTTCAAAGAAGGAGATATCTTTTTTGTATTTACAAGTGTGTCCCATTTGATTTCTATGAATAATTCACCACCTCCAGATGGAGTCCAAGCCAACCATTGCAAATATCACGGTATTGAAAGCCAGACCCTGGTGCAACAGTTACAAGTGTGTGTGTTCCAACTGGAGCCACATCAAATGTCTGGCTGGAACAGGATGAATATGAAATCTTTCCCTGGAAGTATTCGGGAACAGGGATTTAAAATGTATTCCTTCCCTCTCATAAATTTATTTGGGGAATATATTCGTGGAAAGCTGGAAATTAAAATGGAGAAGCAGATGAAGAGCTTTGTGCTTAGGCTTTGGGTAGAGGTAGATTTAGGTAGAGTTTCCACATACTCATCCTCCTCCCCCTTCTTCATTTTCTGTCCATTCCAAGCTCTGAAAGAAGAGATGACATAAAAAGGATTTACACAGGAATCTCAGAGAAAAATCACCTCACCTTTCATCCTGTTCAGTGTCCTTGCACCGCTCTGTGGGATGGAATAAGGACAGAGCTGTCATGTCCCAGCTCATCCCTTCCTCTCCCTTCTTTAAGCTGTCAGCAGCACTGTTGTATCTGGCCCTGGAACAAGCCCTGACGTATCTGACAGGTATTTTGGAAGCTCCTGAGACACCAAAGGCACAAAAACGTAGGTGAAAGAGTAGGAGATGAGAAAAATAGAACTACAGAGCCATGGGAAAGTTCATGGACAGGCCTCTGAGGATAAGTACTTAGGACAGTGAGGAACAAGAGCCAGAAAGAGCAGACAGAGGTGAAAGGTGAGGTTTGGATACCAGACCTGTCTCTGGCCTTTGGTATGGAACACAGCTGGAACTGGAGCTGTGAGGTCTCTCAACTGTTCTGCACAGGACTGGTTGGGATTCTCACCCAGGTCTGTCACAAATGCTGCAGGGCAGATCCCCACTCACATGGCCCCAGGTGAGAGAGCTGGAGTGAGCCCAGCCCAGCCCTGGCTGGAAAGAGCAGGCAGAGGTGCAGGGGTGGTAAAGGAAAAGGGGTTGCTGTGGAACTCAGGAACTTCTGATGTCCATGATTTCTATTTTATTGCCAGTATCAATCCTCCTGAATTGGCTAATAACAAGATAAATTAAAAGAATGAAATGCTTTGAAAGTCATTATCAAAATCAAAATTTGCTTGTTTAAAATACTGTGCAAAATTTGTGGAAGTTTCTCCCACCCTTGCTTACATCCAGTATAAATTTACTGGCAGTTCTCTTGTCATTGCTGAAGCTATATTCAATTTTACCAGCAACAATGTATTGTGATTGGAGTGAATTGAATTTCCTTTTCCATTCAGAAATTATTAGATGCACAATGTAGAACTGAATAATAAGCACCTGTTCATAAATGTTTTGCCTGTGGTTACACAGAGTCACATGCCTTCATCACTGCTGTACACAGGGATATCATTACAGAGACTCAGTATGATTGAGCCAAGTGGCCACTTCTGCTTTTTATGTCAGATATTGCACTAATATTATAAACCTTGGAATAGGATTTCTACTCAGATCCCAATACGGGCTCCTAAGAAGAAAAATCTCATTCTTTCAGTTAACAAAATCAATTAAAATTAGGTTATGAAAAAGAGGTTGATTCTATTTTCCTATTCTACAGATCTACAAATGGGTTATGGTCCCACTGTTAAGTGAAATCTTCAATCCAGGTTAAAGGTAGGGAGCAGGGCTGAAATGAACTGCATCAGAATCAGTGAGACTCTTTGCATCTGCCTTCAAAATATTTATGATTTATTTTTTTTTGGAGGAGGGTCCAGTTTCTGGAAAGAAATTGTGTTTTTTTAGGATAAAGGTGAAGTATTCAGAATTCCAGAGTCTTCAGCATTATATTACTACCAATCCTAGTGTGTAAAAATGCACACCTAAACAGATCAGCTGCAGTGGATCTAGGCAAAGGTAAGGGAAAGAAAAAGAACAGGACCCACAGTAGTGAGATTCCAGAATTTCTTACCACACACACAGTCACAGCATAACTTCATTTTTTGCTTTCTCCTGCTGTCAAACTTCAGACAGATTAAAATCAGAGAAGTCTGGAAAGGAAATGAAGCTGCTCACTTTATTAGTCTTGATTAACAGCAAATTATTCTCCTAACATTTACTTTTCCTTCATTTATTTAAGAGTGATTACAAGCAAATAGCAGTTAAAAACGTCAGGGTTTTAATAATAGTTTTATTTGCCACTGTATTTGCTTCTGCAGCATCTCTGAAGTCTGACACACACACCTCCTGACCAAAAAAAAAATTAAAATGGCAGAAATGCAGCTTTCTCTCTTTAAAGTAGGCTCTCCAAAACAGTTTAAAGAAAGATGTAGGAGTTTATTTACTATGTTCCTTATTTAGTTATGTGACTGTGTATTTAGCATATTGTTCACTAAGCTTGGTCCAAGCTCGAAGGCTGTACCTGTACTCCATTATGGAGAACCCTTAAATCAACTTTAAACTCCTGTGCCCTCAGAAGCTTCTCAAGTGCTCAGATTTACTCAGGTGACCTGTTGATCCATCCTGTCCTGTACTTTGCTCCCCACTACCACACTGGAAATGGTGGGGCTGTGCTGCAGTTTGGCAGTGTGGGCGACTCTGAGGTGTGGGAGCTCTTGCTCAGCCGTGGCTTCTCCTTCCAAACTGCAGCTCCTGCCAAGCAATGCCTGAAAAGAAAAATCTCTTTTTTTTTTTTTTTTTTTTTTTTTTTTTTTTTTTTTTTTTTGCCTTATCACCTCTAATGAAAACTTCCACGCTAAAACCCACAGAGACTCTTATTTTCAGCTCTAGGTGATGGTTTCTGTCATCCTATAAAATCCATGGCTGGGACAAAAACCAAGAGTCTTTTTCGATACGAGGAACGGAGCATCTGTCCTCAGAGAAAATTCTTTGAGCTTGGAATTGTTGTGTCCTTGTCTTGTTTTGTTTTTACTTTTATAATTGCCATTTATGCTCATTCCTTCTGCATCTGAGAGCTAATACAAACTAAATGGCCCTACTTTTGCAGAGGTACTGTACATCCTGGAAGTGCTCCCAGGATATCTGTTAGCTCAGATTCACCCTGGTTTTTTCAATAAAATCTAGCCCTGATGGGAGCTCCAGCAGCATCACCTCAGAGTAAATGTGACCTTCTGGTGAAGGAAGTCAAGCAATCTTCTCCCTCTGGGATTAGAGCATGGTTATGCCTCATTACTGTGAATAAGTTTTCTACACAGGTTTCTGCATGCTGCATATCTGAGCAACTTCACAGTGTATGCACAAGTAAATAAATAATTGCTTCCTTTAAGTAGACTCAAAATGTTTGGGAGTGGGAATAAGGAAAGAATCCTACTTTCTTCAATCTTTGTAAGAGGTGTTAAAAAAAAAGGGGGAAAAGGGGAAAAAAAGGGCCTTTCTCATCAAACCCAGGGGTCTCTGAGGAGTTACAAGGAGTAGATTTGTTAAAATCGGAATTGCATGTTTTGCAAATTTGCTTTTGGAATACCATCACATTTTTAAACAAACTTTATTAGAATTCATATCCAGTTATGGAGCTGTACAGAGCTCCTTTAACAAGCACAGTCTGGCTGGAGGCAATGAATCTGTCTTTGTCACTAATGATGTTTGTATTATTTTAACACTGTTGATACTGGGGATTTGTGGGGGGGCTGCAAGCAATCATCTTTCAGCCACAGCTCACCTGCCTTGCATGCTGATTAGAAAAACACTTTCCCCTCTTGATGTCAGGAACACAGTGGGGTACACGAAGGGGCATGCACAAAGGATTTTAGTCACATAGTCTGGTTGCTGGAAAAACCCCTTGCAATTCCAGTGACCTTTACTTATTCAGTGGAGGGGGTGGGTGGACATCTTTTGGCAACATTTTCCAGTTATCTGCTTTTTTTCATGTCATGAGTGTGGTACCCTGTCAGGAGGGTTTGTCATTTGGTAAAAAGTCATTTTCAGAGTAACTAAAACAGCTCTCATGTTTTCAGATGTGAAGGAATCCTGGGCCAGGTCCAAGCTGTTCAAGTGCTGAGAAATTTGTTTCCAAGGTGCAGTTCAATGGAATCAGTTAAATATATTCATATATTATGTACTTTATGTGATATAGTAATTACTCTATACCAAATATGATATAACATATAGCATGTGTGTAACAGCATTTATTTGTACAGGTGACTCAAAATGTCTGGAGACTGCTGTATCTTAATTTTCTGCCCTGTGATGCTACTATGAATAAGTGCCAGATGTGATCCCCCAGATGCAGACTAGGTATATTCTATTACTTTAGGTGTGAAAGGGGAACAACCATGTCTGCATCTTCTCTTGGCACATCTGTTTCTTGCACAGAAGTTTCTTTAGGTTTGCCTGCTTTGGCTTGAAACAATGTCAATAAATGCAGGGCAGGGATGTGATGGTGATGTGAAAGAGGCTGCCAGCCCTGGCCCTGGTTTCTGGGTGCAGAAGGGGAAGAGGGTTCCCTGGGTGAGGAAGGAAGGGGATTTATGAGTCAGTTCTAGAACATGGAGGAGGAGGAGGGAGCAGGGACCTGCTCATGAAAACTGTCTATCTCTCAGCTGAGGATTTTCAGAATAATCGTTGTTGATTAAGCAGCTGTCCTGTTGTTATCCTGTTGACAATTATTGTGTTGTGAGTACCAGAGCTGCATAAATTCATCCAAGATCTTCTCAGATGGGGAGGAAGTGGGGCTTTGACTTCCAGAAGATGTGCACAGGATATTTAGGATGCTGTCGTGCTCACATTTCATTCTCTCTCCTGCCATGACACAGAAGTAGGAGGATGGCACACATTTCCCTGATCCCTTTCAACATCCCAGCCCTCTCCTGTGTTGGTTGGACAGCAGGCAAAATCAGCTTGTGAACTGCAGTGATAGACATATGTCTACCCGTGGTACAGATGTATGGTTAATAGCTGAAGGCTATTTACATAAAGAGATTTTTTTGTAGCCCTTGAAAGCTTTCTTTAACTTGGAGTCTGAGACCCACCACAAAATTAAAGGTATTCTCCTGTGCTCCAGCCCTAGAGACAAGCACTGTGACCTGGGAGAGCAGGGTTTGCTCGTGATCCTCCACAGAAAGTGGGAAAGGATCAGCATGATTCATTTTTATTCCAGTTATAAAAGAGGGCTTTTTATGAGCAGATATTTTGTCAGGAAATGATTCTCAGCAGAAATAAGTGCCAGGTTCAGAGAGTGGGTTCGATGCCTACTTGCTCCTGATGCCCTGAAGAAATGAGAGGGCTGCATCCCACCTGCTGCTGTCAGGGCTTGCAGCTCAAGAGCCACGACAAATGGTGCACAAAGCAAAAATACCAAAATGGAGGAGGGGAGTGAAAATGATCCACAGTAACTGAGAAAAGAAAAAGGTTAATATTCCTTGGCAGTTGTTACCTAACTATTCTTTTTTTTAGTGTTTAAATTTAACAGTAATGCCCGGGAATATATTGAGCATTTGAGGGAAAGCTCCACAGTGTTGGAAAAAAATGAGAGAGTAGAAACTAAAAGTCCTGGCACTAACAGAATACTAATTTGGGTCTGCAGCAATTAATTAAATTGATCTTAATTAAATTTTTCCTGCTGGATTCGTGAAACAATCTGTAATTCTGCCACCTATGCTGTAAAAATGTAACATCTTCCTTTTGAATTTGTAAATGTTCATAACTGTTATTTTTAATCCAAGGTCCACCTGAGTTTAATTGTTCCATAGAACACCTGAATTCCAGAGGTTACTTTCCAAGATGATGCTGTGATTAACGTTGTAATCTGTGAGCTCTTCCTCATTACCATCACCTATCCATGGACTGAAACACCCAGAAAACCACTGAATCCTGAGTCCAGGCTGTGAACTGAGATCAGAGTCCCAAGCCTGTGGTCAGTTCAGCAAAGTGAGCGAGGAGCAGTTTGGGAGGGACAGTGACACAAAGTGACACCACGTGCCATGGCTGGCTGTCCTCCCTGGGTATGTCCTCACCCAATGCTTGTTCCAAGTCAAGACAGATCAGCTGAAATGCCATCAGCACAGCAGGGCTGTTCAGGTTTGGGGGTTTCTTTTGCAAGTAGTAATGAGGCCTCCAGGAAAATATACTTAGGTAGAAGGAAAATCCTTTAACAAATCTTAGAGAGCAAATCCTTTCTCTCTGACTTCTTTGAGCAGCACAAACCATATTTTTCCTTCCATATCAGGCCAGAGAGAATCAAAGACTCAGGGATGTGATCTCTCTCTCTCTGCCTCTCTGTTGCAATGGCCAAATTTGACCCAGATAGAGCTGCAAGGCCCTGTGTGACTCATCTGAGCCAGGGTACCTGCTAATGAAATCATCCATAGTCCAGATGGCAAATCCAGCTTCCAAGAGACCCAGGAATTGAAATTCACTTATCCTTAATGGCATTCTGAATAATACTGAGTCATTTTTTCAGAATGCTGCTGTACTGGGCACTCTCCAGATGTGTCAAATGGTGTCAAGTGGTTGTTCACGGTGGAACCTGAAAGAAAGGTTTTTATGCAAAGGAAGAAGGCTGCAAGTGTAGGTGACTGCTCTGCATCACTTACTCACTTTGCTAGCTTCAGTGTGAAACCTGTTTGCAGGGTTCTTCACGGGTCTTTGAGGTACCTTTTATGGAAAATCTGCTTGAATTCCTTCAACAGGCTTGGTATGAGAACATAAGATAGTTTTGCATACACAATAGTGATTTTCTCTTCTGTTTTGATTTTTTTTAATTCTTCTGTTTTAAAATATCACTCAGAATACTTTATTTGAAATGAAAATAAAAAGTATTCGAGTGGTTTTTTTTCTGTTCACAGAAATGTAAAAACTATTTGCACATTTCATAATCATCTCTTTCAAGAAAAAATTTAAATTGAAATTTTTGTTCACTTTATAATTTTTTAATGAGGCAGCAGTTCAGCTGACAGCTTTCTAGTAGGAGCAATAAGAAGGCTAAAAGAACTGCTTAATGCAAAGGCTGACCATCAAACAGCAGGAAAAGTTATTCCTGACAATTAAGCTTGCCTCTCCAATCAAAGCTTGCTGCAAAGGGCCAGAGCTGAATTTCCAAGCAGTGCCTGCCAGGAATCATTTTCCTGGCCTGGCCATAGAGCACTGGACAGAGTTGTCTTCTGCTGGCACATCCAGCCCTGAGCCTGGCCAGGCTGCTTGGGACTCCACATGGAGGAAATGATGAAATTCCACAGGATCTGATCCTCATGTCCTGCTGTCTGTCCCTCTCTCAGCAGGATCAGATCAGCTGTGCCAGCAGAGCCCAGAGAACCTTCACTGGAGCCTCTGCAAACCCAGCTCTCATGGACACAACAGAGCTGCTGCAAGGGGTCCTACAGGACATCAGGACTCAATGAATGATTAAAAGTGATATAATCAGCTTTTAACATTATGATTCTGAATGTCTCAGCAGAGGCATGATTGATCTACCAAAGGATCCTCTGGCAGATATCAGCTCCTGCCAAAGGTTTTCCTACACAGGACCCTGCCAGGGAAAGCTCCTGCAGCCCCTCCTGCTCCCACAGGCCATCTAAACTTCAGATTTGGCTCTCCTGGGGGTTTTGTGACTGTCTGAAGGCTTTCCTCCCTTTTTCCAAACCACCTCTGTTCACTGAGGGTCATGGGTCTCCTCCAGATGGCATCGACAGCTCATTGAATCAACTGGAAAAGACAGAAGTCTTGATTCCCAGCCCAGCCAGTTTATTTTTATCCCATGTTCTGGTATACATACAAAAGCTCTGAATTATGATCTTGGATATTGTCTGCTGCATTCTTAGTGGGAAATTTCACAATGTATCAGCAAATGAAATTCAACTGTTTTGTGTTTATTTGTCCTACCTAAGAGCTGAAAATGCTGCAGTAATGAACAATATATCAAAATGTCAAATTTACATTCAAGCTATTTGGAATTCTCAGTTTCCCAAACAATAAAGCAATAGCTTTAAAAAAGAAGTGATGTCCTCCAAACCATCATTGCAGTGCAGCCAAAACCCCTTTGGTATTAAAGGCTTCCTTCTCCAGGACATAAAAGTATTACAGGCAATTAATTAGGCTGTGATTAGCTGAGATGTCTTAACTGTAAATCATTGTTGCTTAAATATGGCTTCAAAGAATTAATTGGGTGTCTGCCAGCTGAGGGAAATGAAATCTAGCCCTAGAAATTATATCAAAGCTAAGGCACCAGTGAAAGAGTCTGGGAGCAGTGCAGAGGTGCACACCTTGTGTTTACACTGGACACCCACCAGCTGAATTCCCTATAGCCCCTACAGTCCCTTGTGGCTGGGAGGAGAAAATCCATCTGATTTTTGTTCCTGCTGCTTGCCCACAACAGCACTGTAAAGCTCTGTGGGCTCCATGTTGAGGGAGAGCCACCAAGCAGGGCCCATGTCCCTCATGGAATCTGCATTTGGGGCTATCCCAGGGTGGAAGGAAGGCTCAGGATGCAGCTACAGCTGTTCTCTAGCACAGCCTGTGTCTGCCTCCAAACACTGGATTTGAGTGAGTTCAGGGGAATTCTGTGTCACAAGCAGAGATATGACCACAGTGTCTGGATCCACCCTGGAAAATGAGGAAGGTTCCTGAAGACAGGCACCCTATTACACCCACCCAATATATGAGGAAATCAACACCACATGACAAACTTGAATCAAACTGACTTTAGAACTTACAATCCAGATTTCAGCCCTGAGAGATGTTCACAGATATAATCTTTCAGATATGAAAAAAATAGAGATTATTGTAAATCTGATATCTAAAATGAATTACACTGAGCAGTCTTTGTAACTTATCAAACATGGAAATGTATCCACACTCTAGTACAAACACAGGCAGCTTCTGATAATAATCCTATTGAACTAACAATCTCTGCTCATTCTTCTGTCTTTCAGATCATGATGAAATTTCATTTAGAAAGATTAAAAATAAAATAAATGTCACTCTTTTTTATTTTTTTCTCACATCTCTTCCACGTGTTTTGGGAACACACCACTTCTCTCTTTAAAGGTCACTGAAGGTATCTGGGGTCTGTTTTCTATGAAATCAAATTTTCTATACTCTCTAGCTAGATATTCCCTGCAGTCCTTAATATGTCTATAATATCTATTGCAGAGAAACCCCTTCTGATATCTTAAGAAGTCCAGACAATGGACAATGCTGCTGGGGTCCAACCCAGATTCCCTCCCCACAGCAGGGTTTGCTTTCAAGCAAGGGAATTCAGACCTGGAGTTTTCCTCCTGAAACCGCTGCCCAAGAGAGAGATGGGCACAATCCAGCCCTGTCTACAGAGGGGTCACTCTGTACCTACCCAAAGGACTGAGCTGCTGCCTCCAGCCTGAGGTCGTGGCCAAACTGAGGTCACAGCAGGCAGGGCTCTGCCTCACTTCCCTGGTGTCACACAGCTCAGCAGAACCTGGGAGAAGCTGTAAGGGAAATTACCTTTGTTAATCTTGTAGGTGCTGCATATTTATGACCTCAGGTATCCTAAGAAGCACCAGTAGGCATGGAACTCCTTCAGTATCACCTTACTCTCTCTGCTGCCAGCTCATGGGGTGAGATTCACAAAGCAGATATCTCCAAGCCATCCCAACATTGCTGAGAGTCNAAAAAAAAAAAAAAGGCTTCTAAGATGAGATTCATCTAAGCCCCAAGAATTGTGCTTTATTTTTTCACTCAGTAATTAGCATGGATGCCTAAGGTGACTACCTCAGTTACAGTCATCCAGAACTGTATGGGATGAATTCCAAACACAATGAATAAGCTCCTCAAGAGTAATAATCTTATTTATACTACAAAGTATTCTGTGCTTCCTCAGGGTGCAGGAAGCTTTTAGCTGATGTAAGCATAATGCCAAAATAAATAGCCTTATCCTTGGCTGTGCAGTTTCTCCCACTCTTTTCTGCTGGGGAAAGGGGTTGGTGTGGCCATGTCCTAAATTGCACAAACTGCTGTGGCTGAAAGCAAATGAATTTCAAAGCTTCACATGCTGGTAAATCTACCACATCTTTGGTCACCTTGTTCAGTGATTCCTTTCTCTGTTACCAGACAGGCCATGCTTTATGTGTTGAGATCTTTGTCACTAATTTCTAATCAGCCTTTGCTTCTTCATTTTGCAGTATGTGTTGTCAGCTGTTTCTCTGCGTGTTTTCAAAAATCAGAGTCAACAATGTCATGGTGAGACCCTGTCTTTCAACAAACTGAAAGAGAAGAGTCAGTACCACTCCACTCTGTAATGGGACTACACTGATTTCTGAGTAAACAAAAAATGTCCTTAGGTTTGGAGATCTAAAAGGATCAGTCCATAAAGTATTTCATTCCACATCATGTGATAAGTAGCTTCCACTCCATGAATTCTTTTGCAGCTGGTGCTGGAGACAGACAGGTTCTGCGTGGGTTTTTGTCCAAAGCAAATCATCATAGTCTCATCTCTCAGTAATTGTAATTATTCACCATGTATTTTGACTTGCAAATGAGGCTTGTGGAGACCATTCAGAAACAAGCCATCCACAAATACACAGATTAAGAAGGTATTAAAATGTGTCTTGCTGTGGAATATTTTGCCATCTCTTTGAGCACAAGTTTTGTAGCAGTATGGATCTTGATCAATGATCCCTGCCTGCCACATGAACACAAAAGAATTTTTGTGCTGTGGGGTTGTAAAGGCTGCAAAAGGCTTGGACTCATGCCATGGGATGTGTCTTACCCAAAACAAAGCCAGTGTCTCCTGCTCTCCTGGCACTGCAGAGCCTGAGGGCCTGGACACTTGATGCTGATACCCAGGGAAAGCCATGAATTATCACAGCTGGCTGGATGGATCATGGCTTGGTGGAGACTCCTTAGGGACATGAGAGCTTCACTTAACTCAAAAGGCTGAAAGTTCCACTCAACTGGGGATCAAGCCAGGGTGGCAGTGGACTGCAGGGCTGAGGGTGCTCCTTCCACAGCCTTGTGGAGGGATCCTGAGCCCTCCAGTCAATCTGGGATCCCTCTCAAAGGTGCCTGTTCTCTTTTCCAGCCACTTTCCTCCTTAGCACATCGTCTGGAGGGTTACTCCCTGCCTGTTTTGGGGAAGCACTTGGAGACACAGGAACACAGTGAGCTAAGAAGGAAAAAGTAAAAAAAAAGTTCAAACCCAAAATGGTTAAAAGTGATCTTGAAACGTCAGGCTGCCTCAGGGAAACAAGAGCTCACCTCAGCTCCATTTAGAGGAATGTTGGGTAGAAGGAATTTTATTCTTTCAAATGTATGTGCATTTATACTGCATAAAAATGTAGTTAAATGCAGGCCTCTGTGTGACTGAAGAGAGAATATTAAACATAAACGGGTTGCTTCACATCTGGAAGGAAAGCAAATCAGCATTGCTTCTCCACAGGGTGAAACTGAAATGTGAGCCTTGCAATCTTATTACTAGGCCAGGGAGAAATGAAATAGAGAGCTGAGAATCAGTATGAGGTAAAATATGCCATTAAACTATCAGATGAAATTGGGACAAAAGAGGCGAAATGCAGGTGCAGGAGGAGAAAGAAGAACAAATTTTGTTTTTTGGACAGATTGAGGGGGTTTTGTGTGATGGCCTAATACATGATTTGGGAGCTGTTCTGTCCCAATGAGTAAAGCAGTAATTTGGGAGAAGGTTTCTATGATCTTCAACAATTTTTACATTTTTTTCCTTTGTTTTCTCTGACAGTTTTTTGTGTGCTTTGTCCCTTAAAACAAGGAATTTAGAGGAGAAGTCTATTCTGTGAACTGGTCTGGTAAAACCATAATCCAACACAGAATATCAGGATAGTTATGAAAATGTAGCTTCCTTATGTGAAGAACATTGTGATTTCTCAGCCAGATAGGAAATGTCTGTGAATAGATGCACTTATTACAACCACAGCTTGCATCATCCTTTTCCAGCTTTTTCCTGTCCCAAAAACCTACATGGGAACTCTGTCTTACTCAGCAAATAGCCTGAATACATTCACTGAATAGTTCACAGTGGGTAGGCACTGAGTAGGTCACAGAGACACAAAGTCAGCTTTTGTTAACTGATGATTAATTCTACTTTCAATTAAAGGAATCATGTAATTGGTTGAATCTACTTAATGTTGTTTATTATTATTATCATTTTCCTCCTTCAGTTTGTGAAGCTTTACAGTTTCCAAATGCTGACTACTCCTCCAGCATAATCAATTATTTAAGAATTTTTCTTTGTAATACACTCCCGACAATGCATATGCAATGCCTAGAAATGTGAAGACAGTTTATTCAGAGAAACAAATCTAACATCTACTTTTTATAATCAGGAGACAGAGGCATCAGAATAAATTCAGAACCTGCCTCTGAAACTGTCCCTGTGTGTGCTTAACTCCCCATTTGCTGATCCTCATTCATTGTCATGAGAGGCTAATCAATTCCTCATTTCTTTCTGGTTTCAGATGTTTACAACAAAGAACCAAAACAAATTTTCTGCCATCCAGCCCCCCAGGTGAAGAGTGAAAGATTGAAATAAGCATCTTGACCACAGGTGATTGTTGGCAACCACAGAAGCTCCACAAATAACAGGTAAATCTGGGATGGCTGTGCTTTGCCTGCAGGAGGTGGTTTACACATCTGAAAGTAGAGTAGGATTAGAAAGAACCTCAGTGTGTGATGGCAAGCAGCAGGACTATGAATCTTTATATCTAGAGGCTGACATTAACTTCCATATGCTCCTCAGAGGAAGCTTATAAGTGAATAATCTGCTGAATAGGATTGCACTAATTAAAGTGAATTATTTGAAAGAAAGACAAAGTGGAGTTTATCAAGGAATTCACTTGGAGCACATACTGCTGCCAGCCCTGTTTTACCTTACCTAACACTGCTGCAGTCTGCATGAAACCCTTTTAGGGTTCCAAAGTGCCATGGACACATTAAAATTTTCCTGAAGAAAAAGGGGACTCGTTTGGGGAGAAGGTAAGTAGGATTAGGCTGCTGTAGAGTTGTGCTGGTTTTTTTCTTTGAAACATCTCAGGTCTGACTTGCAGCTTCCATCCTGGAAAGATTGCACTTGTTTTGCATGGGTTCTCTACCACTGCAATAATCTTTCCCCTCAGTCAATCAAACAACAGCACATCTGTGCTTTATCATGAAGCTTTTGTTAAGAGAAATTTAATGAGCCAGAAGACACAGGTCAGTTCTGGTGTGGACTCTGGGAAATCTCTCCTAACCTTAACCTCTGCTAACCCAGTGTCTGGCTGTACCAGATTCAACAAGGCTAAGGAACATTCCCAGGCCTGGTGTTGACATAGGTGATCTATGACTCTCCAAAGTTATTTTTGTTTTCTGAGAAGATGATCAGAGACTGCTGCAATAGTCAATTTTGGATACAGCCATATTTCTGCAGGGTAAAAGATTTCAGTGTTATTGTTATAAATGTTTTTTTGATGCTGTCTGGCTTCAGTTCCTCATAAGAAGTATGTTAATTTAATATTATGGGTAATGCACCAGTGTCCAAACTTCAGAGTTTTCATGCTATGAATAAGACTGCAGACCATCTGCTTTGTTTCACTCATCTCGTTACCCAGCATGTTAGAACTTTTTGCCACACAGTTCCTCCTCTTCTTCATGCATCTAATTTGCAAGTGTGAACCCCACTTTGTGATTAGGCTTTCATTTGTGCCGGTTAAGAAAACACCCAAAATGTGAGAGTTCTCCATCTGCTGTGGTAGCAAAGTTTAAATTCAGCCCCAGCGCAATGTGAAATATTCAGCCATGCTGTATCCAAGCTGCTGACTGGATTCACTGAAATCAGTGAAACTCTGGGTTCTTTCTGATTGATGGGAGAAGATATTTATATTCTATGTTCAGATATATATTTGCATCTATAGTTATGAGTGCATTATGATTTTTGTCAGTGAGCACTTGTGGTGAAAAGTTACCTCTCCTATGGGCAACTTTTGAATGTTTTTCAGTGACCTTTCCCTTTTTTGTAGTTGAACAATTTGCATTTCTTCCTTCTGCTAGGAATGGGCAAAATTCTTCCTTTTCCTTTCTTGGGCACTGGTCATAATTTCTGGGTCAGCTAGTAAGTCCTCTTTTTATTTCCTACTTAAATGCTGTGTATTAGAGAACTGTTGAGTTGGAAAATGTTAGCTTCATTTAGCTATTGTTGGGTTTTGCTGAGAAAGGGGATGGCTAGTTCATATACTGTGTCCATTTTCAGAGGTGAAATGTATTTAATTGGGTTATTTTTGCTGCAAGTTCACAAAAGTTTCTGCAACATGACTCCAATTAAGCAACTGAACCTGATATGGAGCAATTGAGACTGACCCAGCTGTCCTGTAGCACCACAGAAAGCTGTTGTGGGTGGCAAGAGGGAGCAAAGCTCCCCAAGAAGTGCATTCACACCACATAAAACAGGAGATGCTGGGATCTCTCCAGAAGTTCCTTGGAGGGGCAGGTTAGAGAATACAGCTCTCAAATTCAAGCAAAACCACGTGAGTGCCTTCCACTGCTAATGGCAGTGCTTGGGAGAGGTGTCAGGAATAAGCAAACCCTGATCCTCACAGGGTCACACCCAGGGCTGTGGTTTTTCTCACCTGACTGCAGCTGTTTACAGTGGGAACAGCTCTACCTGTGCCACTCTGTACACCTGCTGCACAGGTGAGAAATAAATACACAGCACATTTCTCTTCTTCCAAATGCCTGTCTTACACTGAGATAAATTGCACACAGTTCCTCTCTGCTCATGCTGAGTGGGCTCGAGGTGTTTAGCTCAGATTCAGGAACCCAGTTTGTAAATATTTATTTTCAAGAGGGTAAAGTCCATGCTATTGCTCTCAGTTTGATGATCCAGAATTAGTGACTGACCTTGGCTCCCCTATTTCTCACTCCATCTCTGGGCTTTTACACAGTAATAAAAATTAATCTCCAGCTTTCTTGAGTCAAACAGAAAGAGGAAAGGAAAAACGGGGGAGGAAAGTTGTTTAAGTATAAATTTATGAGGGAAGCTGAAGGAGAGAAGTGGTGACTATTCACTTCCCCTCCTCAAAGCCCGGTAATGTAACAACAGGCAGTCCTGTGGATTGCAGTTGTGGCAGGTTCTGTTTGGGGCTCAGATATCTGATGAGAGCACAAATAATTGGTTTTGCATAGTTGCTGCTGGCTTCTAGTGTGTGTGCTGTGGCACTCCTAAGGTGCTTTGGGATATTTTAATGGATCTGAACTGGTGGCAAAGAGGATTTATTTCTGGTATTGAGAGCAGGTGGATTGTGAGGCCTGGCTCTCCCACCGTCGTGGTGAAGAGTTTTCCCTGCCATGGCACATACACTCCCAAGTGAGCCTCTGAAGTCAGGAAGAGCTCCTTTATTCTGACAGTTTGGTTATCCAGACTGAGGCATCTGAAAAGAGATGTCATCAGTAGATTAGGGGAGATGCAGGAGTCAGTTTCCCTGCACCCAGAGAATGGACTCTGTCTCCCTGTGTCTCTGGATCTCACAGGTGCCTCTTGGGCTCTGAGAAATCCATCTGCCACAGCACCACCCTCCTCTCAGAAATGTTCCCTTCTCTCCCCGATGAGAGACTACTGAAGCTTTGCTTACTTGTCCCATGCAGTTCTTTTTTGATAGCAGAAGGGTTCATTCCTGTATCCCCAGCACTGGCTCTCAGGCAGAGTTTGCAATCTCAGTGATGTATTTTTGCTGCTTCCTGCAGAGGGCCAGGCTGGGCTCTGATGGGGAGCTGTGGCTACTAATGCAGCCTGGAACTGGTTCATCAAGGCTGCAGCTTTTGGCCATCAAGCAACACTTCCAGTAGCCAAAATGCTTTGCAAAAGGGGGTTCACATTTTCCTTCAATTAACTCTCTGTTTCAATTTTTTGAACTTACCAGCAGTTAGAGATTTACTGCTGGGAGATCTGAACACATCACCTTCTGTACAGAGGAGAGCTTTAACTTCCTTCTGCCCCTGCAGCTTTCTTTTCCCCTGGGTAGGGAGAATTCCAACTCCAATCTGCTTTCAGCACAAATTGCAAGGCCTGCAGGTTTGATTGAAGCTGCAATTTCCTGAAGCTGTCTTCAACAGTATAACATCTTGTCCCATGCTTAGAGCTGCTAAAGGAATCTCTATAATTTTCTGGATGCAGCAGCTTCTGTAGCATCCTTAGAATTGCCAGGTGAGATCCCATCACCAGTATATCTTACCCAGCATTTTTTTTTTCCTTGGGAAAGCCAGCAATACATGGGCTGTAGAACGATATAAATCTCAGGTAATACATGGTTTCATTGTACATTGCTGAATTCCTGTTATATCTCCTGATATCAGCTTTACTTAGCACATCCAGCTGTCTCTCTGAATATCATTCTTAGCACTGCAGTATTTACTTCAATACCTCTCAAAACCACTTGTGGACTTTGTGAAATATTTCAGCAGGAGAAAATCTCTCTTGCAAGACCTAATACCTAAGATGGAAAGCATTTCTAGGCTGTTTCTCCTTGAATATGCTGCAGCACCAGGATCTTGATGAGTGATTATTGGAGATTTCTAGAAGAGCTAGTGGAGTACATCTCTCTTTATCAGAATTTTGCAGTAGGCTGTGAGCAGAGTCCTGCAGTCCTTTAAAACCCAGGTTCCCCAGGGATTCCCCCATTTCCCTCTGCACTTTTTGTCACCCAACCCACAGCCCAGGTACAGCTGGGGAGGGAGAGCAAAAGGGGAAGCTTGGATTTTGACAAGGAATGTGCAAATACCCAAAGGTACACACAGGGACAAGGAAGCATTTATTCCACAAAAAGTCTTCTGATTTCTCAAAACATGAAGATCCCCTTGTGAAAGGAAGCAAAGTACAAATGATCATGAGAGATGCCAAGAGAAAGGTCCAGAGAGTGCTGTCACTGACTTCTGTCCATCTTCAAGAAGAGGTGAATGTTCTGCCATCCCCTATATCCTCCAATCCCACTTTCAGTTTTGATTAGTTCCTTGAAGGCAGAACACTTTGCTCTTTTATTTTTTTCCCTGTAGAAATAGGATATTTAACGAAATAGAATTAAAGCAATATTTTTAAAGGTTTTTTTTCCTGCATGGAAAAAGATTAGACTGTGTAAGCTGGAAAGGCAGAAGAGCCCCGTTCATACACTCCACTCTCTGTCCTGTCCTGGAGAAGACTTTAATGAAGGGTGTCCTTTCTTCCACCTCTTACAGTACAGTTGTGTTAAATATTGCAGCACAAAAACTGAAATCCCACTGATGGGGGCTAAAGGATTTTAAAAGCCATTAAATCATTACAGTAATGGGTGCAGTGAGTGTGTTCTGGGAAAAACAAATATACTACAAGAGGCAGAAAAACAGAAAGATGATTGGATGAAGCCAATTTAAAGTGAGAAATGCACCTTCATGGCAGGAGAAACAGAAGATGCTGGAAATAACAAGCAGTTCGGGAATAGTGGCTCCAGGAAATAAAGAGATTTTTTCTCTCTAGACTCCTGACTGTGCTCTTACAAAATTGTGTAAGTGTGCTTGTGTCAACAGAGAGACCAGAATAATTGTGAGCAGAATTGAGAACTACTGTGTAAATAAGGATAGCTGGACTGGAGTCATGAACTTCAGCAAGAACCTGTTGTTCAAGAACTGATTTAGTTTCAGAAGTTATTACTTTGCTGCAGCTAGAGTTCCCTGTAGAAGGATTAGACAAAGTAATTCAAATTCCTGGTGGGCATCTATCTACATCTGAAATCCTGCCACCTTTCCTGTTTGTCAATACACCATCTAACCCATTAAAGATAACAGGGAAATCAGACTGCAGGAATCAAATTTCTCTTTGATATAGCTCTAAGCTAAAAACTGCTTCTACTAATGCATGAACTGTAGTTTTCAAACAAAGCTGCCTAACCTGGATAAAAAAGCTTTCAGGCTCCAGACTTATTCCTCCAGCATTATTTACTAACAGAACATTTCTTTTTAATTTTAATTTATTTTCCTCACATCTGGCAAGGCTTTCTTTCCAAATTTTAATAATTTCATAATCCAGAATGCAGCCATACAATGTTTATGTTTTGTGGCAGTAGACAAGAATGAGCACAGCTGTCTGCAGAACTAGACAGAGCATGTAACCAGCAGCAAAGGCTAAAGGTGTGACAGTCCTCAGTGGAGTTTTCCACCTTCAGAAACACCCACAACCTATTCCCTCAGCCCTCCCACAACTGCCATGCTGCCTTACTGTCAGTTCTTGATGGTGAAGGTGAGAAAACCAGAATTAATCTTGTTGGTGACACCAAAACAAGTAGCCTTGCTCCGTGGCCTTCTTGCTGCTTGTCTGCACAGGCTTTGATGCCCACCAGACCTTTGGTGAATTGGTTCTGCTCAACAGACAATCTGAAAACCAGCAAAATGCAAACTGCTTTTTGTCTACTGCGAGAGTTGAACCAGTTCAGTCACATACAGGAGGCTGGCACAAGGAAAGGAAAGGAAACAGGAGGAGGAGGAAGAAGGAATATCACCCTCTTCCACAGCAGCAAACCCTCACTTTAAAGCAGCTCACGTGTTTGCCATAGTAGTTACTACAACTTGGAAGGGAGCCCCAAGTATTTCCAGTGACTCAGAGGGAGATGGGCTCATGCATCAGAGAGCAAGAGTGTGATGGGAAGTCACAATGAGATATCTCTCTTCTCCAGTCCCAATAAATCCCCTTTTCATTTTCCCTCAATGAGTTTTGCTTCTAAGAACAGATCCTCCAGGACCAGGTGCACAATTCAGAAAATAATCTAGATTCCAGCCTAACTAAAAACCTTTCCCCCTCCCTCCATAGCTCACCTCAGATAAACAACCAGTTAACCTGTGCTGACTGCTGTTAACTAATTAACCTTGGCTGATAAGAACTCATCTGATTACTCCCTTCATTACAGTTGGAAGAAAATGGTTTCTGCTTCCCTAATAATATATGGGTTAATGTATTCATACCCAAAAACAATATAATTTTTTTTCTTCCACTGTTAGTCTTGAAGGGGGTAATGGTTATTTTTCTAATCTATTAAGAACTGTATAGTAATTATATTTTTTTATATCCCCTTTCTCTGGAGCCTTGTTAGGTTATAAATTAATCATTAATTGATTTTTAAAATGCAAGGGTTTGGAGTTTTAATTTTAAAGAAATTTGAATTCCAATGCTTCAGAGCCTGCCTCAAGCAGAGAGGAACCTCTGCACTGGTTTTTAAAATAATCTTGTTGTCCATTTTACTGTTTTTCAGAATGTGTGCAGGTTTTCTAATAGACTGTGAGTGACTGGAATAGTCAGCAAAATCTTGTACATGTTTTCAACTCTCAATGTTAGAAGAAGCATCTCGATTTTTCTATCTGCCCATTAGCTGTGAAATGCTCTTGTGCACAGGCCCGGTGGGGATGCCCCAGACCTCTCTGACAAGGAAAGAGGAAGAGGAAGAGGGACAAAGCTGGTCCAAGCACAGGCACACACAGGGACACAGCTCTGCTGGAGCCTGCAGCCAGGTCTGCACACTGACAGCTCCAGCACCCTGATAATCCAGTTAGCAGGGATTGCCTGAGACATTAAATAGTGATAAGAGAAATATCCCAGCTTCCTTTTGCTACTTAAAGTCAGCAGATACCAAACACCTTGCTAGGCAAGTGATTACCAATAAGTAACATGTAATTCCACTCTTCCAAATCCCTGAAGTGTACATTATGTAACAAGGATGGATTTTAAATTCTTTTTCTTTTTTGCTTCTCTTTTTTATTCCATTTCCCTACTTTCCCTTTTCCTCCTATTTGCCAGATGCTGAGGCAATTTTGTTGGACAGAAAAACTTTATCTCCTTTCCTTTGTAGGAATTTCCTAAATTCTGATATGTTTTCCTATACACAGACATATTTGGTAAGGAAAAGAAAAAGTAGTCTTCTGTTGTGTTGTCCAGCAGGAGAAGGAGAACAGAAGTACCTTGCCGTGGAGGGAGACCTCTGACCATATCTATAAATATTTGGCATTTTTGAGTCTTAGCTCATTTTACTGGCTGATGACCCAGCTGGTGAGAACACATGGGGAGGCATCTATGCCTGGTTTAACTAATGCTCTTGGAACCTGAATTTCCTGTGCAGCCAAAAAACATAGACCTCATTCCAGGCAGTTTTGATACTCACAGAGCAGCACTCTTAATACTGAAAGTGATCTATAGCTCAACTACTAGAACTCAAAAAAAAAAAAANNNAAAAAAAAAGAAGTATATTCACCTCATGTAAGTTATTTTCAAAATGAGTGGGCTTAAAGCTTTATATTCCCATTGCTTCCTGAGCCTAAGGATTTTGTGATTTAAGGAGATTTTTCATCCACCTAAGCCAAGAGGTACATAAGTTTCTGCTGAGGAAAGAAAAGGAATTAAGTGACTCTTGCTTCAGTTGCTAGGTATGGCATGATGTAGAGGGAAGCAGTGCATAACTGATGGGAGAAGGTGAGATGTTCCCTTGTAGCATATGAGGAGGAACAGCTAAGCTGTGCTCTATGGGCAGGAATTAAAAGCAGCCTCTTGCTCAGTCAATTGCTTATCCAAATGAGGAGAGCAAGGTGTAAGGAGAATTCATTACTGGTTGGCTTGGTTGATCAGTCTCATGAGTACTCAAACCTAACAGCCATTGAATAATCAGCAGCTTCCATGGTGGATACATGAGTAAAACTCTGCTTGTGTCACTAAAGGATGAGCATAACCAGGTTAAGCCATAACTGAAGATAATCCTGTGATGCACAGTCCAATGTATTGATAAGCAAGGGTGGCAGCACCTCAGTTTCACCATTGAGTTGTGCTGAAACAATGCCAAGGGTTGGTTTGCTCACCTTCAGAAGGTGCATTCAGTACTCTCCAGCACCTCTGAGCTCTGGGGTTAAGGTATAATCTCAGAATGCTCCTGAAACACAGCAGTGCTGTGCTGCTGGTATCACTGTTCCTGCTCAATAATTGAACATTTCAATACAGAGTCCATGCACCAGTCCAGCCCAGTGGGAAAGTCAGGGCTTGCAGTCTGGCTAGGAATAAACAGCAGAAAAAATGAAGGCAAAACCACCCTGTGTGTGTGAGACAGCCCCTTCCCTGCTTTATTCTGCAAGAGAGGTTGGCATGGTCCTGGGAGACAAGTTGAGGGAGGTTAAGGCATAAAAAGTTAGTCAGTTCACAAATTAAAATTCAGGTCCCCTTCCCACTCACCTGCTTGACTATCCTCACCTCCCAGCTGAAAACAAATGGAACTGACTGAAACCATTTTTTTACATATTTAAGAAATATTGTAATGCATGCTCTGAGGAAAAGAAAAATCTCTGCCTATGCATATATCTCTGCTTGCTCCAGTTATCCTGAATATGCATCACTGCCTGCTACTTATGGCAGTGTTCCAGCTCCTCTCCCTTCTCCCTCCTCCCCTCTCCCCTCTCCCCTCTCTCCCCTCTCTCCCCTCTCTCCCCTCTCTCCCCTCTCTCCCCTCTCTCCCCTCTCTCCCCTCTCTCCCCTCTCTCCCCTCTCTCCCCTCTCTCCCCTCTCTCCCCTCTCTCCCCTCTCTCCCCTCTCTCCCCTCTCTCCCCTCTCTCCCCTCTCTCCCCTCTCCTCTTTCAGCAGAGATAAGCAGAGGACACTTTGAGCTGACTCTCTTGATTTCCTTTCTGAGCCCACTTTCTATCCAAAATGTGAATTACAGCCAGGCTGGAGAGGTGCAGACAGGGGAAGGCACTGGTTCCTGTGTGTGAGCAGAAGGAGCTCCCATCAGAGATGGGCTCTCCCTGTGCCCATCAGGGCTCCCAGTGAGCTGAGGGAAGGGCAAAAACAAAGGAACAGCAAACAGAGTCCAGGAATCAGGCCTGGGAACAAGGCATTTGACTAATTGCAGCACAAACCATTGTTGAGTTTTATTCCCTAACCGGGAACAAAGCCCTGGGTAGGAAATGAGCTCCTGGACTTTGAAAAGCCCAAGCCACAAGGCAGGCTGCAGCAGGTAGATGTAACCAGGCAGCCTCCTGTCTGAAGCTGTCTGCAGCAAAGCCTCACTTTGTCAAAGGGAGACTTGCATGTTTAAGAAGAGGAAACAGAAGTATTGAAAAGCCAGAAACATACCTGCTGAAGTTGGAGACAAGAGGAATTTATTAAAGGAATATGGCTCTACTTGTGTCCATGTGCACTGGCAGGTTTAGACTCCCAGGGCTGGACTATCAGAGGTTTGTGGTTGATGTTAAATGACCATCAGCACCATCTCTGAGGTGGCACAGAGCTGGCTTGACCATCAGCACCATCTCTGAGGTGGCACAGAGCTGGCTTTTCCTAGGATGCACCACTGCACAGTCAAGGAAAGAGCCAAGGCACCTTGCCTTGAAAAACCAGGATCCTCCTGAGTAATCCAGCATGGAAACACTCCAGTCTTCATGCCACGCTAGAAAAACAAGAGCTTTTAGGTTGAAACTCCCTTCCATCCTCTCAGGGCTGTGTCTCAGCTCACTGACACACACAGAGGTTCCCAGTGAGGAGATGCTGCCCTGACAGCCCTGCAGCAGCACTGGCTCCCTCCTCCCCACTCCTGGGGGCTCTCTGGGGTCTCTGCTGAGCTGTCCCTGGGCAGGGGCAGTGCCAGCTCCACGGGGGCTCAAATCCCATGTGCTGGGTGCCCCTGGCCCGTGTGGCACAGTCAGTGCATCCTCCTGCTGGGCAGTGCCGTGCTCAGGGCCACGCATAAACACTTTACTGCTGGCCATTAAATTTTATTGCTCTCTCTAATATGCTTTGAGAGAACTAAACTGATGCCTGAAAGATGCATTTAAACTGTTTTAACAGTATCTACTTCACATAATCTGTTTTACAGCGGTGTCTTATGAGTTTTGCCCATTTAAAATGTGTTTGTTGTTGTTTTTTAATCAAGGGATTTGCACTATGACCTTTGAGCAAGAGCAGCCCCTGCTAGAAAACAGCTGGCAATGCAGTGTGCAGTACAATCTATGGAGATTAAATTCATTTCATTCCCTCTTAAGGCAGAAGACTGGGAGGCTAGTGGATCCACTGGGATTTTGGTGGATTTAATTCTTTTTTATTTTGAAAGGAGTGCAGAGACTATATGAGCTAAAAGATAATAGGCATATTTTTGCTCTGTGGATTTATCCCACCCTGAATTGCTTGGCTGGCCTGGATAAAAAGAAGACATATCAGTACCTTTTTCAGGCTAAGGTTTAGGACCAACAACAATTTTCCAGCCCTGTTAATGCTGAGATACATCTAGATAACTGTGTGCAAACCACTTGAAAGATAAACCAAACATTTTTGCTCTTCCTGGCTTAGCAAGGAGAGAGACTCCAATTTTGGTTTAGTTACCTAAAATGAGGTTTTGTCTTTAGTCAGAAAATATGTGTTTGATATTTCTGTTTGTTTGCAAGAGCAGACAGAAACTGTCCCCATCTGAGTGATGTGGGTCACTCCAGTGTGCAGGTGAGCCCAGGGCCAGCCCAGAGCCAGGCTGAGCTGGGCAGATCTGCTCTGATGGACAGCTTGGTGGGACACCTCCTCTGAGGGGGAGACAGCAACAGCCTCACCAAAAGCTGCATTTCACAAATACAATGTGTTGCATTTCACAAATACAATCCCATAATTACCATCCTCTTCATCCCAGCTGGGGGTGAGGGCACAGAGCACCCACAAACAAACAGTGTTAGAGGCATCTGCTGTACACAGAGGGGAGCAAAAGACCTGAGTGACAATTTGGGTACCTAAAGCTTATCTCTGCACACACCTTCCAGTTAATTAAGCTACCTTAATGTATCACTGGGCTGTCTCTGAAACAAATGAGGCCTTTCTCTCCAGTCTGATGTAGGGCCCCATCATCAGTGAAGCACAGCAACAGGCTGCATTAAAAAATCCCTTGTATCTCCAGAGCTGCAGGACTATTTCTGCAGCTTGTGTTCACACCTGAAGCCTCCTGCCATGCTCCACCTGACAGAAACAAGGCATGGCCAATATGAAAGCGTTTGCTCCTGTCTCTCTTCAAAAAGCCCTTTCTGCCATGATGAGAAGCACCCTGATGTTTTGTTTTACAGGAGAGCTCAGAGCTGCCTGGGGAGATTTTGTTGAGTCTTCAAAGCAAACTAAACGTGACCCTGCAGTGGCAGCCTCCTGCCTGGACTCTGACCTTACCTTAGAGCACAGGGCAGACCTGAAAATCCAGCTCGTGTGGGGAAACCCTCCTGGGCTTTGCTTGGGGTGCATATTTTGCAATGGTTTTTCACCCTTTGGAAAATTTCTATAGAACCCATGAAACCTCAGGAAGTAAAATAACATAAAATAATATAATATATTCCTTTAATTCCCTTTATTAGTCAACCGAAGACAAATAAATGAACTTTAATGGAAAACCACATCTGTGAAAATCTGCTGGAGCTCACCCACAGAGGAAAGGTTCCCTGCTTGACAAGAAGACAAACATGTTTGGGATGATAAGGATGCTTGCAAACTGGAGACTGTGGTGGCTGCACTGTGGGGGTTGCAATTATGAGTGGTCTTTCCATTCTGGGGGGTCAGTGTGCTAAATTAAAAACCTAGAAGAAAGATTTTAATTTAGGTTAATGGGGTATCAAATATTAAATGCATTAAAGTGCTTTTTTTTAATATTATTTTTTAATTTTAAAGAGGAATTAGCCTCACTAATCTCCCAGGGCAGGTCCTTAGAAGGTGTAAATCAGTGTTATACAGCAAAGCTCAAGGGAGGCTGTGCAGTTGTTCCCTAGATGGAGTCTGTGCTATTGTACTTTCTCATGTACATATCTATGAACCATGTACTTAGATTAAATTTGATCTGTCTTTCCCCACTAATCATTTTGAGGATTAAAAATGAAATTATATGGTTCCTTACTTACCCACTTCCTTTCCAGCCCATTAATTTCATCCTCTTCTTTTCAGGTCCTATGAAGGGATGGAAAACTTCCTTTATGCACAGGGAATTTGGGGAATGATACCACGATATCTGGGGAAAGGGATGCTGGGAGAGTATTATTTGCAATCACAACTTTCAGGGCTATGCTTTAATATAAAATGAGGAGGAAAATATCTTTCAGCAAGAGCTGTTTGAGAGTTCACATTTGAAATATTTGGCGGATGGTGAGTTTCCACAGCATGAAAAATACGCAATGGGAAAATGTTCTTACTGCTTAAAATCAAAATCACTTTTTTTTTCATCACAGAAATACTTTGTTCCATCTCGGAAAGCAAAAAGCACTGCCCTTATGCTCAGAGGAGGCACATTTTAAATTTTAAATTTCAGGGAAGGGAAAGTCTTCACTGCAATAAAAGAGAGTAAATGTTTAAAATTATCTTTAAATCACTGCCCCTTCACACCACGCCACCAGGCAGGCTTGTTAGCTCAATGCTGCAGAGTTTCAAAGCCTGCTATTTTGCATCCAAGACACAGTAATATGGTAACTATTGTCTTGCTTTGGGCTGAATAACTTTTTATTGAAAGAATATGATGTCTTTAGGGTCTTTTTGCTGAAGGTATTTCCACATCCCAAAAATTACCATGACACATAGACATTGATTCTCCTCTTGGGTAGCCCCAGCAGAGAGGGCAAGGACTGAATGGGCCAAGATGACTGAAGAAGCCTGAAAATTAAAGCTAGAAGGAGCTCTTGCTTGTAATGAAGGTCTTCCCAGGTCTTTTCAGTGCTAAAAGATGCAGGTTGATTTAGCCTGTTGTCCTTTAAATTCTTTGCAATTTGTTCCCAAAGCCAAGTTCATTGGGCACATTGACAACTCTATAGAAGTGCTGGAGGAAATAAAAAAGTCTTGTTATAAGCCATTTTGTTGGGTTCATGTTACTAATGATTATTTGCATTCCTTTCTGTCCCTCTCCGCTGGCCACTACTGCAGCATAAGATTTCTTGCTCATATGTCAGATCAGCTTTGTGCTGTAATGTAAAGGGCAGGAAAGGCACACTTTTCCAGCTTTATTTAATTGGCCACCATTTGCATTTACAAGACAAATGGTTTCCAGCATTAGAGGTGATCTGCCATATCAATTCCTGATTCGTGCTGTGGGTGCAAAACAAAGAATTCAAGCTGGTATTTCTCTCAGTACCAAAACTAAACAGTAAAAGCAATGGTGAATCCTTTTCTCTTCCATGCTATTTTCTCATCTTTAGCTTTCCCCACCTGGTTCAGTTTGTCTGATCTCTTTAGTGTGAGTGTACCCCTCTGCTGTACCTGTCTCCCTTCTCTCCTCCACACACCCGTACAGGAGTGGAATTTTACAGTTCATCAATACTAAAAACAACCTGGAAGTGTAATTTTAGGTTTGAGACTGTCTGTTAACTAAATTATAAGGGTTGTCTTTTAACATAAATCTTTTTTGCCTAACTCCCAATCAGTTCTGAAAATGTCTGCTACCTAGAGCTTGCCATGAGATAAATTGTAAATGTGTGCCAGTAATCAGACTGAGAATCGGTCTTTAATACTAATTATCATTCTGCAGAGAGTAAAACATTACATACAGCCTGGCTGCCTTAGAATATGCAAAGTCCCTGCTGCAAGGAATGATGTTAATTTATACTAAACCCACCTGAACACATGGCTTATCTTGTCTTCCATTTTTACTCTCAAAAAAGAAAAATAATCTACAAAAAAAAATTGAAGTCAGCTTTAAAACCTCGTGTGCTCCTCCTGAAAATACACAATATTTTTGTACTGAATAGGCGTAAAATGACAGCCAAAGAGCAGATCTGGGCAATTCTATTTATAAGGTTTTATATGGCTTGGATTGTCCTTCCTAACAGAGTAACAGAATGTTGCTAAGCAAGGGGTTTACTAAAAAATTGATATATTTTCCAAGGTTTTCATTACTGATTTTCATCTAAATTCCTTATATATTTTTATTGCATATGTAAATCTGAAACCACAAAAAAGCTGTGGGATTTTAAAGTAAAATGTTCAAAGTTTTGGAAATAAGAAAATCATTTTGCCTGCATTGCTATCAACTAAATAGCTTTATTTTCTCTGTGCTTATTTAATCCAGTGAAGGATCTAGTCCACTGCCTGAAAAACATCCAAATTATTTTCATTTTGAAGATTTTCCTGTTTTCCAGAAAGGTTCTTCTGCTTGGAAGGCAAAAGAAACCATGTTCAGGAAGTCTCCTGATACGAAATTCTATGGTAGGTACAAAATTCAGGGGAAACTGAAAAATCACTTTTCTCATTCTAAATGTTCCCTTGGCACCTTGCTGATGGCTGCAGTTGGAGGACAAACTCAGACAGCTCTTGATCTGAACAGGTATGGATATTCCTATGTTTTCATCAGACAATTAACAGAGCTCACAGCTCTTGGCAGAAATGTAGAAGTGAGGTTATTTGAGAGTGACTTGAAGCCCCCCTCCCCCTGAGAGCCTCCCAGCTGTGCTGGCAGTGCCTGTGCACTACCTGCCCCTCAGACAGGCACAGCCAAGGGCTGTGATGTGCATTGAGGCTGCTGGGCTAAAAATGCCTTTTGTTTCATCCTCTCTAATAACGTTATTAGAAAAGGCCTGAGGCCCTCTAAAGCTTTTGGATCCAAATGCAACCAAGGAAAACTTACCCTCATCAGTAAACTGATGATCTTCCTGGTTAAAAATTCCTCTAATGCTTTGTCTTAATTTGGGAAGAAAGGTGTCTGGCAGGGAAAAAAATGGAGTTTCCCTTGGAATGGAGAATGTAAACTCCCCTCCCTCCAATTATAATTATATTATATAATATGTATATATTTATATAATATAATTCCATAAATATATATAAAAAANTCCCAGTGGGATGATGCAATGTGTGATGTCACTGGTGATCTTTAATGGCCCATTAACAGAAGATATCCCCCAAGGGTGGACAGTGGTGACAGAGATCAGGAACACTGCCCCACCTGGTTTAACAGCTGGCCTGTTATCAGAAGGCATCACCCCCCTCCCCCCTGGAGTTATGAGGAATGGGTTATACAAGAGATAAAGAAAACATCTCCCCAACTGGTTTCAGCAGATGGAAAAATAGAATAAACTTCTTTTTTTGGTTACATAACCCAAGTCATGCTTCTAATTCCTTCTCCTAGTCATCTCTGCTCACAGCTCTTTTTAGATTAATTTTTGGACTTCTTGCTGGTCTTTAAAAGATTTGCTGTATTCTATGTCCCAGAGCATCCTCAGATTTTGGGATAACTCATGTGCCATGAGGAACCTGTGAAGAGTGAGCCTGCATCTCTGTGCTACAGTGAATGGACACCGTCTAAAACTGCATTCCTGTAATGAAGAGCATTGTGAATACATAATTCAGTTCTAATTCAGAGAATCACCACTGGGAAAATAGCTTTTAGCTTTTAAAATTACCTTTATGTTTTGTTACCTTTTAGGTTGAAATCTGAATCACAGAGGTAAAGAGACAGAGAATCTTAGTATCTTTAAAATTAATCTATTAGAAAAAACTTTTTCCCCCTGGAGTCACTTGACCTCTCATGTTATTATCTATTATATTCTCCCCAGCTTTTCTTGCCTCAAGCCTCCAGACCCACAGAAAAGAATAGGGAATGGCAAGACTGCAGCTATTCATAATAATAATCCATTCCCAGGCTCCAGTGCGGCAGTTTTAATCATAAGCTATTGTCAGGCATCAAGATCAAAAAGATTTGAGATTTGATTTGTTTGGGTTATAAAGAAGCTCTGAATGCCAAAGTGTTGTTGCTTAAACTGCAAAGCACAGCCCCTGTGTGAAGTAGAATGAACTGATATTGCCCTCTCTGATCCGATTTGTAGCCATCACAGCTCTTTAAAGTTATTTGATTTGACATCAATTAGGCAGTTTTCACAAGGGGAAAGTCTCTTTTTGCATTTAGTCCAATATCAATGTCATTTTCCTCCTAAAATGTGACAAGGAGCAGACTGCTTCAGCGTGCTTTGCAACAGACACGAAGAATAGGATAAGGAGGAGGAGAAAGGCTTCACAAAAAGGAAAAAAAAAGGGAGGAGGAGGACTGAGAAAACATTCAACCCCATATTCCCATTTTTGAAGACGTATATACACAGAGAAACAGACACAGGAGACCACCTGCTCAGCAGGTGTATTTTGTCAGTGCACTGGCAAGGATTGCAGTCACTGTTGGGATGCAGAGCCCTTCAGACCTGGGTATCCTTAGAGGACAGCAAATCTGATAACGAGAGGAAAGCATTGGAAGAACCTGAATCCCAGCTTTGTTCCATCTTTTAATATTCTACCTAGGACTTTGCACAGTGCTCAAGGATGTGCAGAGCTAGTGAAGCAAACTTGTAAATGTGTTACATGTGCAATATTCTGAACCAACACACCAAAGTGATATGCTCCCAACACAGGAGAGACAAGGTGACTGAAAATTTCTACAAACTAAAGCTGTTCTAAGAAGCAGGAGTCAAAGATGACCTGTTTTTCTGAGTGTCATGAGGTATCACAACTGTTGTATTCCCACTTTTTAGCTGGATGCAGCAATAAGATGGACACTGCAATGTATGGCAATGGAGGGAGAGTAAAAAAATGCTTCTCTATACATGGAGGGGCTGAGGAATTTTGATGGTTAAACAGGGGCTAGCAAAATAAGGAGCTGAGACAACTGCAAGTCAATATTAGGAGATGCAAACAGGAGAACCTGAAGGGAACAGCAAAAAATGAGCAAAACAAAAGCAGAAATGGACATTTTGTGAAAGCTGGTATATTCAGATAATGATTATACAGGATTTCAGAGTGGCTTTTTATTCCTCCCAAAAATCTTCCCAGAGATACAGGGAGAAGCTGCCTCTGGGACATCTATCATCATGATTTTTATCTCCATGCCCACACAGCTGCAGTATTTCTGGACTGTACAGGTAAGTCCAGAGGGTACCAGTGCTCCACAATTTAGATCCCTCCTCAGGGTACTGAAGATCTAGTTATTGATTGCTTCCTTGCCTCTTTGCCAGTAGCTTGTAATGCAAAATACTGGTAAAAGACGGAGGAATACTCTTATTCACTGAACTCTAGGTAAACAACTTTTTGCAATCTCCTAAGAAAATAGACAGACTTGCCACTGTATGACAGCTTTTTGTTAGAAATGTCACACATAAGCTTAAACTAGGACACCACAGTGGGCCAAGAGGGCTCTGTTGCTGATTTTTTGGGGAAGGTTAGGATATCACTTAGAGGCAAAGGCATTTTCTAAAGGCAGGATGATGTCAAACTTCAAATGAACTGTTACTGAAAGTTTATCCAGTTTGTGGCAGCTCAAAAATTCCCAGATTACCTGAATATTTCTTGCCTTTTGATAATGAACATTTTGATGCTGCAAACCACCATGCAAGATTCAGATCTCATCTCTAAATTCATAGTAAAGCAGTGTAACTATTGTCTGTCAGGAGAAGGTAATGCCAAGTCCTGAGTGGTGCAAAAGTTTTTGGACAAGGGTTCATTTTACATTTTTGGTCATAGCTCTGTCCCTAAGTGACACACAGAGTCATAAGAGCAGTCTCCATTTTATCAACCACAAATGAGCTGCAATACAAAGTGAGGTTCCCATTACTGCAATTCATCAGAAGGACAAAAATATTTGTTCATTTGTCCAGTGGGTATGAGCAGCTTCCCAGCCATGCTGATCAGGGCTGTAGCAACAGAGCTTCTTGTTGGTGATAAAATCATGGTGGCATAGAAAATCTGCTTGAAAATGAGCCTAGATCTTTGGGGGTATTGGCCCACCCAACTTAGAGGCAAACCTTCTCCACAGTCAATCAATGTGCTAATATTGTGGGCAAGGCAATTTGTCAGGAGGCCACATGTAAAATGATAGACAAGTAAAAAAAGGCCAGGGTAAGGTTTATTTCCACAATCACCTTCTTGGTATAGCAGGTGGGGCCTTGAGAGGGCAACTGAAGTCTGTAGTGAGGGATGGAGAAGTTTTGTTTGATTTTCCAACTGCTTATAACTCTGTCTCACAGGAACTCCTCAGGCTTGTCCTACTTTCCTTGCTTGTTTCAGCAGGGAATGGAAGGTGTTGCAGGGAATGGAAGGTGTTGCAGGGATGTCCCCCTGTACTCTGTCCCTGAGCTCTTGCTGATCTCTGAAAACTGCTTTTGCCAGAGCTACCACTTCTGTGCCATGAACCTGGGTCAAGTTCAGTTCTGGAAGGTCTCAGTGCTGAGGACTTGCTACAATAATCCCTCTTTATATGTTTTGCTTGGGAACCTGCAACAGATACCTTTCAGTTTCTGAAATTCAATTAAAGTGGGGTGTGTCTGTTTTGGAGAAGAGGCAATAAAGTGTTAATTTGGGTTTGTAATTATTCACAAGTAGCATATTATTCCTTCTTTCTTTTTTTTTTTTTCCCTGCTCCTACTTATTTAGTTATCAGATCCAATTACAAACCCAAATTACCCACCCTAATTTTTACTAACAGTTATTCAGACATGAATAGCAATGAAACTGAAGCAGCAGGAAGGTGAGGGAAGGCTGGATAACCTAGCAGGAGTTAAATCAATACTTGATAAATTCTTTATCTGATAGTCCATACTAAGCCTTATCCTGCACTGACAAACCCACAGCATTAGCAGTAGATTAAAATCTGTGGAGTTCAGAGGAATCTGGAGTCTCAGCTCCCACTGGAGGCCATCACAGCAGTGGCAGCTGCAAGTCCCCTCTTCCAGGACCACCTCCTCCAAGTGCTGAAATCCCACTTGTGTAAAACACAGAAACAAACAGGTAAAACACAGACAGGAACAAACAGGTAAAACACCAGTTCAGCTGCCTTGATGTAACAAATCTGGTGAATCCCGTTGTTCTCTGATCACTCACACAAGGAACTGATCTAGATTAAAAATAAACCTTATTAAAAGGAGTAATGGTTCTTTTAAAGCAGTTCAGTTCTGTGATCTAGATAGCCCTTAAAGGAAAGTGGTGAAGAGAACCATGTGGGGCCACAAACCCATGGCCAAGGGTGGGAGAGGTGACAAGACAATGTGGAGAAGCCCAGCTGAAATCAGAACAACTGCCAAAAGAAATCCTTTTGTAACCACAGCCTCTGGAGAGGACAGACACAAAGACAGGAGGTGTTGAGGCTCTCACCTCATAAAACACAGGCGTGGCAGAAACAATTGATTTGCTTTTGTGCATTTACACCACTACCCAAACAAAGCAAAAAAATCAATCCGTTTAGATTGATGAAAGGGTTTCTGTGTCTCTAATTGGAATCCCTAAAGAATAACTATTAGTTTATAAAATGAGGTTTGATTTCTGGGATTATTGTAATGATTAATTAGCAAAAATTCTATCATTGCTGTTTCCAGAAAAAAGAAATGGAATCTCTGCAACAGCTTTGACTTAGCACCACCAGGCTCTCTTATTTTCACTTTTTGCTTTTTTGATGGAAATGATTCACCCCAAAGCCCCGGAATTTCTGAATTTATTCCATCTCTACCTGCTCATCTGGAAAGGTTCCTCCCAGCTCAAGGTATAACATAATGAAGGACTGTGAATAAGAGTCCCCTGAACTGAGAAATAAAATACAGGGCATAAAACCCAACAAATCACCCAATCAAAACTGTGTATGAAGGAGGGAAAACTAGGAAAAAGTAGATGTCCCAGATGATGAAATGCTTATCCCCAATTAATCCAAGGGTAAGTTTATCATTCCTGGGACACAACTAGAACAGTTAAAGCCTGTATCTTGTGTTTGCAGGCTTTGCATTTTTTGTTTATAATGATGACAGCTTGTCTTGCAATGCAAGTTAACTCACTCCCATACCCTGAGCCCCTGCTTAAGCTAATCTAGGAGTCCAGGGAGACAATCAGTCATCAAATCCAGATCTCTTGAGCCTCATTTCCATGTGATACTGCAAGACTATCCTTCTTTGCAAGTAACCTGGTTATTTTAATAGACTTTTTAAAATAGGGAACTGTAGGAAAATTCAGGCAGAAATAATAAACCTTATTGGTATGACAGCAGTAGCATTAGCATGACACAGCTTTACAAGGACAAAATACTGTCCCATCATCAGGATGAATTTCTTAGGCTTGAGCTTCATTTTTCCCACTCAGGAACCATTTAGCAGTATCCCACCATAAAAAAAAAAAAAAGACATCCTAACACCTAACTTTTTTTTCTTGTTTTGTGTGGACTAATATACAGATACCTCTCCATAAATTCTAGTCTGTTCCATTTTTAAGTTGGAGTTTTTCTTGGTGCTTGATAATGTACCTGATTTGCCACATCCATCAAAAGGCAAAGCTGCTGAACAAACAAATCCAGGCTTGAGTTCTTCATTAAACTCTCCCTGTTTTCATCTCATCCTTTACCAAATGGTGCTCCCAGAGTCTAGGAATCCCTTGTGCTATCCGCTTTTAAAATTTTATTTTTATTTTATTTTAAATTATTTTTTGTGACTGTGATATCAGAAGAATATTTTCACAGGATGTCTGTGTGACAGTTTATCACACATCACCTCATTCGAGAGTCTTGGTCCTAATTCAGGGTCTACAAGAGTTTTTCCTCTAATTCAAACCCAGTCTTGACAAAGTAAATAAAGGCAGGATGGCATCATTTTCCTGAGAAACAAACTGAGGCAGAGGAGAGCTCTGTGTGGGGATTTTTTGTGGACACAATGATAAGGGGACTGGACACCAGGACACCTCATTGTCTCCCTGTTTCCACACCCCCAAACTTGAGCTCTTTAAACCTTTCTCTTCCCAGTGAAATAAGTACAGGCTTTCCCAGGATGCAGCTGACATGAGAAGAGCTGTGACCCTGGCAGTCAGTTAAGGGTGTAAATAAGAAATTTTTGGGATGTATCTGTTGTGACTCTGGGTTTTGCCTCATGAAAAACACAAATCTAGTTCAGCCTTCTCCCTGCCCTACCCAATCTTATTTGAACAGCAACCCCAGCCTAATGAGAAAAAGGCTTATTAGATGTTGCTTCTTACAAGTAACCCGTGTCCAGGAAATAATATTGAAGATTGTGAGATACTGATGTGTTCTGTCAATATTTGCATTTTATAATTGTTTCTCCAAAGAACTGAGCAGACAGGACTTCCCTGATGGGGCTGTGGTCACCTACCCTGTGACTTGAGGGAAAAGATAGAATATTAATAAGGTTCAACTTGGTTCCCTCAGCAGATCATTTACTCTCTCCCTGTTCATTACTCATTTATAAATAAAATCTCAAAATGAGTGATTGGAGGGAGCTGGAAGACAGGGAGAAAGGTGGGGGAGGTTTGCACACCAGCACATCAGACTGGGAGCAAAAATACTTTCTGAAAACCTGTGTCTGTTTGCAAATGCAATAGACCTGTCCCTCAAAGCCAGAGGACTCCAACTTCATATCACTGCAATCAAAAGCAGACTCCAGAAAATAATCCTTTGAAATTCAGACTGAGCTGTGCATTCTGCAGGAGCTGAGGGACTGGAGGAAGAGAGCTGAAAAATGCCTTTTTCTACCCTAGATCCACTCCTGATGATAAGGGGGATTATGGAGATGTGCTATCTGGTCTCCTTAATGGGACTAGTACAGCTCTGTCTTACTTTACAGGGCAAAGTTAAAAAGCACAGAGAAACACTGGAGGACACTGAGAAATGCCTGGGAATTGTATTTCAGTAGAAAGCAATTCAGGTAGCATCTTAAAATGCTACCACTGAACTGTTGGCCAGATTGCTAATCCATCACAGACAAAAAAATCCATCAGATTCACTTAAAGTGTGTTCCTGACAACTTTCCTCAGCAATGGAGGAGGAACAGTGCATGTCCCTCTGCTCAGCTGAGCAGCCCTTATTTGCTGTAGTGTAGAATCTGGAGGCAGCTGCTGCTTGAACCCCCATGTATCAGAGAAGACTTTTCATCTCTCAGGAGCTCTGGTGGTCTCTGTTAAGCAAGAGTGTTGTTTAGTCCACCTGGCAGAAACGTGTTACATGGGTCAGGAGTGGCCCCAGTGCAATGCTTAAGGTCTCTGTCTGTAATTTTAATGAGAAGGTGAGTTCTCCTGCTACATCAGTGTATAGTCCTGCTTTTTATAGGCAACAGGACAAAGCATCTCCAGGAATACAAGATTAGAAGGATCACCATAGCTCAAGTGAAGAGTATTGCACTGAGAAAATGAGTTCAGACATACAGCTTTCACAGATAGGGGAAAAAAAAAATATTTTATCTGTGCATTGTAGATGAGGAAGCTGAAGCACAGGAAGATGAAGTGGGCAGCTTCAGACAATCAAAAAGACCTGAAATTTTTTCAGGTGCCAGCATTGCAAGGGATTCATTAACATCCACCTCATGAAATCCCCAGAGTTATCAGACTGAGGTCACAGATAATTGACCCCGCATCAAACCTCTTGCTTGTTCTTCTATCTGTCCATCTGTCTGTCCATCTGTCTGTCCATCTTCCCACTTTTCTAAAATTTTCTAAAGTTTGTCTTTAAAATTATTTTTAAATGTACCTGAGTAAAAAGGCTCCTTTGTGAAGATGGTCATCCCAAAGCAGTTGCATCCCAAAGCTTATGCAGCTGTGAATGCATCAAAGCAGAGATGATTTGATCCCAAAGGGCCTTGTTCTGTGCATGTCAGCATGATCTCTGACAGAGGAAAGAGGAAGGAGGAGCCCTGAGTTCAAGGATTCACCCTGCTTAGTGGGAACAATGCCCACACCTGGAACTGACCCATATGGTGGATTATGAAATGCTGTGAAGAGCAGGTTTGGGGATGATGCAGGTTAACTGCACCACCTGGATGCAGGAATGAAAGGACAGAAGGGATTTGCATGTAGGGCAGTGCTCTACACAGACAGCAAAGGGCCAGGAGTAATTCAGTAGCTTATGGCACTGCTTGCCTTTGGGATGTGGATTTAAATTCATTCCTCCAAGCTACTCTTAAAATTCAGACACGGCTAGAAGTCACAAACACTTAAATCTGTTTGCATGGGGTTTTCATTTTGGGGAGTATTAAATTCTGTGCACTGTAAGCATTAGAGAAGCCAGGCCTGGCCACCTCCTGGAGCTGCTCAGTGAAAGCCACACACATCTGCTGTGCCCACCCTCTCCAACAACCCAGGTTTAAATAATTCCACATTAAAAGCCCATCTAAGCACTGCTTTGCTCTCTGGCTCATTATGATGTGATCCTTTTGCTCCCACCCAGCACTAAGCACATGAACCTGTTGGCTAAAAGCAAAGGCCACCAGTTTCTCTGCATAATGATAAGGTGATCCTGCAAGCAGTTCTGCAATTGTCAATGGGTGTCTGATACTCAGGTCACAGAATCACTCTCAACACTGTCCCACTTGGCAAACAAAGCATGACCATTTCTGTCCTTAACATCTCCTTCCAAGGAGCTTTAACGTTGTCTGCCTGTCTCATTTATGTCACAGAGTGATTTGGTGGTGAGACAGATGTGAATTGATGTCACATTTTGCAACTTCTCAGTTGTTAAAAGATACTCACCCTCATTTTAAAGTGTACTAGTTGGGGGATGGAAGACAACAGCTCTTTGGAGTAACTTACACCAGCACTAAAGAAAATTCAAGGTCAAAACTCTTAAAAAGACCATACTAATTTTGGAGCAAGACTGAACACTTATTACTGTTATTATTATTAATTATTAATTATTGCAATGAGGCCTTAGCTTTTCATGAGCTTCTTCTGCCTTCCTGGATAATTCATTTCTTTGTTCTGAAAAAGAATTAGGGGTAAAACTGCAGAAATTTTAGTAAGGGACCACATCAATTCTTCACCATGAGGTTTTATCCCATCAGTTTAGCATCTCAAACATCAGAATTTAAAAGATCCTCCAGGAAGATTTGATAAGAGCAGGGCAAGCAAGTAGCAGTACTTCCTTGATACACTCCCTCAGACTGCACTAAGCCACTGCTTCTCAAGGCAAGAATGTCCTTTTTACAGTTCACAGTTCTGATGGATTTTCTTCCATGATGCTGTTTGATTTTATGGGAGTCCCTAGCATTCACACTGCTCTCCTCCTTCCACTTGTGCTCTGACAGAAAGATTGCAAACTTGCTCCTTTTCAGCTGCAGAGCCTTCAGATCCAGTGCAGCCTTTTCTTTGCAGTTGTAGAAAGGAGCTAGGAAATCTCACTGGGAAACAACAAAAAAAGTTCACTTCCCTCTACACAGGACAGTCTTCTAACACTATCCAGGCTGCCTCGGGGCGTGTGAAACACACTGTCATCATCCCAGGAGGAAAACAACAATTTGGCAGGCTGCAGCATCCCTCTCCTATCAGGCATTCTGAGCTGAAACCTGGGGCTGAAGAGGAGGCTGAGGGAAGCCTGAACTTCTCAATTTTGGGGTTCAAAAAGTGGCACGTTCAAGGTGGGATATGGGGCAGGAGGTTTGGGAAGGCTGCACCTTCCCAGTGGAGCCAGTGGGGAAAGGAAGGGGCCATGAGTTCAGGAGGAAAGGAGGTTGTGCCCTCCAAAACCTCGAGAGAGAACCCATGGGTGTGTGCCCCACTGGACTCTCCCTTCGTTCAAACAAAGTTGCAGGACTCGTCTGTCTCCTTTTTGGACAAAAACCTCTGGCATTTGTGGATTTTCCTGACAAAATCATATAGATGTTATAAATGACAATATAATTTATTATTGGCGATAATATTTGCCAATATATTAGCAATATTATTTATTATATTTGATTTCACATTTGTGTGTCGCTTTTGCATGTTGTTAATGATCACAAGTATTTTTGACATGGTACAATTTGAAGGTCCTTTTAACTGCTCATTAGTATAAAATAATCTATCAGTTTGTGTATGCAATGTATAGCTTGTATAAATAGTGTTGTGATGAATATAATGTAGGCCTTAGCAAAATATGGAATGTTAAAAATGCCTTTAACTCAGAGATTGGTGCAAAAACAATTAGTTCCATCCTGTTGTTTCTCACATCTGCAGACTGATCCCTCCAAGTGGTAAGACAAGTGAGAGAAACCGGAGCACCAGGAAAAAATTAAATAATTTATTGCTCCTTGTTACCAGGGAGTGTGAAACAACAGGATGAAAGCACAAGAAGAAATAAAATATATTGACCTAATCTACAGGATGCCATGCAGAAAAGCCAGGGGTTAAAATGAAATAAAAAGGGTTCCTGTAGCCAAAAAATGAGTTCTTGTAACATCAAAAAAAGAATAAATTATGTACAAACTCATGGATATGTGTGCATCCCAGTAATGCAACAGTATATATACAGTTCCAATACAGTATATAGAGAACACTGTTTTAAACCTAAAGGTCTGTCTTTTGGCTGATAGCCAGGAACACCCCAGCACTGGACATTGTCCCTTTTTATCCCTATATTAAATTTTTTAAAATTCTAAAGAGTGAACTTTGTTTTTCTCAAAAAGACCCTGCTCAGATCTTCAAACACCCTGGGTTCTCTGCCCTGCAGGGTGAGCCCTGAGGTGCTTGCAGATGCTTTATGGCTGTGTTCTCTGCAGCAGTGCAGCTGCACACTTGGAGTCAGTGTTTCTTTAAAGAGGCAGCTCAGGCATTTCACTCACAGGCTGTGGGAGCTGCTGGGGGAGAAACAGCACTGGGAGTGTGAGGGGCTGGGGGTGGGCAGGGGGAACATGGGAATGGGCTGCATTGCTGAGATTCCTTCACAGCCAAGAACCCTCTGCAGAAAGGTTGATTGGTGACTGTTAGATATGCAACATACCCCAACAAAAGAATTATCAAGATCCTTTCATCAAACACACCCAGATGTACATCTCAAAAACATATTTGTAGCAGTTTATCACAGGTTTTCTAATCTATATTTTCCTCCTTTCTAATTTTCTAATTTAGAGCTAAATCATATTGCAACCTTATCATACCATCCTAATAGCTGATATTTTTCTGTGTGTCATACCCACATGACTCTTCTTTCTGGCATCTTGTCCTGCAATACTGAATGAGTTGAATCCAGGAGACTACTCACTGCTGGATTGTGTTTCTTCAAATAATTTTTCCAAATTGATTTAGTTACTGTTACACATGAACTTGAGATTCCATCCATCTCCCTGTTCAGCAGCAAACCACTTTATGACAACAAAATACTTGTCTAATGTCCCCTAGGTTTGAATTTTTAGCTCTAGGATGAGGATCATGAGTCTCTTTGTGCCTTTGTCTGCCTTGTCAATTTGTACAGTGTGGTGTTTGAGATAGGGATTTTCTTTTATTGTGTGCACACACAGGGACTGTACAGTGACACCAGTTGTCCTAAAACATAAATATTACAGCAAGGATTAACAGTTAATACCATTACATACAATTACATATTCCTTCCTAAAGGAAAAGCACTCCAGAGTATTTCAGGAATTGTGGTACTGCTGAATGTGAGGTATTGCTTCTTTCTCAAGAAGATACTGAAAAGAAAAGGAGTTTATTTCAAACTTCATTTTTTTAACTGAGGTCCCAATTTTCTGGTAAAATCTGTTTGTGGGAACTGGTAATGGCTTAGACAGAGAGTCCTGATAAAAGTGACTCTGCCCATCATCTGTTTCTGATCATCTCAAAGGTTTAGATGCACAGGAAAGGCTGGAGCCAAGACTTCTGTGAAGACAAGATTCCTATATCTCATTTTTTCCCATGAACTTCAGAAGGAGCAAACCTGGTTAAATAAAATACATAAATAAGTAAATAAATAAGCAAGTAAATAAATAATAAATAAAAACACCAACAAAGAGAGGACTCTGCAGTGGTCATGTGGTAAAAAGAGAAGAATAAGAAAAGAATAAGAATAAGAATAAGAATAAGAATAAGAATAAGAATAAGAATAAGAATAAGAATAAGAATAAGAATAAGAATAAGAATAAGAATAAGAATAAGTGAAAAGGAAAAAAACTGCCTGGTATTACTAATTGATAGCTAATTAACCAACACAAAATACATACTTGGACCAACATATCTTTTGCCAACAAAGGCATCCCTTATGAGAAGACATCTGGAACTGTGAATCCACACAATCCTTCTTAATGTGGTCCTCCAATACTCCATCATACTCCTAGCACTTTTACCTTTTCTTTTCTTCCAAATTTTAATTAGTCTGGTCTAATTATTTTTAAGATTATGTGCAGTGATTTTGAAAGCTGGAATTTTATTACATTGCTAATAGGTAAGATCAAGAACTGCCTTTCATTTGTAATACAGTCTTTTCTGCTGGAACAGTCTGCAAACTATATTCTGCAGCTTCTCCTTGAGGATTTCTTATGGTGTGAGTTGTTTGATTACTGAAAAGTTCTTGCTATTGCCTCTACTCCTAGAGATGTCTTGCTTCCAATACCCTGGATGTCTCTGCTGGGTTATCATTTGCACAAGTGAAATGTTTTCAGCTTGAACCTGTACATCTAAGATGACCTGCACCAGGGATCTAAGAAAGAGCCACTGTTTGTAAAAAAAAAAAAAGGGCAAAAACCTCTTCCCTAATAATACCTGAAGAAACTGATTCTTCACCCCCTCAGTTAACCCAGCTTGACTGTTGTCTTGACTTCCCTGGTGTAAAGAGTTACATCAAAGGGAAGACACTCAGATCCCTATGATTCACTCCTAACCACTGGCTTGAAAGGCTCAGCTGTCATTTCTCTCTGCTGCTGAAATGAGTTTTCTCACACTGTCTCTAACCATTTATTCCACCATCTCTCTGAGCAAAACATTTATCCTACCATCTCTTGCCGATTAAATACTTGCAGTTCTTCACAATCACCAAGAAGGAGAGGTTTTCTTTGTTTTGTTTTGTAAATGAAGATTTATTGCCTCTCTATTATAATCAGTTAGTCCTTAAATCACTGTCACAAAGGACTGGAACTGTCATGTAACTGTCTGGGTGTAAGAGATGTGTATGTTCCACTCATCGTTCATTGTTGATTTAGACTTCCATTTTGTTCTCTGATTGGGTGACAAACTCATTTCCAAATAAGAGAATAAGCAGTATGGAGGAAGGCCATTCAGGCAGAAGCTCTGTTCTCTTGCACATACCATGATCATGCTGGGGAAGTGTCCTGCTGCAGAAAACTCTTATCTCAATGTTTTCAGGAAAGGGATGAGGAGTAACCAGGGTAAAACAGGAGATGGACATCTGATTTAGCTGAGAAAAACTGGCCACAGAAAGGATTTTTTTCATAGTCTTGAGATAATTTTGGAAATACAGTTTAGCTCCAGCTTTTTCTAGAACAATTTCTGGGGTTTTTTTTGTCTCTCATTTCATTCTGATTCTTGGAATCACATCATAACAACGAAAGACAGAGACTGTGATCCAGACCCTATGTTGAATCAAAGGACTTACTGCAAGGTCATCCCCTTATCACATAGTCCAGGGATACCCTCCTTCTTTTCATTTTCATTTGGCAACCCTGACTGTGACTGTGTTCTCCACAGCACAGAGTGACAGATCCTCAATGGTTTTATGGTACATTGATGTGTACAAATGCCATAGCAGACATTATACTGAGGTCACCCTGCAACTGCTCATTCCCCAAATGAAGAAAGGTACATGACTAAGGAGATAAGAATTCTGTTGGTTTCACTGAGATGGACTCAGTTTGCTCTCTTTCTTTTGGCTTTCCCACTTTCTGTCACCCAGAACTGTCATTTGCAAGTGTACCTCCTCATGATGAAAAGCAAAGGGTGTCACCTCTGCCTCAGTGGCAGATGAGCCACTTACTGTTTACAGAACAGAATTATTGTAAACTAGAAGAAAAGCAACAGGTCTAAGGCTAAAATATCCATCATGAAATGGAATGAAGAACTTCGAAAGAAAAGAGAAAAGAAAACTTTAACAACACTTTTACTGTTAAGGGCTTCAGGTGACTGGGCAGTCAGAAGGAGAAATCCATCCTATCCCTTGCCTTTCCATAATATTAGGTAGAAGTTGAACTTAAGGAATGAACAGCACTTAAACTCCCAAGGCTTTCCTCTTTGGGGTGGAAATGGAGCCTAAGGAGATAAATGTCAAGAGCAATGATCTCATGGGGCAACCAAACAGCCCGAGCCAGGACACACTTTTTACAGATGGGAAGGCATCTCAGAAAAATCAAAGCCCTTTACACAACCCAACACAAAAAGTCATTCTTCGTGTACAAATAGCCACACTGTGCTCAGTAAAAAAAATCACTTTAAGACCAAAGAATAAGGTGAGGATAAATATCTGTTCGTGAACTTTGAGTGAAAACTGTTCTGTCAGGTGAATTTTCAAGTAAGTAATTAATGTCATTGCATGAGAAAATGCATGATACTCATTTGCATTTATTATCTTCAGTAAGAAGCAATAAGAATCCAATATCCTGACTACATTGTACCTAACATAAGGATTTAAAAAGCTGTTTTATTTCTAATCTGATGTTTGTTTTCATTTTTTCCTTTGTCAGTACTACAAATTGTGTTGAGGACTTCTGGCTGATCACCTTTGCATTTGAATGCAAAAACTTTAATTACCTCTTTATTCATAATGTTACCTCTCAAAACAGGAAAGATATATTACTTCTACAGCTTTCTGAGCTGAAGACATGTCATATGTAATTACATCTGTTCCTAAGAGGTCATGAGAAATGTGTCTTTAATAACTAAGTTGACTTTTGTGTCTTCTTTTAAGAGAACACTGAGCGTGTGGAATGGAGGCCTTCTCCATGTCAGATAACATTTCCTGCACTGTGCCTGTACTGGACTGCAAAAGGAGGAAAGTCTTCAGGGCAAGAGTTTGTTTTCTTGAAGCTAAAGGTATTACAGGTTTTAAACCATGAAAAGGAAAATAATAGTAAGTATTTTCTTACAATTTCATTGGGAAAAACCTTCTCCAGTATAAGACAGTGTAGCAATGCATCTGTGTAACAGGCCATTCTGATGCACCAGCCAATCTCTTTGTGAGTAATCTTATCAAACCACCTGCACTTTTATTATTAGAACCCTCAGGAATTTGTCAAGGTTACTGAGAAAAACAGGGCTAAAAATAAGAAGAGAAGAGCCTGAGAATCTGACTACCAAGAATGCTAAGCCTAAATACAGGAGGCACAACGTGTTGATGGAGCCTGGCCTGTTAGATGTCTTGAGAGAGATGTGCCTGTCTCATGAACAAGGGACTCAGCCAACCCAGAGACGTGTGCCCACGTGCACTGCAGACCTAGAATCTTTAACTGGGATGTATTGTGAACAACAAACAGCTTCTGGTGAAATCATATTGATTCTGTATTCAGTGGCCCTTATTATCCTGCCAGAGAGAGTTTCTGGAGACCAGAAAAATCTGAAATCATTCTTGAAGACTGAGGACTGGTATGGTCTGCTAGTTGCAGTGATAACAGCAGGGCAAGCAGTGAGTAGCAGTTAGTTTTAAGTGCCAAGAATCTTTAATACTTTAGAGAGCTGGGGGTGGACCAGGTGTCTCTCCCCCTTCTCCACCACACTAGCCTTCTCCCCTCCAGCTGCCATGATGTCTCTGGGGAGCCAAGAATGGGAGGGCCTTCCTGGGCTTCTCCCATTGTTGGAGACCTTTAAGCAGGATTTACACTTCCCCTGAAGTAATTGAAAAATTTACCACTATAGTGGCTCAATCCTTTGTTCCTTTCAAAGCAAAAGGAGGAGCATCACTCAGAAAAGGATTTGGTCTGGGAGTGAACTCCAAGTTGCCTAGAACACAGCTTTATGGGCCAAGAAGAGGAGGAGGAGGAGGCAGAGGATCCTGAGCCAGTTCCTCTGAGCTGGGGTGCTTTCCTAGTTCAGCAGACACCAAAACACAGAAAGGCATCTTGGGGTCCCTGGTGGTGCTTGGCCTGAGGACATCAATGCTGCTGGCTGAATGCCCTCAGCCACACACAGGAACAGACACACTCCCTGCCACAGTTCACCAACACATCTCCACCCAGCACAGCCCTGAGCAGAGCAGGGTGAGCCCTCAGACTGGGTTTGTGCTCAAACAGAAAGCAGAATCAACACAACACACCTAAAGCTTCCTGACCCCTGTAGGGAAAGATCCTGCAGACCATCCCAGCCACACCCCTGATGCTTTGTCCAGCCCTCCTCAGTACCCCGAAGCTCAGACTGGGATGGACAGATGTTTGTGTCTGCAGCTAAAGCTACACCAGGAGCAGACATTTCTGCAGAATAAACAAATCCTTCCTTCACTTCAGCAGCAGGACCACTAACCTTTCTGTACTGTCTGTTTGCTCCTTCCACAGAGCAGGCACTGCCTTCTGCATTCCTGACCTTTCCTCAATGTCTCTCTATTTGTTGCTTCTGTCCTTTTTAAAAAGCCTCTTATTGATGTTTTTAAACTGATGGGGAAACATAAACAAGTAATAAAGAAAGGTTAACAGTACCGAATCGATACTACAGAGAGAGCCATTGGGGAGATGGAATTGAGAAGGTTGACTCTGGAGGAAAGTGAAAGGCCAAATTTAATCACAGTCCTATTAGTAATTAAATTACATTTTGGGTTGTTTTTTGTTTTTGTTTGGTTTTGTTTTGTTTTGTTTTTAATAAGAACTAACAAATGCACAAACTGGTATTGGGGTTTCAGAGAAAACAAAACAAATGAATAGAGATTCTCAACAAGGTCTTTTTCGTATTCTTGATGTGAACAGAACAATCTATTCCAGATTATGGTGGTCTTTTTCTGACTGCAAAGTAAAGGAAAATGTAGTTGATGTTAAACTGGAAAGTTCTGAAAACACGCACTTAGATATGCTGCCAGGTACAGGAATGTGGAAATGTGTGTGTCTCTGGAAATTTTCTGGTATCACCGAATCACAGAACGGTTGTGGCTGGGGGGGATGTCTGGAGATCATCTAGTCCAACTTCCCTGCTATAGCAGCTTACCCAGAGCAGACTCCATAGGATTGTGTCCAGTACTGAATGATGAAAAAGATTTCACAACATCTCTGAGCAGCTTGTTCCAGTGTTCTGCTGCCCTCAAAGTAAAAGTGTTCTTCCTCATACTCAGGTGGAACCTCCTCTGCTCCATTTTGTGCCTGTTGCCTCTTACCATGAAAAGTGTGAAAAGTCTGTAGTGCTGCTATTCCTTGTCTGTTTCCACATCTTCAAAACACTGAGAGCAGAAAGAGTAGATCCCACTTTTGGAGCAGAAAGCTCCTTTGAAGGGTTACAGCCTGTCACTGGGGCTTGCCTAAGGGCACCAGTGCCCAGTCTTGGGTCCCAGTTCTCCATAGGGTACAGATACACATTGTTCTTTAACAGGCTCCCCTCATTGGCAGAATGTTTTAATTTCATTGTTACCTTTGCCATCAAAATATGTTTCCAGTCACACATCCACATTATTCTTCAAAGGCTTTAAAGATGTGAATATGAACACTGGATTTTTCATAAATGCCTCCCTCCTCTATTCTGGCAGTGTTATGATTGTGTCCATCAGCTGCACATGTGCATGAGCATACACACCACACTCCAAACAGCAAGAACAGCTGCATATTGGGAACAAGAAAAAGAACTAGTTAAAATAAATGAGGGAGGGATATTGGGATGGAAGGGTGAGGAGTGACTGCACTTGTCAGAACTGGCCATCCAGAGGCAGCTTTGGATGAGAGATTTCCAAGTTTAGTTTTTGTCTGCCTGTGGTCTCCAGTTTTCATATGAAAAGAGCTAAATGTGAAAAGAATGAGAGATCCATAAACCCATCCCTGATACAATCTATAACAGGGAAATACCACTTTCTCACTCCATGAGCTGCCATTGTCACCTTTCCCCCTTGTCTTCCTCAGCTCTCCCTCCTTCCACGGGAATTGATGAGATTGTTTCTCTGCTCAGTATCAGCATCATTTTCCATGGGCAAGGCAAGACAATTTAATTAATTTCCTTCCCTTGACTCTGGCCAAAAATGGCCTCTGGTTGCCACAACAGGTCTGTCACAGAGACTTTTTTAATATTCCTGCTATCTTCCCAGCCTGACCATGTAATTAACTGTGGGCAGGAAAAAGGAAGGCAGGAGAGCTAAAACCACAAGGCTTACAACAGAGCTGTCTGATTTGTATTTCTGGTTTTCCTTTCCCTCTACCAAAAATCATTTTTGGAAAGGCACCAACTGCTGCATTGTTCACTGTACTGATGGTCTACAGGAGAGGGTGGATTGTCAGTAATGTGCTCACAGATCCAGCTGGGAATGATTAATGTGTTCTATAATCCAACAAAATGCACCCGGTCCCATATTTATATACAACATCCTATATTTGACCCAAATGCTTTAAGGAAACCGATCAAGGATTCCTGGAGCTGCTTCTGTAACTAAAACAAGGAGCAATGGCCAAGATTTCAGCTTTGACTGTCCAGATGGGACACCAGGCAATTTCTTTTTACAAGGAGGCTGCTGCACAACAGGAACAGGTCACTAAAGGTGTGGGATCTTTGGCAACTTTATAGACTCAGCTACCTAAAGCCAAGTGGTGAAAGTCCTTCTCTGAGTGGGAGGCTGGACCAAAAACCTCCACAAGTCCCTTTTAACCAGCATTTGTGAGATTATTTTCACTGAAAAATATGTCCCAGGAAGCACTGGAAATCTCTCTGACTTGATTTTTTATCGTTATGGCTGCAAAGAGCATCTAGCAAAATGTGCCAAACTGAGAAACTCTTACAAGTGGTGATTTTGTGGTGCCCACCACTCAGCACAGAAAGAAAGGACATGTTTCTGGAGCAGATACTACAGCTCTGAAAGTCAAGAGGGGTTCGTGGAGACCCAAGCTTGATACCTGTGGGCTTTTATCGTCCTTATTCTGGGATTTGCAGGAGCAGAAAGGCTAAACATTTTTGAAAACACAAACTGCTTTCTCTGTTTATTAGTAACTTTGGGCTATTGTAGAACACACTGGCCCAGGGAACTGGTACAGACTTCCAGCTGGGAGAAACCTCCCAGCTCCCCCTCTGGTACTTTCCAATTTAGCAGTAAAATACTCGACTGTCATTATTAATAAAAATATAAATAAACATTAGATCTTGATTTCCTTGCTTAGAATTAAAATACAGATGCTGTCAAGCCTGCAGTTTTGAAACCTGAGAAAATGATCACATCCAGTTAAAGATATGTCTCTCCTCCTGGAGATTGTTGTAAAAAGAACTTCCAGGATGTGAAGCTACAGCTCTGTCTACACCAGCTGATGGAGTCAGGGCTGGAGAGAGCTAAAGGATAACATGTGTTTGCACCACCAGGACACCCAGGGATCAATGTGCCCCTGCTGCTCTAAGGCAGCAAATAACTAACAGTGCCACAAGCTACATGTGGTATTAGCCTTCCAAAAACAGCCCCACAGCCAAATTCCAGGCTAGGCTATTACCCAGAGGCTGATAGCAGACAGGCTGGCAGGCTCAGACTGAGGATGGTTCCACAACTGTTTGTCTCAGCAAGAACAAAGAACTTGATTCAAGAACAGTGAAAAGCTGCTTTTTTAAAAACAATTATTCTCTTTTTCACATGGTCTTTCTGAGTTCTCCACTAAAGAGGGAGCCTGCTCTGCTTTCTGCCATGGAAAAATCAATGCATCAGGCATGCACAGATCACAAAGAAAATTACACTGTGCTGTTGGCAGGGACACAGGTGCTCCATTGACTGAGGAAAGGCAGGGGAGGATGGACTGCTATTTGATCCACCACACAAAAGATAAAAATGTTCCCTTTCCAAATTCGTAAGCATCCTTCTCAAACCCTTGCCCTGACACAAGGCAGAATTATGCAATTCTTTTAAATATTTACCTCCATAACCATGCCTCATAGATGCAGTATTACTTTTTAACCAACATTAAAGTTTAAATCCTGAATAAAAGCCTTGCTTCATACAAGAACTTATCCTTCAGACAAACAGGAAATGCACCACATCATGTGTCTACAAAGGTAAAGGTGCTCTTAACATTTCATTCTTTTTATGAAAACAGGAATTTAAAACTTAAAAATGCACTTTCTGTGGATTAGCTTGAATGTCTCCCATGTCAGGTTGTTTTATTTTAAGAGGGGTAATTCTTAATATTGGGTCTGGACAAAGAATTGAATTCAAATTAGAGCTCAGAACAATTGCCGGTGTGAAAATTCTCCCTCAGATTCCCTCCCATACACAGAGCTGCTTGCCAGGGTTGCTCAGCTCTGTCCTAGTAAGGAGTATTTACTGTCCTGACACCTTGCAAAGGGAGTGGGCACAGCTACTTTTTGTCTCCACCCTGACCTTCCCAACCTATGCCATTCAGGCATCATGGCACAGTGGGAACCTCATGCTGTGGGTGCTGTGTGGACCTTGCTGGTGGTGGGGTCTGGTGTTCTTGGCTAACTTTAGGGATGAAATAAAGAGCAGCAGCTCAGCTGGCATCAGCAAAATAGCACCAGACACAGCACTGGATCATTGGTTCTTTGGCTCAGGCAAGCCCAACATGCTTCATGCACCGTAGGCAGTGACAATTGTTGTGCCACAGAAATGTCATTGTCATTTGAGTCAAAAGATAGCTGTGCATCTAAAACGAGCAAACAAAACACTGAGGAGAGAGGTTTGCCTCCTCCTCTTCAAGACTGATGGTTCTCAGACTGAGAAAACAACCCCAGAGGGAGAAGTGTCCTTTACTGAAGGATGCTGTGGGCTCAGACAGAGGTCCAGTGGAAACTGCTGAGGTGAAAGGAAAAGATCCTTTAAAAAGGATTACAGAGGTTAAAAGTTACACAAACCCCATCAGACTCGAAAATCCCAAGCCTAGTCATAGCTGGAAGCAGGCAGAGCACAAGGAAAGAATTGTCTCACAGACTTGTCTCCCTCCTTCCTGTCCATAAGACACTGACAGAAGGAGGGCCCTGGGCTGGCTGATCCCTCATTTTGACTCAGGATGACCTTTCCTGCCTTTCAAGGACAAACACGCTGCCCAAGATGAGAAGCATACACCTTCTTCCCATGCTCCAGTCTCAAAAGCTTTGTCATCCAGCTGAGACCTGTTCCCTCCACCCTCTGCTAGAAGAGGAAGACAAAAGAACTCAAAAATTGTGGAAGACACCACTTCTCATCGAAGACTTGCTCTCTTTTTTCAATTGCAACTTTTAAACAAACTCGATCCATCATTTCTAAACTGAATTTCTTGGGAAGAGAGGTATATATTTTTCTTCAGATGGATAATGTTTGCAGATTTCAGCATAAATTGTTCTTCAGGGTTTCAATGCATCTGAAATTGTGCCTTTTTTCTGCCATTGCTGAACAAAGTATCCCTTGGAGAAATGTCACCCAATTTTAATAGAGATCATAATTCACAGGAGAGACCTGCACAGTAATTTCCACTGGGATTAATACAGCCTGGAACAGTTGCCTACTGTTGACGTAACACTGCCAAATGTCTTTTCAGTGCTTTATAAATGGCCAGCATGTGGTTACTTATCAAAGCAAGAAAAGTGATTCAGCAGTGGCCTCTGCTTATGGAGAACCAAAAGGAAAAGAAATCAGGTGAGCTTTATTTGGCAACATGGATTAAGTAGCTCTGTCTTGGCCATACCACTGACTGGAGCAAGGGCAGCATCTGACAATTGGGACTTTCTTCATGTCAGTGGCCTAGGGCCAGCCTGATTGCCCTCTTCAGTTCATACCATCAAAATGTTTTACTCTTAAAATTAAAATTTGAAGGCTAGATTTTCCCTAGCATTAAAAAAACAAAATCCAAGGAGGTGCACTGGGGTCCCCAGAGGCAGCCTAATTCTACTCCAGCTTGAGATTTGCTAATGCATCGAGGTCATTAATGTTTCATGGTGGTTCCATTTCTGCATGTGCACAAAGCCTTTACATCATCTTCACTTTAATGAACTCCTCCTGCTTCCCAGGAGGCCTTTGGAAGCAGGGATGGTTTTCCCTAATGAAACAATTCTGCCTCTTTGTTTTGAAGTTGTTTACATAGTTAAAACCCCCTAAAGGGAAATAAGAACATAGAAGCCTGTATGTAGAGAGTTGCTCCACAGATAAAGTACAAAAATCTCTTGGGGAAATATATCATTACATTAGGGTTTGGGTATGTTTTTGGGGGGTTGAATTTTTCTTTTTTTTTTTCCAGCTAAAGGTTAATTTCTATAAAGATAAACAAAGGTTTGCCCAGAGCAATGGGGAAAGTGAAAGAAGAGACCAAGAAGGAAATTATCCATCCAATAGGCCATTTTTCCTTTACTTGAGAGAAACTTCTAAAACCAGACTATATCTCTCTGCTTCAAGTTCTTGACTAAACATAATTTAGAGCAATAATCCTGGTTGGGATAGCCTGGTGGAGTGCTAATTCTAGTGTTTATGGTCAGGAGACCTCTCCTAATCTCTTTCTGAGTGAAAGTTCAGCAACTCAGCCACTCTGCCATTAAGTCCTGTTACTCCCAACACAGGTGTCAGTAAATCAAAGGCAGATTCTGAAAGGTAAGTTTCTGACCACAACAATGAGTGGTGGTCTTGGTTTTAACCCTCTTTGGCCACCTTTTACCTGAATTTAACTCACTTAGCCCATTTCCATGATAAAGCTGGGAGGGCTGCATTGAAATAATAAATGAAGGTGTGTAACATTGTGTAACTGTGGTTTCTGATAGTTACCATGGTGGTTGTTAAAACCTAGGGAATAAATGAGCAGCCTGTTATTTCTGAGACTGAAGCTCGATAAAAGCAAACCAAAACAACACCACACACAGGCAAAACCCCCAAAGAGGCATTCAGAGTATCATTTGTAAGCTCACCTGACACAGCCCTGATACTGTAATTGCACAGTGAAATATGCTTAGAGCAAAATGATCCAAATTGCCAGTGTCACAAGGCTGGTAATGAAACGTCTGGGAAACAGCAAGCTCCCGATGAGCAGCTGAGAGTTTGCATTTTTGAAAGGAAAACCATAGAGGTGAAGAGAAATGGGACCAAGCTGCTACTCAGAACAGGGTCTTGTTGCAGCAAAGAGGACACGGTCAGGCAGAAATGAAGAGAGTGGGACACATTGTCTCCAAATTATAGTTGATTTTCAAGATAGCTAAGCTCTCATTTACCAGGTGAATATATTTTGATCAGTCCTAAGCAGACTGTGCCTGGTGATACACGAGGTCATTTGAAAGTCCCAGCTGATGTGGAAGAGATTTTCTGAATATCTCAGATAACTGGAGGTCAAAAGACCAAGAGGTCTTTTATAGGAGGCTCAGAGCTCCCCTGCAGGGAATTACAAGTAGATTTTAAAAGCAAGAAATTCTCATCTTTATTCAAAAGATGACTTTTTTTGGCAATGTAGAGTGGGGAAAAGCAAGAATAGACAGACAAGATGCTGCTTAGTGCAGCCTGCAGGGCAGTGAAGGGTAGGGGCTCCTCAAAAGGACTCCATGGGCCCTAGCAAGTCAGTCACTGGAAGTGGGGCTCTGGTTTCTCATTTGGAGTTTCCTTTTCTGCCTGTCATTCAAGGAGCATGTGCAGGCAGCTCCAAACGGTGAGTACGCCTTGCTTGGTTTGACTGGGAATGAACTGGAACAACTGCAGAGCTCCTGGATGCAGCCAGGGCTTCCCAGACAGTTGGCTGGGCAGCTGGATGAGGCACAGGCAGATGAGTCAGGCCATTGTAAATCATTTTACTTGTTACTTGTGACCCGGACTAGCAGGAAAGGGTAATTCTACCTGACCCACAGAGGTCAGGATGGCATTTTCTAAACTTTGGCATCATTTTCTGTCTGTTTGTCACTGAATCATTCCAAAAGAATGGTGAATGACTTCTATTTCATGATTCTTAGACCAAGCTGCTGCTCCATGCTATGTCACACAGAATCACAGAATCTCTGGGTTGGATGAGACCTGCAAGATCACCGAGTCCAACCCAGCCCTAACACTCAACTAAACCACAGCACTGAGTGCCACATCCAGTCTTTCTCTAAACACATCCAGGGATAGTGGCTCCATCACCTCTCCAGGCAGACAACTCCAGTACTTTATCACCCTTTCTGTAAAAAACTTTTTCCCAATATCCAACCTGTATTTCCCTTGGCATAGCTCAAGACTGTGTCCTCTCCTTCTGTCAGTCTCTGCCTGGAGAAGACCAACCCCACCTGACTACAGCCACCCTTCAGGGAGTTGTAGAGAGTGAGGAAGGTGTAGAGAATGGAAGTCTGCCCTTCTCTCTCTTAGCCAAAATAAATAGTGCTTCAATCCCAATACAATTCTCTTTTGTCTTCTCTAGAGGCTCCAATGCATTTAGGTAAATCAGTGCCCATAATTTTTACAATCAGTGCCACTGCTGTACCAGGCTAATTTACAGCAGAATCTTGCCACTCAAAGCAGGGATGGATATTGACCACTGCTATAACCATTCTCCTTTCCATGGGATTTGCAAAACTGCTCTCTTCTGTAGAGTTTATGAGCCTGTCCTAAAGAAATCATGGATGCTGGCTTCTCATTTAAGGTGTTCCTGAGTCCACAGGGAAGGTGAGCCTCAACCTTTTCATGCCAACTCTGTTCATGTCAGGGCCAGGGATGGCATAAATCAAAACATATCTGCTGGGAGTTATCATGATTCAATATTAGAACAACTGTGTTGTTCTAATATTCAGCATCTTGCCCTAAAACTTTGCACATCCACTTTTTCTATATGGCCTATACAATTCCCATTGGATGATCATAAATCATTTTCAACTGGCAAGGACTTCAACTAAAACTGTCAAAACCAAAAAAACATCAGAGCACATGGACAAAACTTTATGGATTCACCAACACCACCAAATGTTTGCCAAGCCAGTTATAATAAAATCCCATGCAGCAGTTATCTTTGTGTAGTACCTCCATTGCAAAAAGGAAGAGGGAAGAGAAGGAAAAGTAAAAAATATGGATGCAAATCCCACATTTTCCCATACCTACTTCTCTTTCATTTTAAAATTTTCCACTGCTCTAAACAGCACCCATGTCAAAGAATTCATATATTTTTTTTTTGTGGGGCTCTTTTTGTAAGATACTTTTCTCCCCTAAAAAGAAATATCCCAGATTCTGGTTATTGAATGACAAGGAGTATTGCACACAGGTAATATCTAATTAGCAGTAATTGAACAATAGGAAGAATTGCTACTTTTTCATCAGAAACCAAGAGTTTACAGCAGAAATTTTTTAATTGTGAGCCAAGCTTGTAAGTCAGGACTTGAAGTTTACACCTGCACATGTTCAGCAACAAAAGAGCACAGGCTGTTCTGTCAAGTAATGATCCATATTTTTTCTCTGCTTGAGGAAGGAAAACTAAAGATCAACTTTTAAAGTATGCAATGAGAATTTACTGAAGGGAAAAGGAATACTAAGTCTTCCATTCACATGCCAGATGTTCCCATTAAACAATCATTTTCAGGAAAGCTCAGCTCATGTGCAAAGGGAGAGCTCCAGAGTTCAGAAGGGGGAAACAGACAAAAAAGTTAACTTTGAAATAAGGGCAGTTGCTGAAGAGATTGTTCCCAGTTTTGGCCTAGTGCACCTCAATCCAGCACTGCAAGGGGTCAGAGCCAGGGCTGGCATAACCCAGTGCAGTTCCCTGGAATTTGGTGTGAGTGACTGGCATCAGAGCACTGCACTGATTTACACCATGCTCCCAGTCTGGCAGCTTCAGGGCTGATGGGCTGTGACCTCCTTCTTTATTACCTCAGGAACCTGCTACTGCTGGCACATTTTCTTGTAGCAGAAATGGCACAAGTGGGATTTTTCAGTATTTTCTTATTTTTGCTTTGAAAACCTCCTTAGTGTTGTGCACAGGTCTTGGAAACTCAGAGGTTTGAGTTCAAAACAAAGCAGACACCTCTCCAAATTCCTCAGTTTCTGTGCTGTTACTAAAACACCCCTAGCACAAGCATAGTGTACATGGATGCTGATGCTGAGGGCATAGCTAGGACATCTGCATGAACTTAAGCCTCATTTAACTTTGGGCACAGGCCGAAAACCCCTTCCCTTCATTTGGAGCAGCAGCCTGGCTCAGAAGAGTTTCCTCCTGTGCTATTTCCCTTCACTAATTGGTCATCTGCCTGGTTCAGCCCTGCTGCTCAGCCAGCACCAGAGCAAACCACACTGCCTCAGCTGCTCTCTGCCCAGCAGCACTCCATAATTTAGGGAGAAGGAAGGGTATTCAAATCATAGAAATGTGATTTCTCACTGGGCCTCTCACAATCTGTTTCTTCAGTGGGTAGGTCCAGGGATATGTGGGCTGAGTTAAACCCCAGTGTTCCTTTCTGAAATTTACAGCAGCAAGAGGGAAAAAGTTTGCAGGTGAGGCAACCAGATAAACAACCTTTGGTGAATTTTCAAGGACAAGGAAGAGATGTGTAAAGATCCTTTATGTTCTCTAAAATTACATTTATCTCCATCACCATATTAACTGGTTCCATTTAATCTGAAATGACAATAACCAAGCGAGTTCACTATATTTTTTTTCCTGGCCATTTTATCATTACTTTATCCAGTTTTTCTAAACTCCAGTGGGGATTTTAGATACAATTTCCCTCTCTCAAGCTCCCCTCAGTTCAAGTTATCTCGACATGCCCTTGGCAAGGGGCTGAGCCCTTCTCAAATTGCAGTGGTCCATTTTCCAGTCAAAGGCGTGTTGCTGCAAAATGACATGAGGCTCAGTGCAGATCACCAAACACTCCTTGTCATGGAGCAAAACAAGGATTGGTGGGTGCCCAACCACCAGCACAGGCAGAAAAATGCACTTGTGGATCATGACAGGGGCAGGGGGCTGAGGGGGCCTGGAGGGCTCTGCGTGGCTGTGTACAGAACCAGTTCTGCAATGGAATGCACCAGGTCTGCTTAGCTTTGCTATTTGACATCCTTAGATGATATTTTTGCATTATGTTGATGCTGCTGTGATCCTACACAGTATTTGGTAGGCTTGCATCCAGAAATGCACAACAAACTTGATGAAAATGTTCTCTCTATCTAAAAGTTTGAATTTCTGTCATGAAACAGAACTCCCACTTCATAGACCACAAGGAGCAGGGGATTTTTGTCCACTGAGTTCCCTCCTGCTGAAGGTCACAGCAGCATTTTGCAGACTGGTTGTGTCTCCTTGGTCCTGGGACATAAACAGCTGCCCTAGCAGCCTCATCAGCACCTGTGACACAGGTATGAGAGAGCCTCAGCACTTCTCTCCTGTCTGTCATGAGTCTGAGGCTCCTCGGTGTGAACTGGGTCTTTTAATGCACTTCAAAGAAGATCAAGAAAAAATTAAGTCCTTGTGTGTCAAACATAAAATGAGTCAAGACCCACATCACAGGACCCAGCAGGAAAGCCAGGACACGTGCAAGCCCTTCTCACTGTCCCACCTCAGTGAGTTTGTGCCCCAGTGCAGGATCACCAGGGACAGCCCTTCCTTCCTTGCAGTGGTGAGGAAAGGGGTGACAGCTGGGACCACCCAGAGCAAGACTGTGCCATACCCTGCCAGCTCAGTCTGCCAGCCATAGGAGTGCTCTGGTGTCATTGCTGACCCCACAGCCCTGAGCAGGTCCTAAAAATGGCTCTGTTTTCCACCACAGAGATGGCTGGGGAGCAGAGCCTCCCTGCATCTTTGCCTCAAGACATCACAGTACATCCTGCGAATGACATGTCCTGCCTGTGCACATTAAACACACCAAATTCACTTTCTAACACCTTCCTTTGCACTCTATGTGTTGCTGTGGCAGCAGAGGTCCCCCCTGCAGCCCCAAAAAGCAGAGTCAGGGTGGGCAGTCACTCCCCCTGTGCCGAGCCTGCAGCACCACCCTGCTCATTCCACAGCCGGGCACCCCCAGAACAGAGAGCAGGAAGAGTGAGCTGGAGCATGAACCAAGAGCAGCACAAACCAAGAGAGAGTCTCTTTCTGAACAAGCACTAAGAACCAGAGCAAGAAAATGTCACTTGTTCCCCTGGTACTTATGGGGCAACACAATACTGGGGAAGATTTTATGGATCACATCTCAGCTCCCTCTTATCTCCTGTTCAGGCTGTTGACAGTGGCAATGGAGAACATATTGCTTTAAAAAAAAAAAATCTGCTACAGCTTTTGCTGTCAAGTAGGTCTCTTAAACCCCATGGGTAATGTTCTCAAATGACAAAGCTGCTCTCCTTTTTGGCAAGGGTCTTTTATCAAGCAGTACAGCAGCACATTTTCAATCATCTCCGTATCACAATGAAGAGACAAACCCTGTTAGCGTCGTGCTCCGAAAATCATAAAATGCAGTGGCTTGGTACACCTAGGGACTAGGCTGGGCTTTGAGCTTCCATGAATCTCAGCAGCAGCAGGAGAAGTGTAATTCAATCTTTTTAACTCGGTGATATATATTCATGTCAGTGGCTTTAAGATAAGGAAAAGACTTTAGTAGAAGAATGAAACTTTTGATGAATAACTGAGAGTACAATGAATAATGTACAAATATTTCTTTCCTCTCAGTCAAAATGATTCCAGATCCTTTTTCATTTTAATCCCTGTTGTATTCTTCATTAAAAAAAAAAAAAATTAAAGAAATGAAAGGGGAAGAAAAACTCCATGTTTTAAAGGCATTGGAGTTCTAAAAGAAGAGCTTCTAAAAGAAGCCCTCCTGATTCTACTGAAAGATATTTTTATGGTTTCTTTTTAACTGCTAGAAAACAGAAGATTGTTTGGGTATTGGCAGTAATAACTGTACTAAAGATGGGTTACCATGAAAACCTCAGTCCTACCTGTTTGTGCTCTGCACAAAATGTGGGATTCATCAGAGAAAAATGTCTCCCTTTACCTGGGAGGTATTTTTCATCAAATAAGAAAATGTAACTGTTACAAGCATTTTCTTCCCTTGCAATTGCTTTCTTAGTTCTGTCATGGCTAAAAAGTGATGAGACCAATATATATAAAGGTAGCATCATTTCTACAGAGAGGCAACAAAGTAAACATAATTTGTTTGTTTTCCTACAGGATGGGAAGAGGGAAACGAGATAAACTGAGCACTAGCTCAGAGTCCTGCCCATTTCCTCACAGGTGACATTGAAGCCTGGCCTGAGTAGGGGAAGTTCAGCAGAAGAGTGTCCCTGACCTGCAGGCTGACCCAGCAAATGATGGTTTTTAACCCTCAGAGGAGGGAGGTCACATTGCCTGAAATGTTTTGAACTTAAATTTTGTGGTGGTAAAGTAAAAATGCAAAAGATGGCCATGCTCAACATCCAGATTTCTCCTCTTCCACACCTTTGAATTAACAGGGTGAATTTCACCTCCCCACTGAAATGGCTGCATAGCTGGAAATTTCCGAGCAGGGATATAAGCAAGAAAGAAAGGCAGAGTAGTAGGTGGTGGTGAAAGAAAGCAGCTAACCAGAAAATCAAACCATAACACAGTCATAGGAAAGTATCTGACCATAAAAAATAAACGAATGCAGTTGGTGATGTTAGTTCTTACCATGCAATAACAAGAGGAAGAGCAGACAGACCCACTGCAGTGCTGCAGCCAGGAAAGCACAGTCCAGAGCAAGGACTGGGCATGCTGTGTAGAAAGTGTTACCAGGTTTATGCAACAAAAAACCCATTTAACTGCAGGCTTCAAGGAAATTACTGTGTTGTCCATGCTTGACCTCAATCCCACTCCACAGAGCTCAGAGCAAAGTCAAAACTGACCTTCAGAAGTTTCTGGAGCAAATCCATTCCTGCCATGCACAGGTTTCCATCCCCTCTGATTTATGGAAGTCAGGCACATTGTGAAACACTATATGTGAAACATTATAATGTGAAACTTTATATGAAATTGCTGGAAGGAAAAATTAAGGAAAAGCATGGTTTGCTGGAGCCAGCAAAGGTACAAATAAGCCCTTACTGAATGGAGCCTTTCCTCTATAAATGATGTCTTGTTTGAAGTTGGTCTCTGGAGGGGCAAAAGTCTGTTAGCAAAGTATTTTTTTTGAAATGAGGATGAGGAAAACGCATTTTTAAATACCACACATGGGAATAAAACCCTTTACTGCCAAGCACATTGAGGATGAAGTGGGTCATTGTATGCTTTGATTCACCGACTTGTGTCCCCTGCAATCACACAATGCATGAGTGCAGTAAATGCAACAGTCCACTTGCTGGTTCAGGACCTTGGCAATGCCTGTTTCTTGCCATGCAGTAGAAGGATTTCTTCACTGAATGACCTGAAACTGAACAGAGGAGGATAATTTTCCAAGTCAGATTCGCACACATTGAACAGTAACTTTATTTTCTGCAAAAGCCCCAAGTACCACAGATGAACCATGGTGAGTGAAGCAACCAGACTGTCACTGAGCTTTGCATCCTCACTGGATTTGGGCTCTGCAGATATGTTGGCAGGTTCCTAGGCTATCTATCAATCCACCCACTTCAAACAAACATAAAAAGGCTTTTAGTGTACCAGAAGGAGGAATGCTGCTATTACCCAAGCTAAGGAAGTAATGGAGGTGAGGAAATCAGGGAGCCAGTCTCCTAAGGCATCCTGGTGAACGGGAGGCAGAGAAGGTTTTCTTCCAAATGTCTTAAATGATGACCATCTTCTCTGGAGAAATTTCAAGAAATATCCTTAGGGTTGGAATGTGCTTGAGACAACATTTCCACTGTTTAAGGAGGACAGGAAAAAACAGAGTTTCTGAAAGTTACATTTTAAGTCAGTGTCAGAGATAGGGACCACATGCAGGTCTCTCCAATGACAAACCAGCTCCCTACACACAAAGGCTTTTCCAAGCTTTCCCACCTCCCAAGAATGCTGTGCTGAGAATCCAGGGCATTTTCCTCTAAAACTGTGCTCACATGTGATTTATAGCCCAAAGAAAAGCACTCAGTTTGCTCCCCAAACTTTTCAGCAGTGTTTGGATCAAAAATTTTCAGGCTATATTAAGGTCTAGGGTATTGATTTATTTTTGTGAATTCATTTTCCTTTTCCTTGTCACAGCTTTCACAGATTTATGAGGTTAAAGAGCATGAAGCTAATTAAATAATCTGACTGGCTGAACATCTGTTGAAACATAGTAATAACTTCTGAAGCCAATGTTCCTGATGAGCTATTAATTATGATTTAAAAACTAGAGGCAGGGTTTTACCATCAAAGAAAATCAACAAACCAAAACCCTAGCACCCTTCTGGGCTCAGAGTGAACCCTCAGCATCCCTTTGAAGCCTTTCACACCCACTCACACTCTTGCACACCTTGCAGTCCAGGTGTCCCTTCTGGGCTCTCATAGCCAGAGATCCCAATGTAAGCCAGATGGACTGAAGGGAAGCTCCAGCCCAGTTTGCAGATTGTTGCTGTGCAGCAGCTACAAACAGAAATTCAGATTCAGATGTGGTGGAGCTTTACTGCATGCAGACACCTACCTTAGCCCACAAGAGAAACTAATGCATGACCTTAGGTTAGTGGATTAAGTCCAAATAGCCACTCAAGTAAGGAAATAAACCTTTTCTTCAGTTCCTTCTTGCTCTCCACTCATGGAGCAGCCCTGGACTGAGTTAGGGGTTCCTAAACCCAGAAACTTCCACCAGACTGATGTGCAGGAATTTGGTTCTCAGCCTGGCTCAGTCTGTCCTAAATGGCTTAGACTTTGCCTTGTTTTCACATCTTGTTCTCAAAATAGCTTTGTCAAAAATTCATTAATGGAGCAGATAAATGAGTAAGTTAGATCAGCTCCCTCCTACTACTCAGGATCAATTTATGTTTCAAGGCTGATGAAAGTATTTTGAACTGATAAGTAATTTGCAGCAGTTCTTAAATCCCCCTCTTCTGCTGGTAAATTATAGGGGCTGTGGAATGCTTGTGAGTGTTTGTGCAGAGTGAGGGTGTGCCCCAAGGTCTGCAGGAGCTAATGACAGATCCAGAGGAAAAGTGCCCACTGATGCCAGAGCATCTCCAGGCTCTCCTGAACCTAAGCCACAGGACTGCAAGTGCTTGCCTTTCCTGTGACTTTTCCTTTTAGAAATGGACACATTTTTCACACAGTAAATATTATCCATATTGTAAATTATTCATAGTCCCAAAGTGCATCGGGTGAAAGTAGAGTTGAAGCTTATGCTGATACTTTTCTGCATAACCTACAAAAAGAAGGGAAGTTTTACACAAAAATAATGAAGAGAAAAGTCCCTCAGCATCTTATAGTTCAGTTCGGATCTCTAGCAGCCTGTAGACTGGAACTGACAGGAATGTTTCAAGGTTAAAAAAATTAAAACCATAGTCTCACAGGTATTTCTAACAGTATCTCAAATTATTTCAAGTGTAAAGGATATTATTAGGCAATAAAGTCCAGAGCCACAAATGGATTTAGACTTTCAAACTTCCCTGCAATGAACTTCAAACCCTTCAGCAGATGCATGCTGTGGAGGGCTCCTGAGGGAAGAGAAACCTTTCTGTGTGGCATGGTTTGGGTGTCACTCTTTCTCCACCCTCATGGACTCTCATGAGACCCAGACCCACTCTGAAATGAGAGTTGTGTACACGTTGGGACCCTCTAAGTGCACCCAAATGTTCCCAGATGCAGCAGCAGCAGATGCTGCCCAGGCTGACTTTGACTTATCTTGGTTGTCAGATTATCTCGCATTTATTTTCACCACCCCTTGTACTCAATAAAACTTCTCTGTTCTCCCTGGTTTCTCTAAGGGTCTTTCTGGGGAATGCTCATTTCACAAAGACAAGGACAGGCAGCTGCACTCCTTGTCCCGGCCCAGACAATTGCCTCAGTCAGTTCCTGATGCTCACCCACACAGCTCCTGTAAGGCTGATCCTTGTCTGTCCCCAGACAAGGATTTTAACTCATTGATTCACCCAGCATACAGAGAAATTATCATCCATGAAAGAGGACTGTGTCCCATGAACTGACAAATATTGCACAGTGTTTTGTCATCCCATCTTCCTTCCCTTTCCTCACTGACTCTTCAGGTCCATTTTCCTTACAAATCTGCAACAGGAGTCGCTTCTTTCTCACAGCAGCCACCAACGCATCAAATAAAATCACATGCAACCCTGGGCTGAGCTTTGAAATTGGCCAACAAATCCTGCCTGAGCCCTCACTCACCCAACACTGCTCTATCAGGACCCTCAATGCCCAACACGGGGACTTAGGTAGGGAATCACTTAAAGCTTGAATTTCAATGCTGAGCCTCAGGATGTGGAAACAGAGATGACCCCACCTTATATGGCCTGAATTTGCCACATCTCCTGTTGATTCAGAAGATCCAGCCTGAGACTTTATAAATTTCCTGTGCTCAAACCATTAAATGATCAACAAACCACGTGCCTCTCACTGTGCCCTCTGGTCAGCCACTGGATCCCAGCCAGCCTGGTTCACCTCTCTTCCTCCTCACTCTGCTTCACCTCTGGCTTCCAGTTTTTCTCTCCTTTTTGCCTTCCAGGTTTATGTAGCCAACACAAGATTTTAAAAACAGACATCATCATAACATTTCTGTTTAATTTAATAAACGTGCTTCTGCTTCCTTCCAACTATGTCCCTGTATGTGATTTTTTTTTTTTATTACTAGTAATATTAAAATCTCCCCTAAATTTTGGTCTGAAAACTACTTGACATTCACAATAAGGCATTAAAAAGGATTTATTCCATCCTTGAAATATGCATGTAACTCCTCTTAATGTGAGAGCTCAGACTGATGTAAATCAAGACTAAATTCAATGATATCACGGGGCCTGAACAGGTAGAACCAGCACAAAACAATGGTAAAACAAATCTTGTTATATTTATCAAGGGTAAAATCCCAACACCAACAGCGCAATTGCCTTCTGTCCAACGTCTACTTGCACAACTACATTTAGACTACAGTCAATCGACCTACTACTAATATTTTTTTTTAATTCAGAGACGAATTATTTTTTGTTTTGCAAGGACAAATCTTTCTTTTCTGCTCACACACAGACATACATGAAACAGTTCCTAGTGAGCAACTGTTCTTTCCTCCATGACCCAAAATAAACTTATTTCTACAGTCTCATATAGAAACAACAGCAGTTTTGTTTAATTAATGTTTCGGGGTCAAGGGAAAAATGTATAGATAAATATATTTAAAGGCTTTGAAAGCTTAATGGCAGCAGTCCAATACTGCTCTCCTTGCCTTTATTTGCTGTGTTCAAAGAAAAAAAAAAAAAAGCAGCCCATAAAGCTTAGAAAAGTGATGTGTCTTTGGGTGCTGGGCTCCTGTCACCTGCCATTTCCCTGATGTAGCACCACGATATACAACAGCAGGGCAGCACTCAGTGATGTATTACAGTAATATGTCAGCAATGCAATTGTGCTTTGATAGTCCTTAAAAACCAGAGTACTTCAGTGGGGAGAGGGCCAAGGGGAGACCCAGGCAGAGGGCAAGGCCAGGGGCACAGCTCAGCACAGCTCAGCTGAGGTGGGTGGTGCCTTGAGTGAAACAAGACAGGGGTGAGCTCACTCCAGGAGCAGTCCTGATGCATTTTGCTGAGCAGCACCCTGTTCCCTGACTGAGGGGTCTCTGGCACACCCACAACATTTTCATAATGTAGTAAACGATGCTTACACTGCCCTTAATAAAGGGAATAAGAAGTCCATCCATCACAGAAAAAACAGCTGGATTCAGGCAAAGATTGAGCGACTGCTGATGTTTCTAGGCTATGAAGTTTAAGTGGCTACACCAGATGAAAGGAGGATTTCAGTGGTACCTTGTTAAGCCATGGCAATTTCATCCTTTGTGCTTGTCTGTCCATAACTTGTAGTTCAGGGTCCCAGGAACACAAGGGTTACACTATCACTGCTGCAAAGAGGGGCAGACAGGAACATTTCCAAAGCTGAGGGATCTTCTGCGATGCTGAAAGCATCTCATACATCACAGTCAGGGATGGCCAACCTAGTCCTGCATTGCCTGACTTTTTCAGCTTTCTGACATAAAGGAAAAACAGAAACAACTGCAGTTTATGGACCTCAGACCTAAGGGAAAGGAGGGAGGGTGAGGTAGGCATGCATGCATGTGCATGGTTGGAGATGGCTGATACAGATCCAAAGACATTTCCATGCTCTCTTTCCTGGTTTTAAACCAGTCTCTTGTGCCAAGGAGTGAAGAAACATTTTCTTTTTTTTCCTTTTTTCCCCACATTGGCACTTTACAGTCTTTTACAAGCTAAAATCAGATAGGTAAGAGCATGGGATTTATGGGGTTGTGTTTGTACAAGCAGAGTGTTCTCCTCTCCTATTCACCTCTGAAGCTCCAAAGAGAATCAGGCTGTAGAATGGAAAAGTGAGAAGACGATTATTTTTGGAGATGAGCAGTAAGAAGGAAGGAGAGATAGTCATTATCTCTTTTATCTTAAAACTCTTGCCTTAGAACATTTCTCTGTTAATGACACTCCATGTGCATGCATGGCCCTGAACAACAGAGTTGGAGGGATAGACATGGCAAGGGAAATTCAGAAGAGAGAAAAGATTTTGCCAAAAGGAAATCTAAAAAGAACAAGGATTGAAAAAGCAGCCAGGGGTAACTCTGATGTACAAAAATACATTTATTTTCAACAATTTCAAAACCACTGCCTTTTTTTACAGTAGAAATATTCAAATGGAACAATAAAACCAAGAACAGTATATATATATGTATATATATGACTCATGCAGTTGAATTACTGTGTTCAATACAGGTATTGCAATTGTCTGTCTCATTTAATCCTTTGAAACCACAGTGGTGGTTTGGGTTTGGGTTTAATGCACTGTCCAACATCACAGAATGTGAGGATTCTGGTTGGGTTCATTAGACCTGGAATGTGTGTGGGAGCTGCTTGAAAGGTAAGGGAGGAGAACAGGACATCAGGACATCTTCGTACATCTGTGAAACCAAAGTTTAATCCAGAAAAAAATGCACACTTCCTACACATTTTCTCATTGATGGCAACTGTGTCTGGAACGCTCTGTAGCCCCCTGTCACTCTGGTCTCACCTCTGATCCTTCCAGGTTTAGTATTAGGGTTCTTGAGTACCAGTTAAATTAAACCAAGGATCTGTTCATGGTTTATTTCAGACTGTCAGCCACACAGAGCCAAAAGCTGCATCCAGTCTCCAGACCTCATGCATTATTCCTTAATTACAGCTAATCCATCACGGGGGAAAGGCTGGCAGTGATAGAGGGCAATGACCCAGTCTCCTGCTCTCTGTCTCTCTCTCTTTCATTTCCTCTTTTTGCATAATTACAGTGTGGGAGCTATTTATGTTCCATTGATGCTGTTGCCCATTTCCCTCATTACTCAGGTAAATATTAATCTACAGCTTCAAGGATTTCCAATACATTTTCCTCACGGGTAACACTTGCAGGGGAAAAAGCCCTAATGACAACCCCAAGTTGTTATTTCCCAGCAAGACAAATAACAGTGGCCAACACTCCAGTCTGTGCTAACACTGCAGCTCAGGACATTCAAAAAAGGTGAACAGGGCTGCCTGCCCAACCCAAACCTTACAGGGGTCCTATGGATAGACAGGAATGCAGGAATTGCAGGAATTACCCTTCTTGTATTCTCAAGGAGCAGATTTCAGTCATGAACCCAAGCGTTTTCTGAGCTGCCACCAGCCCTGACTGCCCTGAAGAAGCAGGAATGACCTGGTAAATGTGGCCCCATGCACTCCTTGGGCACACACCCTGGTCCTGACAGTGACAAACTGCACTGAGAGGCAGAGACTGCCACCAAGCCTTGGGGGAGAGGAAGGCTGAGCAAGCAGAAGAATCACTCAGGTTTTCCTGACATGCAGTTCTGGCTTCATGGATTTCTCATGTTTGCTTTGTGGGATACTTTAGGATCATTTTGTATGGAAAATGACATTCTAGACAGATGTTTCACCAAAAAGTGTCATTCAGAAATTTCTCAGCCTTCACTGAGATTAAATTTCTTTTTGACAAGTGAAAATTTTTCGATTTTTTTCAACAGCTTACTCCTAATTTTTCCTTATTACTTTCTCCCATCTGAGACATTTAACAGCAAATTTAAAAGTGTAAAGGAATAAAATGTAAAAAAAAAGTGAAAAGAAATTATAAAAAAAATGTGAAAACTGTAATCATCTGCCTTTCTTATTAAAGTTATATGAGATCAAGCCCATGAAAAACCTATAAAATTCCAAACAACAATGAAATTTTTCACTTTGCCTCGTGGCTTATAAAGGAAAAAGTTAATACAGAAAATACTGAGTATTTTACATTCAGTCCTCTGCATCAGCTCACCACAGCAGTAACTTAAATCTTAATAACCAGCAAAGACTGAGATCAGCCCACAGTTTAGCTCAAAGCCCATGGGACCATTGTTTATGTACATCCCTCCCACCCATACCCAAATGGGAAGCTCTGGCCTTGTGCTAACAGTCTCATCACCAGACTGGGCCATTACTGTAAACTACTCTGCTCTCAGTAGAGCAGACAGTAATGCAACAGTTTATGCACTCGTGATGGATGGAAAGCAAGGTTAAATAGAATAACACAGCCATAGCTCTTCACCTTGTATTAGAAACCAGAGCAGAAAAGGGAGGGGGGGAAACAGAAGAGAAATATTTTTAAATCAACAGGAAAAAAAAATCCACAAACCTGACTGCAAATAAGAATTGAGAATATTTAGTTTTAGTACTTCTCAAGGAACAGTTTTTTCCCTTTTTTTTGGGGGGGGGTGGGATGGTTTAGGTTTACAATTTTAATCTTGAAACACCTCCTGAGCTCTGCAAAATTGTGTTTAACCACTTTTCTCTCCAGCTGCAGAGCCACCAGGATTTTAACCTTTGAAAGACATTCCAGCCATGAACAGAGTGAACACCTGTAGCTGAGGCTGGTTTGCAGCCCACTGCCCTGCTGCAGTGCAGAGACAGCAAGTAACACCTAAATTCCAGCCATCTCCTCATTTCAGATACATTAAAGGTGATTGAGGTCCTGTATCCAGATCCTAAGAAAGGATAACAAACATTGTCATCTGTTGTCATTTCTGCCTCCTGCTACCACACAAACACTACAACATCTTCCCAGATATGCCCCTGATCTTCCTTCCCCTCTTGCTGGGTCCTACAAGTCAATTCTCTGTAGAATAAGGTTCATTTTTCTTCATCAACTCAAGAAAAATGGATAAAAAGTAACTCACCACTAAGTCAACCTCTTGCCCCAAAACTCTACCTCTTCATAGGGATATACTCAATTCAGTGTAGTAAAAATGCCTAAAGAGCTTTTTCAATACCTTTTCTTCATTAACCTCCCTGTTCTAATCAGGAAACACCAACCCAGAATGCAGAAATCTCCACTCTGAACTGGAAGCTGCCATTCTGCAGCACACACAAGAGGAACCTTTCACAGCTCACTAATGCAGGTCTGACCCTCCACTGCCCTCTCCAAAGAGCAGCCCCTAACTGCACACATCATGTTCAGCCAAAATATCCCACTCTTACACATCCTAAATTGCACTTCACTTCATCAGCTTAACTGCAAAAAGCATGACTTCCCCTGGGAATAAAGACACTGCAACCTGCCCCTCTGTGAGCTGAGGTTGTGCTGGGTACAGCAGGGCCACTGATACTTGTCCAAACAGAGATGGTGATAATTTCAGGATTCTTTTCCTCATTTTCACTGACAGATGCCACCAAGATCATTCTCAGAAGTGGGCAACAGTGACAGAGATGAATGGATGATAAACATCATTAAAATATTCATGACAGGCTCATAGTCTGGCCTGCTAATATCTTTTTCTTCTCCATCACAGGAAATGACACCATATATATATATATATATATATATGTAAAAAAAGGCCTGCAGTTATACATAGAGAAATAAACCACTCTCTTTATAGAGAGCAGTGTCAGATTGAAATATGACAGACAACTGGAACACGCTTGGAACCCAAGTGTGACTCAGGTGCTCACCAGGGTCCCTGTTTGGCTGGCCTGTGTTTGTGTGTGTGCACGTGGGCGTGCCTGTGTGTGTGGTTCAGGTTTCCTTTTAAACATATCTTCTTTTACTAAACATTAAATTATTTCCCAAGAAATAAAAAGCTATGTACACTGTAATTATCTACAGTAGGCCTTCGGCATCCTCGCTATTCACATGCACAGGGTTGGGGCTGCATTCATAAACTCAGGCTTGCTCCTCCACTGCTCGTGGTGCTGTCCCCTCCAGCCAGTCTGCAGTCCAAGGAACGCTGACTTGTGTGTTTGCTCTGATTTTTTAATTTTTTTATCCTTTCTCAGCAGTCAACAGTGCCAGAGGGTGACTGAAATTAAAAGCAATTAAAAGAGGCAAGATCCTGCAAAAAGCTGAGACATGCATGTCACTGGGAAGCGAGGGATGTTGGCATGTTGCACAGCCTGGTCCAACAACCCAGTCTGAACCCTCTGGCAGGATGAAGCAGCTGATTCATGACTTATTCTGAAAAGGGCTGAAAACATTTACAATCTACTTACAACGTGTTGCTGAAGGTACAACACCTATCTGTTGGATTTGAACACTGAATTCCCATTCTGTATTTAACAGGAAGCTGGCATTCAAATCTCACTGCACTTTCATTCTTTGCTTTTTATTTCTAATCTGATGTGTATTCCCTAAATATGAAGAACCTCTGCTATTTATGAATGCAGCCCTGGTAAACACAAAAAGCCCACCCCATTCCCTCCCAAATGATAATAATGACATATAACTCTTTCTTTTTTCATAATAATAATAATTATAACAATAATAATTACAAATAAAAAGTCAGAAATGCTGTAGACCAAGTGGATTCTCAGTATTAAACACTAGTGCAGTTGGGGATTTCCTTTGTGCTTTCACTGTTGGCAATTGTTGAGATGCTTCCTGTGGAGGAGAAAATGAAGAGAATCAGGGAAGTGCCTTCAACAGTTTGGTCTATACTGCTTCTCATTCTTCCTTAGATGTGGCAGTGTAAGTGTAAAGAGAGAAATGATGCTTAAAAGTAACACATTCTTTTATGTATTTGCAATAAACAGGGAACATGCTGAAAACCCAATTACTACAGCTCAGCTGACCAGCAGTAAACTCATTAAGCTATTAGGGACATATTTGCTGGTAATCACAGCACACCAACAGTGTAAGCTGAGATGACTCTTCTGAGGGTGCAGGGAATTTGGCATCCTCCACAGGAGAGGCAGGGTCATGAGCAGGAATAGGTGTGAGCACAGCTATTACTGACTCCTTTATACCCACTGCTGGCACCAGGCTCCTGCCCTGGGAAAAGCTGAAAAGAGAAACTCCATTACCCTGCTGCTGAGAGAGATTTACTCCCTGTCTCAGGGCCTCAGGGCTCTCCCTGTACCCAGGGTCACAGTCACTGTCTCTCCTAATACCCAACAGACCAACATCTGCACCCAGACTGTGGAACAAAATCAGCTGAGGGCTGGCTCTCACCCATCACTCGTGTGTCCAGCTCTTTGTCCATCAGCTCCTCAGGGTCTGTGAACTCACTCAGGGTGATCTTGGGGGCATTTTCACTTTGGCTGACAGAGCCAATCATTTCCTGCTCCTTGTCATGCTGAACTTGGGCATAGATGTTAATCCAAGGGATTTTCCTGGACAGGAAAGGAAAATGAGAGGTTATGTTTTGTAGCACAGGGATCCTCAGCATGTCATTATCAATGAGACAAACTAAGCTGAGACCAACCCCAGAAATGCAGCACTGGCAGTGATGCAAGTATGAGCTGTCAGAATGGTGAAAGTACCACACAGATGTTCACCTCTGAAAGTGCCCTTAAATCCACTAATTCCAATAACACCCTAAAGGCACTCCAAATCTCAGGCCATTGTCTTCCTATCATGTGCACAAAGGCTCCCTCAGCTGCAAACTTCAATGTTCTGCCCTTTTAAATGAGAAATCGTGCACACTGGACACTGCACTCAGCTCAGAGAACAGCAGTCAACTAAGTACAAGCAGCTGCAATTGTCAGCTCTCTCAGCATTTATTATATGATCAGTGTTGCATTGGAAACCAAAAGTAAAAATCAATTCAGCGCTAGAATCAACTGAGCAAAAAAAATTGCTGGGCTTGTTCCTCAAGACAGGCCCACACTGACTCAGAAGAAATTGCCACATTTGAAAGAGTTATAAAGAATTGTTCCTGCCTCAGTGTCAGAAAGAATTTGGACCTCATAACACTCATCCAAAGTCTATTTGTTACCATTCCATTGCAAAAAAACAGTTTGTCATGCTATGAATCATGCAGGTTTGCAGAGACCTATTTTTCCTTGCTGCTCAGAAAGCCAAGGAAGTTAAGGAATTATTTCTTCCTCCTTCTCCCAAGCAAAGTTACCTTGGCCTGCTAGAATAATATCCTTGAGAGTCAGTTAGGTAGACAGATTATACAGGCCTAGACAGGCAGGTAGTAATCCCTGAAGAAATGCAAGTTTAAAATGAGAGATCTGAAAAGGAACTTGTTAAGCATCATGGGGATTGCCAGGATTATCTGCATTGCCTCTTGGAAGTTGACTGTGTTTCCTAATGCTCTTAGAAAGTCTTTGTGCCATGCAGGTCACACTGCTCCAACAAGGAAAATTTGGAGAATATTTTGAGTTCCTTAAAGCACACAGAAACGAGAGAGAAAGATGTGTTCAAAAGAAATAATATAAAATGCCATGTGGTTATGCTGATCTATCTGCTGTTGGATATGTCAGAGACTAAAAGCGGTGGAAATGGCCTCAGCTCTCATGAATTGAATAGATCTATGCTGATTTTACTCCAGTGAAGTTCTGGCCTCAACCAACTTGTGTTATTGGCTTGGTTTGCATTCTGTTCTTAACCAGCATCAAGCCAGGACATGTTTGGGATATTTACTAGCAGCTGAAAAATCTCATCTTCCCTCTTTGTCCTAACTTCTAATATACCTTAAATGCCACCAGAAGATATGGGAACTACACAGGACATGAGTGAGAACTAATGCATTCCCATAGTATCTAAGGGCCCAGAATTTCCCTGGGGATGTACAGAGACATGAGAACATGCCTGGAGACAGTGGAGAACTTAGTTCTACCTCCAAACCACGCAACAGCAGAGCAGCGATCGTCTCTGAACTTCGGGTGGAGAGTGAGAAAAGCTCCCTGGAATTGTGAGGCTGAGAGCCAAGGTACTTCAGAGAGTTAAGGGAAAAAAGAGACTGAGATGTCTGTACATATGTGAATGCATACCCAGGTGTGTGCATATCCTGCTGTGCCTCCCAGCACAGACACAGCTGGCCACAGCCACATCACACTGAGCACACACAGAACTGCTGTCCCAGGACACACTCATGGACTGTCCACAGCCCCACCACTGCTCAGCACTCACACACACACTCTATTGACTGATATAGGCTCAATCTTCCAGAAAAGAAACAGATTTTTACAGATTATTTCCATACTTTTCTCCTCTTCCTTCGTGTTCCACTGGGACTTCCTCAATAAGCATCTCCCTGGCAGCAGTGTTTAACATGCCTGCTGAGTCTATAAATTGATGGACTCGTAATAAGGACTTTGTGTGCAAACCAGCAAAGCACCAGATCTATGAATTTGTAGAATTAAAAAATCATGTCAGCCTATGCTCTCCTATAACCTTTCCCTGTAATCAGAAGTTCTGTATTCAGGCTGGGACCACCATTAATCAAATAACACGTGGCTAATGGACCTCTGCATCACTGAGAGCCACAGGAAAGCTTTTGGGTTTGCTCCCCTTTTTCCATTAAGAATCATTGCACACTCTCACTTCTGCTCCAATGAGCCAGGCATTTCAGGAAGAGCTAAAAAGTTGCTTTCTGTTCTGAAAAATCAAGTTGAGAACACTCTGTGTACATGACTTATCCTAAACTTTGTCAATTTGATCTGGCTTTTTCCCCTTTGGGATAGAGAGGTAAGAGGGGACAGCCAGTTAATCAGCTTTTGGACTAAGCAAAACTGATGCTTTAACCACCTTCCTCCTCACTTGTAATTTTTAATACAATCAATTTTCTGACAGATTTTAGCAAGGCAGGGTTCTCCACAGCCCTAGAGCACAATAGAAGGCTGATGGCTGCTATACCCAAAGCTCAGGGTGCTTCAGCAGTACAATGGTCAGTTTTATGAGCTGTAGTAGCAGAACATGACCTGAGTGCATTAACAAGCTGCTCACTGTCCTCTGGCAGCTGGAATACAAAGACCCTTCTCCCTGGTAACTGCTGACCACAGGGCCAAGGACATCAGGCCAAACCTAGGAAACCCTCTCACCAAGACACAAGGGAAAGCATCTTACACAGGGCTGTCCCTGCATCTTCTCACATCCCCCTGGAAGACTTCTCTGCCTTCCCCATCCTACTCCTGGGTGTGAGAGTAATCAGCTGCCTTCCCAGCACACCATGAAATCAATGCCTTGAACAACTCCCATTCCACTGGAAGGCTGAATTCCACCTCACAGAAGCAGAGAGGGGATTTCAGGCTGCAAGTGCTAAAGGCCTTGAAATCTGCATCTGAGCAGAGTCACACAGATGCCTTCCCTGGAAATTGTCCTGGGCCACTGAAGTCAGTGGGAGCTTGATAACAGTTAGCAACACAGGATCAGGCACTACAAGGAGTGCTACTCACTGATTAGGACAATGGTTAATGCAAGACATTAGCAAGGAGGGAAAATTTAAACCTGGAGATTAGGATAGATGCCTGTCTTATCATGTAATTTGATTTTGAATATTTTTTGTATCCCACTAACATCCTTACAGAATACTAGTCTTATCCTGGGGGGAAGAAAAGCTGGAGAAAGCAACATTTAGCTGGAATCTGGACAGGAAAAGCTCTAGTTTTTAAGTTAGAGGAACTACTAGGTCCAGAAATTTTTATTTATTTAATTTTAAGTCAGACTCAGCTTATGTTTCTAACAGAATATTTTGCCACTGGTCAGGATCTAGGCATGCAGAACATTTTATACTGTAAGTACTGTACTGAATGCAAAGTTCCTCCTAAGGAGCTCCATCTGCCTAAAATATATCCTCATAAAGCAGACCCTCAGCAAACAGGCCACTCTTATCACATATTTTGTTTCACAGCTTGCAGCAGCCAAGTGCCATGGGCCAGACGTGGTCCTGCCTGCTGTCTGGAAGCAAAAGGTTTACATTAACATCTGTCAAGGTAAATCTCAGCACATATTCCCAGAAGCATTTTGATGCTTTACACAAATTTTTCTGGGTTTGAGTCTCCCACCTTTAACACAAACACACCTGTTCCCCTGCAAGATTAGCCTATTCACTCTGCAAGATACAAATGAGATGCTGCTGCACCAAGGCAGCTGGGCAGGTGGGTATGGGCTGTGTGAAGGCATCCATCATGTGGTTTTTGACTAAGCCTGCTTTGTGTATCTCAGAACTCGGGGAGCACAAAGGTTCCCATTTCTGCTCTGTGGTTTAAATACCTCTGCTGAAGCAGAATATGACTTCTGAGCTCTTGGTGAAGTTTTGCAGCACCAACTTTGTGGTGAAATGGCAGTAGATGTTTTTTTCTCCAAGTATCAGAAATAGGGAACTACATTCATCCAAGCCTGAGGCTAGCATAGTTCACTCCACATCTGCAATTCAGGCACAGCTCTGCCTAGGTTTCCTGTAAACTGCCCAGTCTCTTCCTCCCATCCCAAAGTTTTTCAACTTACCTCTTGAATTTGTAGATTAAAAAAACAGCCAAGCCCACAAACACCACTGACAACAACATCAGCATCGCTGAGCTGCTGTGACCTGAGCTGGAATCCACAAGGGGTGCTGCAGGAGGAAAGGCAAAGCATTACATTTTTACATATTAATGATATTACAAGAAAACACATTAACTACCAAGAGTTGAGCTCAGCTCTGTCTTTGTCACATCTGTTTCATCACTACTGCATGGTGCATGCTGATTTTGGCAAGACCAATCAGTAGGGAACAAATTGGCTCTCCTGTCCTTCAAAAGTCAAGGCCCCTTTTCAAGGCAGTGCAGTCTAACATCCCTGAGTGAAAAGGCACAGCAAGCCACGCTCAGCTGAATGCCCAACCCCTCCTGTATTAACACTCTGGGCTATTATTTTCAGGTTTTCACAGGTACTGGAGTGGAATTGAATTTTATGAAGCATGGCTTAATACATATCTATTCCCCTTTGGAGGAGATACCTTAGAGCATCAAAGAACAGCACGACTCCCATCTTCCAAGGATATTCATCTATCTCACATGTGACAGGGATCTGCTCTTGTGACAAGCCTCAAGGTCCATCCTTGCATAGGAACTTAGAGACTTTTAAATTGAGTCAGTTTTCATAATTTGGAGGAGCCCAAAGCAAAAATTCTGGATCCAAGCACACAATACATTATCATATTTAGGAGGTTTTGATCCTTGACATTTTGGCTGGCTAAATACAGTATATTCCTATACCTTGTTTATGCAGCTATTCCAAGAGCTCATCAGAGCACACCATCTTAATGGCCTGAGCACTGTGCTGAGATCAAGTGTCTGATGAGAAGTCTCTAATGATGCACAAATGATTATAAGTAGCAGCTGAGTGTTTCTCATTTTGCATAAATATTTGGCTTTGGTGTTTTACTATTCTTTTTTCTTTTCCATCACCCTGAAGATAGGGACAAAGTCATGCAAAGAGAGGCAATTCTGATTTCACTGCCAAATTTCCACCCCTAACAGTCTGATCCTGCCAGTATTCTGCTGCTAATACTTGTGTGGGACAGACTTCATTTCATCCAAGTCAAAACACTATGGGAATGGTCATGAAATAAATGCAGCACCTGCAAGGATAGCTGCAAAATGTAATTTAAATGCAGTGCCCTGCTAGCACCAAGCCAGATTCTGCAGAATTTCAGCCACCTGGAGACCTCAAACATCGTATTGCACTCCCAGTTTTGCAAATTAATCAATTTCAGGCCACTCCTATTAGCATTTGACTCACACTCCAAAGGAGAAGTCAGAGAGTGAAGGTAAAAAGGCATTACCTTTTTGTAGGAAAGGTCAGAAGCCTTGATTTAGCCTGGCTCTTGGCTCTCTGAGAAGAAGCTGAAGTGTATTATTGTGGGATATGAATTCCAATCTTTCAGAGAGGTTATCAGTAAGGGCACTTGCACAAGATCCGACATTTCAGACAATTGCAAGGGCAGTGATAAAAAGTAAGGGCAAAAATAAATCCATCACCTTTTTTGAAACCATCACTGTTTCATCAATAGCTGAGACTTTCACACTAGGCTGGTTTAAAGTAAAGGGACTGATCTTTTTTACTTTGTGCAAAAAGGGAGATAGGTAGCGTTGAAATTTAAATAAGTTCTAAATTTTGGAAGTTAATATTCAGAGAAATATTCCCTGTAAGAGTCTTCAATCTTCTCCTGAGTACTCTTTCCCTTTAAAGCTTCTGAACTAGTCATAACAGTAACAAGCCCTTTGCTATAAGGATTTGATCCAACATCCATGAAACTTAGTAATATCCCACTGAATTCCACAGGTGCTCAGTAAGGACTTAATAGAACACCATTCACCTGGTTTTCTAAAACACTTGAAAAACACCAATGCACTTGTTAATGAAGCCACAGGGAACTCTCACAAGGTACTTTTTGTACTTGTACAAACTGGAGCATGAAGATGCCCCTGATGGGTTGGTTTTAACACTTCCTCCTGCTACCAAAATGTCTCAACTGGCACACAGCCCAGTGCCACAACTGTGAGTGTCTGATGTAGGCTGATCCTCCTGGGGTTGTCTGGAGCCCCAGGACAAGCACAGCTGTGTCTTTGACTCCACACTCACCTAGTGTTAGCTGAGTAACATACACAATCACTTCGACACCAGGCTTCAGCTCAAACTGGACCAGGTTCTGGTTGAGAGCATTAAAAAGGATTTCTACCACCTGATGAAATAAGAAGAGATGCAACAGTTACAGTATGGAAGATGGCAAAGTCTGGAGAATATTCAGGAATACACAAGGGCCATGAATAGTGGCTGACATCTCTTACTGGCTTCAGTAGGGCCTGAGGAAGTGGAGAGAAATGCACATGTGCTTTAGGTGGAAATGGATGTTATTGCATGTAAGTCTCCCTTACAGAACTTGTGAGACCCTCATTGCATGTTATTATATCTCTCCTGGGTAGCAAACCTAGAAGATGAGTAATTTTTTTTCTTTTTTGGGGAGCTATGGGAAGAGGGAAAATAACTAAGGACCTTTTCACCTTCCACAATATCCTTTGAGTTGATCAAATGCATTTGGAATCACTGACATACTGGTCTTCCATTGGTGGATAATGAAACCAAATTAGGCAGCCCAGACCTACATTTCTTTATTGCCATTGGTCCTGACATGTAGCTTCTATTTAAATAGGCTGTTGGGGGTGAGACAATCAATGGAAAGTTTACCATATTTCTGCTTCACTTAGAAAAGGGGCCTTGGACTGGATGTACTGGAATTGCTGAGCTGATCAGGAGCCCAACCCTGATGTGCTGTTTGGCTGCCCCAGAACACACACTCAGCTCATCACCCCAGAGCCTTTGCTAATGCCTGATCTCCACAGAGGAGTTCTGATGGGCAGGGCACAGCTAATGAGTAAATTCTGATGACCTTCTCTCCAGGCAGTGCTCCTCAAGCAGAAGGCAACAACAGGTGCCAAAGTACAACTGAGTGGACTGTCAACTAAAATTAGAGCACTAGAGCTTTAGGCCTCATAGTCAATTAGCCAGAAATCTAATTGAGATGTCAGCATAACACTGATATGTAAAATGTTGACACAACAGCCTTTTCAGAAGGAGTTTTAATACTGGTAGATCCTACTGAACAGGACAGAAATTACTCCAAGACCATCCCTCCAAAACGCCTTTCAAACCTTCCCACCTCAGTGCATCTTTCCTGAACACTGACCCCCATAAATTAAAGACAGCAGCTTTGGTAACTTCTTAGGAAAAAGGAACTACTCTGCAGGGACTGACTTTACCTACTGGGTGACAAAAACTTCCATTGAATTCACCAGTCCTCTGTTTGATCCAAACTTCCAAGAGTTACTTGGCAATGAGCTCACACATAGTTTGCACACTGTAAAAATGCTGCATACAAGAACATTAGCTAGAGCCAAACAGCCTTTCCAGCAGTACTTCACTCCTTTGCCTTTATGGACCTGATTTAATCACTTGGTAATTCTAACATGAAAGCTTCAGCAGCCTAGTGCTGTTGTTCTTTCCTTGCCTGCATATCACTGTTGCTATTCATCACTGTAATTACCTATTTATCTAAATGGATGGATATTGTAACTTCCAAATATACTTTGCACAGGCCAGTCACTGCTGCAGAAAAAAAAAAGAGATCTTGTTTTGGTGATCTATGAGCTGAAGAGTCTGATTTATTTTTAGTAAACCTCAGTATATTATCTTGCTGCTTTGGCCTCCCTTTATTAGCATTCCTCCAGGGAGCAGAGGGAGTACATATTCAAGGTTCCTTTGGCCGTAACTACTGTAAAAAGGACACTCCACTGATTTAGGAAGAATCTCTGCTAGTGGTAGACTGTGATGTATCTCAGTGAGGTATTAAAAAATCCTGGTTTTCCTCGGAAAATAATTTTCTTTAATGCCATAACCGATACTGCCACAGTCCCAGATGCATCCATTCCCACCACACTTATTGCAGGCACTTCCAATGCTGCTCAGCTTCAGGGGCCCATCTGCAAGCAATCTGACAGGAATAAATGTTCCATGAATCCTTCTTTCCTTACTTGCTCCAGATCAGCCTCACTGCTTTTCCTCCTCTCTGTTGTGTTTTTGTGGGGCAGTATGAAGAGCTCAGCAGAAGTAGGCAGCCCAGGGAACACAGCCACCAGGATCTGTTCATCAGGGATGCCAGTCACCTAGAAGAAAAGTCAAAAGGAGGTCTCAAGCTGCTCTTTTGTTACTTATGTTTCTGTTCCCTTCCAAAAATGGCACTCCCATCAAATTGTTATTTTCCAGTTCCACTGTAGGTGTTGTGGTCCCAATGAGCTGTTCTGTTTATTTGGTGGGTCAGAAATTGAGCTTCTGCTTAAGATGCACTCTACTTCCTTTCTAGAAGTGGATGTAGGCTTGGCAACACCCCTGGACCCAAAAATCTCAATCTGAAGTCCAAACCTAGCATGACTCCAGATCTGAATGTTCCATATAGTCCTACAGAAGAATAACTGACCCAAAGTCTGATTCAGAGAGTCTCAGAGCAGCCACTGGTAAATGTGCAACTAACAGGGACAACGTGAAGAAAAGTGCCTGCAATCAGCTCCTGTGATCAGATTAGGGGATCCACATTTGCCACACATGAACAGCAGTGTCCCCAGAGGGAGCCTTTGCTCCTGGGGCTATCAGGAGGGCAGTGCTAGGAGCTGCTCAGTTTGCTGAACTGAGCGAAACCCTCGCGCTGAGGCTGCTGCCCTCTGTCCCAGCCCCAGGCTGTGCATCCTCCCTGGGGCAGGGAGCCTCCCCTCCCTCAGAGCTGCCCTGCCACAGGAGCTTCATCAGCTCCAGAGCTCTCTGGCCTGTCCCACCCCAGACTCCTTGGCCTCACTCCGGAGCTGAGATGTGCCAGTGGGGCAGCCCAGTCCTGGTGGGATATACAGGCAAGCACTTCCATGAGACTTCTGCTATTCCCTGTACCATTCACAGTTACAATCTAATTAATTATTTTTCTCCTGCAAGCTTGACTCTGAACACAGTAAAGGGGGAAAAATAGTTTAAAAAAATAAAGTTAGCATTTTTTCAGGATAGAAAAACAATCAAGGAAACCCTTATAAACTGTGAATTTTGAGTGGGCTGCAGATGAGAAAAGCTGAGCAGGAATGTACTTTCCCAGTAAAAATAATCAGGCTCCATTTTTAAGAACAGCTGTAGCTAAAGCAAAGAAACCCCAACAAGATATGTTTTTGGCAGAATGCAAAACCCACAAACTCGTGTCTAAATCTAGCTCCTAATTTTACACAAAACTAACTCCTGACTATTTGATATCATAAGTTATTCTGTCCCCTTTCCTGCAAGAATATGAGTACTAGTTTACATATTCTAATTAATCCCAAAGGAAGATTCAGCATCTTCCACCTACAGAAGTCTCTCTTTATCCTATATTTTAAAGGTAAGTTTATTTTCTCTCTCAATCCTCATTTTTTGCCCCAGTTGGAAAGGGAGTAGAGCTTTTAAATGTTCACCAGTTGCTACACTTAGCTGCATGTGGAACTCCTGCCTATCAGGAAGAGATAAAAATATCTTCCTCATGTATCCAGAATTCTACAATGTCTGTCTTCTGGGATGAAGTGGATCAGCTATTTAACAACACATAGTAACACTAACCAAATATTTGGAATAGAAAACATTACATACTGTCATATCAACTTGGAAAAATAAGAATAATGATGATACTATTACAATCTAGAATTTGCAAAATCCTCAGGGATATTACAAGCTGAAAAGCACATAAAAATATTAATAAAAGTAATTGCAGTATTTCCACAAAATCAGCTATACAGATTGGCTCAGTAAAAAGATCCAGCATATTAAGAATCTTTTTACTGATTTTTATTGACACATCACTGCTGTGCCTACCCATTTTTTTAAGCTGTCACAAAAAGGCATGTTTTAACAGCCTAGTCAATGTTAGTGCAGACAGGGAATCAGCTGCTCACCTGGGCTAGTGCTCTCTTGATGACTTTGCCAACGTCTTGTCTCCATTCAGGGATGTCAGGGTTGTGGTAGTCCAAGTTGGGAGAAAATGACAGGAGCTGAGATTGAAAATACTCTGGAATAGAAAAAGTATTTATGAGAAGATTAAATGGGCAGTGTTTAGGGAGCAGACAAGAGTGCAGAAGACAACAGGAGGACCATATCTTTAAGCCAGAGAATGAGAAAAGGCTAAAGGAAGAAAAAGGCTGGCTGGCACTAAGAACCAGATCAGAAAGCTTGCAAGGAAAGAATGCTCAGAATGGTACTTATAGAGGATGTTTTGACCTAATGCCAACTTCTGGCTTTCCCCAGAGAAACAGAAGCAAGACTGAGAGAGGTGAGAGGATGCCTTCATGATGCCTCTAAGCTTTCTAATTTTCAACTTTGTCAGATTTTGCTCACAAGAAGGTTGACCAGCAAATAAGGCAGCACCTGGCTGAAATTTGGAAGGCCTGTCTGTACAACTGCAGATTGAACCACTGCTGCAAGTAATGTTTTCTGTTTGCCCTCCTGGAGGAAACCCCCACAAAGGAGAACCCAGTGGTGCTAATGACTGGCTCATCAAGCAATGGCTATTGACAAAACACTGTGAAGTTCTGTCCTGACTGAATGATTGCTGGGAGGCAGAAAACCTTCCTAGACTTAAAAAGAACCATTTTAAATTTCCTCCATTTCCAACTCTCCCCACTGGTCTCACCAAAGACCAAGCCTGGAATCCTTATGGCAGATGTGCACAACAGATTTGGGCCAGTGGGAGGCACAGATCCAGGAATGGAACCACTCTCCCACAAAAGTTCTCAGTATAGAAGATTCTCCTTTCTGCTTTTGGAGACGTTCTGTGCCTCACCTTGAAGCAACTGATCTCCAGACACTTCAAATAAGTACCATTAATCATTTGTAAGAAGGCACTAGTTTTAGATCAAGATAAACCTGCCAGAGTATAAATGAGGAAATCCACAGAAAAGCAGGGATGTGCCAGCACACCATTTATGTGGCATCTTTTGCAAGAACTGCTCTTTCTTTTTAGATGGTGCAATATATTTTTAAATAAAACAAGTATCAAAGAGCACAGGGAAAGTCTCTCAGGTTCTGAAGGTTCTGAAAGTATCTGACCCAGAGTCAGACATATAAAGTCTTTGACTTTTGACCCCTTAGTACCATGTCTAATTTATTTTTTGAGCAAATTCTTTTCTGTTAATTTCAAAATAAGAATACACCTGAACAGATCTCCTGCATTGATAACACCAGAAATACATGCCTAGATTATGGCCTAGACCCAAACTCACTTGACACAGGACACAGATTAGGATACAAGTTTATCAGAGGACATGTTTACTAAAGGCATCACTCGTTTATGTCCTCAGACTTGAACTCATCACCAGACTGAGGGGCTGGGAGGACTCCTTCCTTAGACCAGGTCAGTCTGCAGCACAGCACTGGATAGGACTATTTGGACTGGATCCAAATGGGTCAACTTCTCTTTGTGATAGAACCCAAAACTTTGGATCTTCTAAACAGAATGGCAAAATTTCTCCCAAGGTTTTTAAAAATAGAGTGAGGAGCTCTGTGGGAACAACTGGGACCAAAGATCAAGACCACCTGAGGGTATCACTCTTAAATATATTTGATGCAGGTTTATTCCATAAACTAGTGGAAGAATGGAAATTTCCAAAAAGTAAATGCTGCATTTTGCAGTGCTCAAAATTATGAAGTAGAAGGTTCCTAATATTTGACAATAGCAAGTCAAGGTATTACTAAATCACATGAACAAATTATCAAAGCCCATTGCATTTCATGGCCAGACAATCAATAAATATCTATTTAGCTGCTTTTAAATCTGAGTATACAGCAGGACATTTTTTTGTATTTAATTACTGAAATAAGACACACACAGTGCAACCACATAGTGCTGAGCTTCAAAGCAGCCCAAGTTATTTGAAGCCCAGGTTTCTCAGTAAAACTTGAAGTCTGAAGAAAATCTTGTCCTCAAATGCTGGATGTCAGAAACTGGATAAGGAATACAAAGACTGGTCCAGGGCAGAAGTTATTCTAGAAGTCCTGGTCAAAGCTGCTGAGAGAGCCCTTTCACCCAGGATTTAGCAAGCCCCAAACAGGTTCAAGTTTGAGTGGTTAATGTACTCAGTTCAAGTCTGAGTACCTAAGCTCTGCTGTCAGCCAAAGGGTGCTTTTTGAATCCCATGACATGCAGACATGGCAAGAACATCCCAAACAGTACCCATGGGGAAATCCAGTGGGCACACTCAGACCTCCAGCTGTGACATGGAAGATGGGCAGGGATACCAACAACAGAGTCATTTCTGTTCTCTTTTCCAGACCCCTCCTGACCCCTGTCACTTATACAGTCACTGATAGAGGCACCAGTTGCACTGAGATCACCTTAATGATGCATTGTGACTCATTCCACAGATGGGAAGATGAAGGAAGGCACTCTGGTTCTAGTGTTTATTATTTCTGGCAGTTCCCTGTCTGAGTGCACAGACAGATTAACAGACACAGGAGACACCAGCCACCTTATTAATGCAGAGGTTATCAATTTGGTTAGCTGCCCCATTCTATTCACTTATGTATTTTGTCATCATGGCACATCTGAGCTACTTGGTTTGTCTTCAGAGGTTCCTGCAGGCATTACTGAGTTCCCAGAGCTCATTCTGGATCAGCAATGACTGTCTGCCCTCACCCCCCAGATCACAAGGCTGAGGGTACCGTGCACTGCGATCTCCTTGGTGTCCTGGATGAGGGTGTTGCCCCCAGAGACTTGCACAGTGACAGTGTTCATCCCCTCCACGGTGAACATGTACGAGATGCTGCTCTCCAAGGTGATGAGGGGCTGTAGGAGGCAAACACAAATGGCAATACCAAAATCAGGGCCAGATTAACTCAGGATCACATCATGCACCTGATTTGTCCACCAGGCAGCAATGGCCTTGCTCCTTGATGCAGGCGTGGTGCTGCAAGTTTGCACATCCTGCTAAGGCCCAAACACCATCCCATGAGCAGAGTCCCACAGACAGAGGTTTCTCTCATTTCAGTAGATGTTTCCTGAAATATTCTTCCTCTGAACTGCAACCCCCTCTTGTATGGACTCCTCAGCAGACCACAGTCAGCAAATGCAGAATTAGAGCAGTGGAATGCAGCATTGCACACACACAACCAGCTCAGCTGCTGTATTCGCTGTACAAAGCCCAACCTCAAATTGAAAATAAACCAAAGATGCAGATGCTTCTTCAAACAATCCATATTGTTCAGATTCATGGCCAGACTTTGCTTTTATGAGCACAAATCCATTTATCTCTCACAGAGCAACACTGCTCAGGTCAGAGTGAGGACATCCAGCATTGCCCTGTCCATGCTGTGAGTCTGGAGCAAGCTGCAGCCACGAGCTGGCAAACTGTGCTAACCAGGCTGAAAGCATGGCACAATTCCTGCTGACAGTGCTGACTGAATGTGGCTGTGGAAGGGATCCATGCTGGAGCAGCCCATGGGAAGGGCCCACATTGAAGAAATTAATGGAAAACTGTCTCCCATGGGAGAACTCCCTCTCATAAGCAGGGGAAGAGTGGGAGGCATCTTCCCCCTAAGGAGGAAGCATTGGAAGAGACAACATATGATGAACTGATCACAGCCCCCATTCCCTGTCTCCCTGCACTGCTGGAGAAAGAGGAGGCAGAGAATTCAGAAGTGGAACTGAGCCTGCGAAGAAAGGAGAGATGTGGGAAGGTGTTTTAAGATTTGGGTTTATTTCTCATCATCCTACTCTGATTTGATTGATAATAAATTGCACTAATATCACAAAGTCAGGGCTGTTTCGTTTTTTAACAGTAATTAATGGTATCTCTCTGTCATTATTGTGAACAGGTTTTGTTATATTTTATGTATCCTGCCTGTGTGAGGAGGGGAGTGATAGAGTAGCTTTAGTGGGCAGCTGGTGTCCAAACAGGGTCAACCCAGCACAATTGAAAATCAAAGGTCAGCCCTGACAGTGCCACTGACCTGACAGCTGGTCTACAGAAAAGAACCTCCTCATTTAGAGAAACTACAAAAATGGAAATAGTGATACTAATCTCCATTAGCACACAGAGATCTAAGAGAACAGATAAAGCCATTGCACCATTGCTGTTGTCCCTTCACTACAGTGCCAGTTTGTTTCCAGAGGAAGCTTCTAAACTTTCCCCTTCAGCTCTCACACTTTGTCTCCTCAGGCCGCCAGCCTGCCTGCACTGCACAACAGTGGTCACATCTGCCATTCCCATAGCCAAATCAGAATCTCCACCTGCACAGGCCAGACTGACAAACACTTTTCCTTCTCTCTAGAATACCACCCTCCTTTGACCCCCTCATCCACAAGCTGAAAAAGCAGTAAAAACCAAAAAGCCTTATCACATGGCACACACAGTCCGAGGGCGCCAGCTTGTGCCAGCCCTGGAGGCCCAGCTAAAATTTACTGAGATAGACACAGAGCCTGGAGAAGCTGAATGGGCCTCTATCAAACTGCAGCGGTATCAGCAATCCTCCTGGAGGTTACAGGTTGTGGTTCTGTGCAAAGGCAGATAAGAGGATGCAGTCTGGCCTTTAAAATTACATTTTTTTCTTTTTGTATGTGTGTATGCTGGACATTCCATTACCATGGATGATTTCACCTCCATCATGGAGTTTTAACATTCAGCCAACTCCTTAATTTTAATTCAAAAACCAAGACCTGGAAACTAACTCTAAATTAAATCAAGTAGTTTAAGGTTCATTTGCTCAAACCTATTAGACAGCTGGATACATTTATTAAACTGGACCTGTGTTAATCCAGGCAAATTGGCCTTTGGGCATACTGCAAAAATCAGTACAGTAGAAATTCAGTACAAGAGTTTCAGCAGGGTGGGGGAAGCATAGAGGAGTCTCAGCCAGGTCAATTGTGTCGTAGACAATATTCTCCTGTGCAGCAGCAGAGAGTGAGACTGCACAGTGACACCAGACACATCTGGGTCTGCCTGAATTGCCTGAAGGTGCAATCCCTCAGCATGGAACTAAAATACATCACCTAATAATACCAATCACAACATGGCACACCTCATCCTTTAATTCTGCGTTCCCATCTTCCACCTCTGCTCAGAACGCCACAGTTCATTCATGAGTGGGCACAGAGAGAGATCTGACATACACATTAAACATCCCAGGAGGAATTTAGATCTGATACAGACTGCTGTTCTGAAAAAAGGTGGCTATACAGTTGTGTCTATATGCCTTGCCATACTTCAGTCAGAGTTAAACTACATTCCATGAGGTAGCTGGAATGTACTTTGCAAAGACTGAAGAGTGCTCTGGGTCTGAGATTCAGACACAGGTAAGTGGCACCATGTTCACTCTTCCATACTTCAGCAATGTGTACAATCATGCCAAGGTGTCACAGCATCAGCTACTCCATGTGCAGCTATGTCCAAAGTACCCATCCCAAACACATCCACATCTGCCTGTACTCTGCTGCCTATGGGTCTGAAATTTAAGCTAGAAGATGAAACAGATCATATTTCCAGAAGCAAGCACTGTGAGAAGTGCGTGGAATTCTTCAGCAAACACCATTGCTTTGCACTACCTTTTCTAAATTGCTTTCTATTTCAAAAAAGACTTTTTAAGTTCCTATGCACAATCAACTTTTATAGAAAGGACAAAAACAATGGCAGGACAACTCTGTGCTGGAGGGCTTAAGAGGATGACCAAGTTATCAATACCTAAATTGTCTCAGATGTGCTTTAATGGTTGTCCCTGTATGAGCACTGAGCCAAAAATATCTGAACTGTAACATGATTTTGCATGCCTGTATTTCAATGCAGTATAAACTATGTGGAATTACCTGGTACTTGCAATGGACTGGATGTGCATATGTGGGTTGCCACAGTTCAGCTAGGGCACAGCAACTTGACAAGTTACAGTAAATGGTTTTTGCTCCTGAGCTCTTCCACTGCCTCAACTATGCTTCCACAAAAATCAGCAAGCTCTTACTGTGAGCCTCCTAACTGGATGTAAAATCCCAGTAGAAGCAGCACTTACTGTTTTTATTTTGCCTCTCCTGATATTGCTGGTAGCTAGGGCAAAAGGTTAAAACTAAGCAGCTTTGTCAAAAAGGAAAGAAAATACTTGTGTGTTTATTTTTTATCTCGAGTTCCATATTTCATGTACAATCCCCGTTTCTTTCTGCTGCGATCTCACCTCAGTGCACACCTTCAATTGCAAATGCAGACAACGACATGACTTAAACTGCTTTTGTAAATAACAACAGAAACTATAATGCAGAATCAACAGCTGTACTTTTCACAACTGCAAGCATGGAGAATAGTGCCTGTCTCCCTCCTAAAGCCTACAATAAAAACTGTAGCTAATAGGCAATCCTGCTCTCTCCGTTTGAAAGTATGACACTAACTTGTATTTTCACTTACTTTAACCATTGCTAAAAAAGCTCTTTATGATACACACAGTTACAATACACATCATTTGAAAATTTGCTACAAAGAAATCTCATCTCCCTCTCTAACAGCCAGACTCTTCAGCTTGAAATTCTAGATACAACTGTTTATTTGAACGCCAAGACCTTTAAAGTACTGAGTTGGAATCCAGCATTATGTACTGCACACTGGCACATAATGGAAACCCCCTTGGTTGTTTGAACACCAGCAGTTTTTAAACACTGTGTTGAAAGCCAGCATTATTCCACACATAGCTCAGTTAAGTTGCAAGTGAGCACTGGTAATAACAGTGGTCTTCAAATCTCAGTAGGGCTGATAACAACCAGATGGAAAAAGTAATGACTCCCATGAACAACACAAGACAGAAGGAAATAAATACACAAAGGTTGAAGTTCAGATAATGACAACCCTTTTCAGACAAGTTAAAACTAAAACCCAAAACAGACAAAGGCAAGTTTTTATTAGGTCTGTGAGAGTTCCCTGACTGTTGTGAGAAGCTTAGGAAGAAAAAATTAACCAAAGGGTTTCTGTACCTTGGTGCTGTTGCCAAACCACCAGAAGTAGGTAAGTGTGCCTGCCTGGCTGGGCCAAACTACTGCAGTAATGTTGACATCCTTATTTCTGATGGCAACAAAGGGGACACTCAGATGGACATGCTCCACTGGACCTGTGGGAAGAGAGTTCATTATTAAAGGCTTTGAGTTAAATCCTCCCTGCACAGTTGTGAACTGCAAGGATCTTTCTTTTAAATGAGTCAGAAGTCCTATGTCAGCAGTGAGAGTCTAGCTTAGAAATAAAAGAGAATTTCAGCAGTCAATGAACAACAGAAAAGGATAATCAATTTTAAAAATATTCCCCCCTCCATTATGCACATTTTCCACAGTGCTAATTTTGACAGGGTCAGCACTGGGTTTAGAAGATTTTTTTGAATGCATTTTGAAGAAAAAAAAATGAACTGGTTTTGCATTATATAGGGAAGTCGCTACTGAAAGCTGTAAGCATAGACAGAAGAAAGAGATAGGACACAATTGAGAAAGAAGGATTTTTCTTGAAAATATAGCCACTGAGCTACTATGGTTTGCAGGAAAATCATTTTAGCCAAGATGGCTTAAATCTGGTTATATAAGAGGCATTTATGACTTGATTAAATACCCCCAACAGTTTTTTAAAAGGTCTCCAAAATCTGTCTCATGATTTTGGAAATCCTTGGTATCTTTTTGACTTAGGCCTGACCTCTGGAAGTGTTTGGGGAATCAGCTGCCCCCAGTAAAACATCAGGAACCACTTGAAAGATGTGTGCACTGGCATAGCAAAGCATGTAACTGTCAGAAGCACTTGATTCTGAACGACTTAAAAAATAACAAAGTGCCAATGCAAAGTTGCATCTAATAAATGCAAATGCCCAGAATAAATCCAGGGCATGAAGCCCTGAATTCAGAAGGCAGATCCTCTCTAGGAAAAACAACATATGTAAAAAATACTGAGGTTTCATTTGGTAGTTTGTTTAAAGCTTCTACTATCTCCATTGTTTTTCTTCGTGTTTAATCTCTTGGTTTTGCTGGGACTGAATTTCAGCTGATAACTGCTGCCCATCAGACAGTGTTACTTTCTGGGCAGTACTTTTAAAACACAGCAAACTGACAGACTATCCTTGTGGGATGGAAAGGACAAAATAAAAAAAGTCAGAATCTTTTTTTTTTTTGTAAGACATTCATTCTGGGAACCAGGAAATTTGGTGATTTTAACTGAGACAATCCTCTTGTGTTACCTCTCAGCATGAAATGGGGACATTAATCAGTTCTCCTTCTACTTGGATTACAAAGATTGTGGAGAGCAAGAGCTGTTCTTTCACCACTGGAACACAGAGCTCCAAGCACAAAAGAACCCTATTCTTGCTTTTAAAGCACCTTAAAACTTGATCTTTTTTTCCCCCCTTTTCCCAAGAGGTCTCCATCAGCAAGTCCCTCCTGAGTTCTGACCACAGGAAGTGCTCTGGGTCTGCAAGAACAGCAGGTTCTCCAAAATCTTTTGTGACAGTGCATGTAAGAGGAGAAACACTAATATCTTTGCTTCCTTTAATTATCAAGATAAGCAGCTTGTCAGCAGAATCCAGAAAGCTGAAAAGTTAACTGGCTGCTAATAAAGCTGCAGGGTAGAAAATTAATGTTGCTTGAGGCCAAAGAGCCTTTTTCTCTCTTTTTTTTTTTAGCACAGGCTCCCAGAACCAGAGCAATTGTACAGTAAAAATGATTCTCAGGCACATTTCTCTGTACATTTGAACTTCAAGGTCAAACCTCCTATATTGACCAGGACTTCCAAATGTATTAAAAGTTTAGTACTGAGGTGTCATCTTATTTCAGCATTAGCATGAATGTAAGTGCTTGCAAAATATTTCCCTAGAGATAATGGTAATAAATTGGCCACCTAAGAATGCTATAAAAAGTCAAAGGAGAGATCTGAAAGGTTAATGAGGAAAAGGGTGGAGCAGCAAAACCAGGCCAAGGAACTGTCCCTTGTTGCATTCTGCTTTAAAATCCTCACCATGAAAAAGTAGTTCCTTTGAGAAAAATCAGATAATCCATACAAATCCATACAAATCTGGTTGTTATTACCAGGTAACCATCACTTTTGTCAGCTAATGGCCCAAGGTGAAGGAAAAAACAGTTAATGCTCTAATAACAGGTTGTTAAGTGCAGCCATGATTGACTTTGAGGGAATTATGAGCATAATAAAAGCTTCAAGGAACATTTATTCCTTCACACAGGGAGCTGGAAATTAAAATGGAGAAAAAAGTTCTTGAGTTTTGGAAATTTCTAATGTGCTTCCTTTCAGCAAAAAAGCTCAAGCAAAAGGCAGGATGTAAGACATTCTGACAGGTAAAGAGGGAAGGCAGACATAGCTATGAACACCATTAGGGGCCAAATTGATGGGGTGCATCTGAACACAGAAGATCTAATAGTCTGAGAGTAGATCAAAGAACTACTTTTGGTAGTTCAAAGGGCTCTTTTTGGTCTCATCCTGCATTCCACACTCTCTGCTCTCTGCTGTGGCTTTGAGAAGTTAACTGAGAGCTTTGTATTTGAGTTTGCTCATGTGTCAGCTGGAGAGAAATTGTATTGATCTACCAAATAGGACAGAAACTTCAGGGATGCATGTCAAACACATGAAATGTGAAAAGCAGCACATTAGCCCCCAGTACATTCATATCTCAGGAAGCATGCTCAGCATAATGGTTCTATTTCATTAAATTAGCACTGTGAAAACACTGTGAACACTCTGAAACTCTGAATAAGTGGCTCAAATTTTAGTAGTTTAATCTAATCCTCTTGGGATGAGACACGTATTGAAAACACACATTTGGACTTTGTTTCATATGCTGCTTGGTCTCTGACCCTGTCAGAAGGCCCAACAGACATTTTCAAACTTTCTTCCATAACTCTGAGGACTGCAAATGTACTTGTGTTAAAAAAGCCCTTCCCTCTCCCTTCATTCAACAAAGTCTATTTAACAAGTTAGAAGAGTGTCTAGGCGCCCAAGGCTTTGGAAGAGCAGGAGCTGCACGTTTGTGGGTTTGCATCTATTCTTAGCCCCACTGAAGCTGCAGGGACTGCAGTGGGGTCAGATTTTCCCCCAGGGGTCTGGCAGGTGGGAGTACTCACAGACCACGTGCAGGAAGAGCACAGCAGTGTCTGAGCCCAGGCTGTTCTCTGCATACGCCGTCACCTGGAAGATGCCGGCGCTCCTGTACACGTGGCGGATCCCGTCCTCCACAGGGCTGAAATTGGCATAGGACACCGCAATGCCATCCCCAAAGTCAAGCTGGATGTTTGTCCTTTGGAGATCACCCTGCAACAGAGAAGGCTGGAGTAGGAAGCTGGACTGATAAAAAATGGAATTATATCATCCTCCATCCCATTTAGTTCCATTTTATTAGCACGGACACAAATTAGTAACTTTTCAAAAAAAGCTGAGCTTTGTTCTCTTATTCCCCAAAGTGGCCAGACACAGCAAGAGACCAACACCTCATCCAAAAGTCACTGAAACAGGTGACATGAATCATCTCTGGCAAATATCCACCCCTGATTATACACAGTTTAGAAGACCAGTTTCATCTACACACACAGGAGGGCTGAATTTATGCAGGTTGAGTCCCAGGTTGAGGACTGACAGATTTTTTTGTCTAATGTCAGTCAACACAGAGACAAGGCCTGGGTACACAGGAGAATGAAGCAGATGATGAGAAAATCTCTTCTAGGATTACTGTCAACGAGAGTTATTAAATGAAGGAGGGAAAACAGACAAGAAATTCCAGCAGCACAGGTATTGTCTGGAGACAGAAGTTGCACTATTTTAGTTTAAATTGGGCTTTAAACCACTGTAGTTGAACTGTAGAAGTGTCTGTTATTTCAGTTTTTTGGAGCCTTATTTTATACTTGCCCCCAGCTGACTAATGTAACACAAAACAAGGCTAATTTAAACAAATCTAAAGCCCACTGCAGTAGTTTCACTAAACTGAAATAAAACTACAACTCAGATTAAATCTCTGTAGCTTTCGCTTTCTGCATATATATAAGATGTGGTGTTCCAAGTAATTTCCTTCCATGAAAGATCAGCACTGTATTCACTAGGGGTGAAGAAGATACCACCATATTTTGGTGATGTTCCTATCCCCAGATTGAAGTCAATCCCTAGATATATTGAGGATGTGATCTGAAAGTTTTTAAAAAATTGAAAAATCTCTGCTCATAAATTCACCTTTTTTTCATGGGAAATTCAGAAGTATTTTACAGTCATCTCATAAACCCCATTATAGCTATAAATGCACAGGGAGAACACACAAGAAGCCAGACCACAACGAAGCAGGTCCCATGTGAAGAAAATCAGGACCTTAGCAGCCCCCACAGAATTTATCCTCCTCATAGACTATACCTGCATAAAGAAATCAGAGTGCAGGAAGGGTGTTTTTCAGATGTCAATTTGCTTTTCAGTATATACTTGGGGTCTGCAGACACTCAAAATAATCAGGATTATTTCAAAATACTGATATTTGGTTATATATGTTGGATCTCTTTCCTTGCTCCATCATTCCCATTCCATGGGAGCCAGGGGAGTTTTGGCTATTGACTTAAACAGGGCACCATTTTCACCTGTGCCCTCCTTGGACATTAAAAGTTCAGTACAAACCAAAGAGCAATCAGAAAGGATTAAAGCAGTAGAGACAGTAAAACATACCTTTCATATTGAGTAGTCAATAACATGCTTCAGATAGAGAGTTTTTAAAGTCACTCTAAAAAAATTCTCTAGCAGGAGCAAAATTACACTCCTGAGATATTCAGTTATTTGATAGAAAGGCTCCCACAGCTTGTTAAAGCTTTCAAAACCACTTCTCAGGGGAATGCACTAAGACCTCAAGTCCAACTCGTACGGAAGATACTGAACAGAGGATAAAAATTTGATCTGGGTGGATTAATCACTGATGACCTCAGGCTGGAATCTCTTGCACCAATCATGGCAGCTCATCTCCCTTGCCTGAAAATTCTCTTTTCTATTTCCTCCTTGCTCCTCCAATATGATTCTACCTGAAATGAGATGGTTTCACATCAAGAAGCAGGAAGAGATTTTTCATGACTAAACAGTAGCAGATGATCTTTTCACCTAGTTAAGAGCTGGGTCTTCAGTGCAAAGGCTGCTCATCACACTAATCCTGTTTTCTTTCTCCTTTCTATACCTCTTTATCCAGTATATAAAATACTAAACCAAGCATGCTAGTCCCACACAAAGATGACAGATATCCTGAAGTTTATAAATATAAATTAAAATAGAAGGGAAGTGGAGGTATTTCAAAGGAAAAATAATTCATTGCTATCCATTTATATTCAAGAGGCATGTTTTGTTGCTTTAAGCACCATAAATAACTGAAAGGGAGCAAGGTATGGGCTGTCACAAAGATTGGCTCTGAGTATGGAAATCAGTGAACAGACATGGTCAAGAACACAACTCCACTACAGCTATTTGGCAGTCTATTATTGCTCTGTAATCAAAACCAAACTCAGAATAAAAAAATAAAAGTCTAAAAAAGTTATTTTCTCCTCATGTTCACTTGCATGTATACAGTCCAAATCACAGTCCAGCCCCATATTCCTGAAAACAAAGAAAATCATCAGTCATTCTGCATTTCTTTGTCCACAGGCATTGCCACATTCTGAATACCAGTGTGAAGAGTCATACTAAAGCTAATTCCATAAATCCTAAGAAAGTCAGGTTTTGATTAACGTTGATGAAGGCTTCACTTAGCACTGACAGCCTGAAGTCACCTCCATATATTGGGGTGTGTACTAGAAGGCAGGAGAGAACTGCTGGCTCACCAGGGTGGGTCTGACACAGCTGAAGGGAGAGCACACAGATGCATCCATAGGAGAGGTGGCCAGGCTGCTGATGGGCTCAGAAAGGAAGGGCAAACCTTGGTACAAAACTACCAGTAAACAGAATGACCAGAGAAGGTGGAGGAAGACAGGAAAGAATTTGTAGGGCAGCAAGGTAAGACCTATACAGGAATTATTTCTTAATTCATAAGGAAATCTTCGGCCACAATTCTTCTCAGGTTCCCAATAAAACACTGGAATACCTTTGTCCAAAATCTCAGTGTTCCTTTTCTTTTCTCCTGAAAGTCTATTATCTTAAGAAACAAACTCAACAACAACTTTCTGTGGAATAAGCTGTTCACCTACAGAGGCACATTCTGAAGATCCTCTTCCCTTAGGAAAAAAAAAAGGTTGTTACAATAACATTTTTTTTAACTACCATTATTTTTCAACAACAGACATGAGAGTGAACACCCTCACATATTTATTCAGCTGCCTCTTCAATCTCTAAATCCTTGCAAAGATTCCACTCTTCAGCTACCTTGGCTGCTGCCTTATTCCCCATCTGTTTATCATTCTTCATATGCAGCAGTTCCACTTGAGTTCCTTAATAAATTACTAGTTGATTCCTAATTTTTAGGTTATATCTGTTCTTTTCTGAACTCCCACTCACAGTGTCTACACAAGTTGTCTTACCATGTCAAGTCTGCAGAATAGAAAAGAAGTAGCAAGACAAGAAATCCCCCTTGTATAAAAGCAGAGCATCCATGAACCTCTGAGGAAGTAGTAAAGAGGCCCTGTCAGATTAGTGTAGTCCCAGTGAAATACTTAGCTACTATATAAGAATTTAATTTAGTGTGAGAATGTGTCTGTCTGTGGGTGGTCTGCCTCAGCGGTCTCCAGATACTGCTCCAAAATAACACACACAGGACTGAAAATGTGACAAATAACTGTTCTGCTTCTCCAGCAGCACCTCACTCCCTGGCCAGAAGAGCCTCAACATTTTGGTGCTTTTGGCAGCAGCATGGCCTGGTGTCACTTACGCTACTTTGGCTACAGGGGGACCTGTACCAATAGATAAACACAACAGATAAGGGCTGGGAGCTAGAGGTGCCTTGAGGAGACTCAATTCCTACTGCAAAGTAACAATGCCCCTCACTGCTGCCTATGAGTGTGAATATGTTCCCCACTGTTCTTTACCTTTCCCAGAAAGGGTGAAGTTAAAGCTTCACATCCCAGATACAGAATTGTTGATGACAGAAACACCACTTCTGCCTCAAACTCCATAAACTGAAGTTTGCTGGAGACAGCAAGAAGTGAGTGGGGAAGTAAATGTTTTGACCAGATCTATCTTTATTTGGTATTAACATCATTACTGACAGACAAGATAACCACACCTTTGGTGTGACCCAGTGACCTGCTATTACGAGTCACTATAGCCTTCAATTCTCTTAAATTCCTTAGTTCTCATAAATCTCAGAACCATTCACTATTTCATGGTCCCCCTGGATTGGTATTTTCCTCTCAGCAACCTGAAAAGCGAAGGAAAAGAATGCCAGCCCTGCCACACAGAGACAGGTTTACTGAGAGCACCAGCACACCTCTTCCAGCAGGATGACGAAGGTGGCGTTGTGGCCCTGCTCCATGACCAGCCTCCCGTCAGAGGTGAGGATGTGCAGCCCCCGAGGGGCCTTCCCAGGGCATTTCTCCATCCTGGCCATGTACTTCTCTCTCAAGCCGTCCGTGCAGTTGTTAGACACAATCCTGCGGTACCTGGGGAATGTAACAAAAGGACACTGGGCTCAGACAGGGCAGGAAAGTTACTTTGTTTTGTTTTTGTTTTACATCTCCACATTAACGCATGTTTTTTTCAAAGGCTAACTGCCTGCACGATCCCCTCATGGAAAGGAAGACTCAAAGAAACCCAAGGCTTTATTACATAGGACAAAGCCAAATCAGTCACAATCCAACCTTCTCCAGAGATTCTCAGCAGCATCACTGAGAAGAGACACATTGTGGAGGTGAATTACCACCCCTACTAAAAGGCAGAGAATTGCATCCTGCATCTCAGCTTTTTAATTGTACCATTTATTAGGTTTTGTCTGACTCTACTGGACTAGAGAGCACTTGAAAAAATATGCCAAGGGCTTTGCCCAGCTCAGTTTTAAAATGATTTGAGGTATGTGTTTTGATCTTGGCTCTTCTTGGAAGGGGTTGGCTAAACAGCAAGACACTTGGCTATTGCCAGTGTTGTTGAGGGGGGTTAACCCTCTCTGTTAATTTCATACTAATCCCAACTATTTTCTTGTTGCTCTCTACCAAGAAGGCTACAAGCAGTCATACTTCCCAGGGATCCTGTAATTACATCCCATATTTAAAGCAGTTTTTCAGCTGAAAGGGGGTCTCTGAGGTCAAATGCCTCTGGATTCCCAGCTTCACTTCATCCAGGCACCTGCACCAACCAGCCAGGCACAGAGCTGGTCCCTGCCACAAGCATGGAGCAGGCAGGACACATGACCCAGAATCAGCCCTACAAAATTTGCAGGGCCTGCCCTGTCCTAGAAGGAACACTGCAATTTTGCACCAGCCAGTGAAACTCAAGTCTCACAGCATTTCCTGCATGATAGTAGAGCGTTTGCAAAGTGATGTTGCCACAATAAACCAACACTTGCCATCTGTTCTGGGTTAGACCAGGAGAACTCAGCACACGAAGCTTGTCTGAAAGACAAGGCATTGTATGTGCAAAGTGAAAATGACAGAGGAAGAAAACATAAAAGAGGCTAAAATTGCTCATTTGAGCCTTCCTAGAAGCTGATATAAATAGGAGCTGTAAGATAGTAAGAAGTTCAATAAAATACAGTGTGAAATACCTCAAACTTGTCCATTTAAATGTTCAGCTGTCTCTCAGACAGACCTTTTTGATTTGTGTTTTAATTTTGCAACGAAGGGGAGCTCCAAGTCTAGGCTCCAGGGATCACACATCACATGCTAGCAATGCAATATCTACATGTCACTTATGTTAACGTGCTTCTCCCTGTCTCTGAGGAACAAGGCAATTTTCCATACAGATGCTGTTGCAAACATCACCTCATGGATAAGATTGAAAAAGAGCATAATAGGATGCAGAGAAAAAAAGATCTATCCAGGTTCTCTCTGTCTACTGCAGTCACCAAAAGCAGGCAGGTTACAAGATGCACTCACCCAGTGCTGTTCCAGTAGTTCTGTCCAACGTTGCAATCCTTGGACAGGGAGGATGGGCTGAACCAGAAGGCTGGGATGCACTGGTTGTTGCTGTGCCTCTCATACCCATAGTCACTGTGGAGACAAGCCATGAGTCCATCACTGTACCCTCCTCTAGAGTTAGCTCAGCTTTAGGTGGTGTCCCCAGAGCAGGTGTGTACTGGTGGTTCTCTGCTGGGATGACACATTATGGATGGGGCTCGTCCAGGGAGAAAGTGCTGGACTAGTTTGAGAGGCAGGAACACAATTCACTGAAGGCATTTGATCCTGAAAACAGCTGAACTATCAACCTTGCAGAGAACTGGAGGACTTGGGCTTAATTTACCAACAAAATATGAGAGATTCAAAAAGAAAATTGTATTGTTCGTTTCTTTTCCTATTAATCTCTAACTTAAAATTTGCTTTTTGGGTTCTTTTGGTTTGTTTGCTTTTGGCAGTCTTTGCTTTCAGAATGAATCGGGCTAATTCTAAAATTTAATGTCACTTTTTCATCAGTGGCTAGGAATATGAAACACTAGAAGCACTTCCTGAACATCTAGCCACAGTATATATATTTACATATGTTAATGGGCTCCCTGACTGAGCTGTGGCTTGCCCAAGAGAAAAAAAAGAGCTGATGTTTTTCCAACACTAAAACACAGCCAACTTCATAGGCTAAGGATTACATGGTACTGTGTCACACAGGGAAGGCAATCCAGGGTACTGATTCCTCCTTGGACCACCTAAGAGTGAAAGTGTACACAACCACATCCAAAACTTCTTTTTACAGCTGTCTTTGTGTTTTTGAGGCCTTTGCCATCATTGTGCCTACAATGATGAAGCAATAGGATTAATCCAAAGCTTTCCACAAGTTTTAATAGGGTCTGGATCATGTTTCTATGTGTAGTCTTTATTGTCAGGCTGGATTCAAAGGACAAATAAAAAGAGATTCTGGATTTTTGCCTGCAGCAAGTTAGCAAATGCCAATATGCTAAACCTCTGGGAAAACACAGACACTACAGAAGCCACTGTCTTGAAAGCATTCTGTGCCCTTTAGGACACTGAATTTTATCCTTCCCCTGTTCAGAGCCTGAACTGCCAGCAGAAAGTCTCTAGGAAGAGCTTTGGTGAGACAAAACTGTGCTATGTCCCCAGTGACCCAGGCTGCTACTGTTCTTTTTTTGGAGGGCAAAAATTCTGTAAGCTACTTTAAATGGTTTGGAGATTCCCTAATGCTCTTTCTCTCAACATTCAATTTAATCATTCTCAGTGGGTCTGACCTGCACAGTCGAAAATGCCTGGCAGGGACTTTGTAATTAAAAATATTCAGGAGAAGCTGTACTTTGGCCCAAAGAAGAAAAGAGCTGCATAAATATTTAATAAAATTAAAGACAACATTGCTGTGTGCCCTCAAGGTTCTGTGCTTGTTCATTAAGTTCTGGTAAATGTATATTAAAACCTCACATGCTGCCCACCTTCCCTCTCATAAGCCCCAGGGTTTGCATAAGTTAAAGGAAATAATCAAGTCCAGCTGCTGTGCTGTCTTTCTCAGGAAAGCTATCTTGACAGAGTAAATAAAGAAGCAGGAGGAGGGAAAAGAAAGCTCAGTGAGCATTTTAATACCACTTAGGAGCCTTCTGCCATTCTCTCTGTTAGAGAAAGGCCAGGATTTGCTTCTGGAAGTGACTGCAGGGGTTGGCAGGAGTCATCCCTGATCTTGACTCATAAGGATTTGTTGACCTGGGGCATAATCATGATTTATGCCCCTGAATTTAAGATCTTTAAGCCTTGTATCTAACTGCAGGGAACAGCACTGCAGCCATGAGGCAGCCAGGGGCAAGGGCACTGTGACCAAAGGGGAGAGAGCACAACCCTCACAGCCTGTGCTGAAGTGCTCCTGCAGTTATTTGTCCTATCCCCACAGCTCTCAAAGCCAGTGCCACCACAGCAAGTGCCACAGGCTGCCCCAAGGCCAGAACCAGCTCCAAACCTTCCTGGGGAAGCAGAGGGCCCGTCTGCCAGGGTTTGCTGGTCACTGCACTCACACAGTCCTGGCTGCTGACCTCCCCCTGTCCCTGACACCCCACAGGACCTGCTCAGTTCCACACCAGGGACAGACCAGCCAGTGCTCTCAAGAACAACTGTCAGCCCTGACAGAAGAGTGGACACTTTTCCTTGAAAAGGAACCATATTTTCTTGAAAGAGCATCAGGTGAAAGTGGGAGCTGTCCTTTCACCTGTCCTATCCACCTTTTAGTGAGCAGAGAAAAAGCACTTGTCAGCATCTCCCCTTCTCATACATCCCAAGGAAGGTAGAAGAATCTAGGATATATTCTGGAATAACCTGCCTCTTGACACAGTCTGTGCAACAGTGTCACCCTTTAGACATCACAAATCAGAGCAGATGAGTCCACTCTTCCTCTCTGAATACCACTTGTAAAATAATTAAGCTCGGTGCCCCATTTCCAGCACTGCCAGTATCTTCCTCAAATGGACTGTCTCACACATTCTTCCAGTCAGCCCTGCTGAGTAGCATCAAAATTCACCATTAAGCTTCATCTGGTTCTCCATCACCAGCTATAACAATTTTGAAACTGGAAGCCAGTTAACAATTCTGTTGGCAGTGCAGGGTCAGAAACAAAAGTCAGCTTGTTGTCCTCTAATTGCATTTCCTCTGCAGGACTGAAATGTTTAACAGCAATATCCTCTCATATTAGGGGGAAAGTTAGGCAAAAAGGATACTGAATGCATGCAAGGAACCTGTCAAGTGATTGAAAAGGTGCATTCTGATCTTTTCAAGGCAGCATTTGAGGTCAATTTAGCTACCACAGTTTTCCATTTACAGCTTGGAAAAGACAAACTTCACTGTGAAAATATAAAGTGGGTGAGCAAAAGACAGGGTAAGGAAAAAAAACCAAATTAATTCATAAGCATGTCTGGAGAATGGTGCTGGATTCACCCCAGAGGCCTATGCCAATGCCAAGGGCAGATACTGCAAGGCAAGATAGCTTGTCCTGTAAGTTCCCACCACGAGAACGAAGGGGAGAGATCTCATGAGTCAAGATAGGGAGTCTGAGATGTAATCTTGACAGCAGGAACAAATTAAACACCCATCCAGATCAGATTAAAATCTCTGTTCTATATCCTTGTCTCTCTCTTAAAGACAAACGACTACAATATTCAAGCAAATACTTTGGTCAGTATTTTTTTCTTAATTTGCTGCATTTCACTATGTCCATGCTCTAGAAGAGAACTGTGAGTATCAGCTGTGAGCCTGAGTCCAAATAATGTATGGATCTCAGGCCTCACACCACTTCAGAAAGTATCTGAAGGTAGGTGAAGTGTTCAGGAATAACACAGTACCAAGTCAGACACTGATCCTGAACACTATAAAGATTAAAATGTTTTCTCAGCTGATCAACTTTCAGGGTATTTTGAATTCCATTTGAATGACATTCTGATCATTTAAGCTCAAAAGTCACAGATACTGACCATCTTAAATTGTAGAAATATTGCCTATCACTGGTGCCATGTAGGAATTCCTTGTGCAGAGATTCTGACATGCATTCTCCAATCTCCTATCTCTGATTGTCAAGCAATAGCAAGCAGTGTCTCATTTTTTCCCCTGCTTTATTTTTAAGCTGCTTTCAAAGTGACCTTAAAGCAATTTGAAAATTATGGTCCCATTAAGTTAGAAACACCAATATTTATGCAAAACAAGTAGTTATATCTGACAAGGGTGGGCTGTACAGTCATGTCACAGAAGCCCTTTCAGAAATTTCTCAATAAAACATCGTTAGGAAGCAATAAACTGTTCCCAGCTATTCAAAGGAATAATGATCAAAATGTGCATGTTTTGCTGGCTTCCCCCCTAAGAAGTCAATGACCTTGGGAGAGAGGACAGAGAAATACCCTCCTTCTTCTGAAAGGAATATATTTTCGACCAGAGAAGTCCTGGCTGTCATTATTCTGGAATGACAGACATAAAATGTCCATCAGTACTTGCAATTATTTTGCTTTTGAATTCCAGGCTTGGATTTCTCATGGAGATGAACAAATATTCGCTGCAGAGGAAGGGGAAGCTTCCTTCACTCAGCAGGTTTGGGGGTCACACTTGTGCTGTATGGGATGATCAAAGCTGCATGAGACCCAGCTCCTCTGCAAGGTTTTCTGTCTGGGCAGTATTTCAGGACAGAAGCACAGCCCTGCACCAGTCCCCAGAGTCAGATACTCACCACTCAAAGTCTCCTTGGCCACAGACACACGGTTCAGACACCACAGTTTGGGAATAGTCCCGCCCTAGGGAACACTGGGCTCCAGGCTTGCGTTTTTTATAGATCTTCCTCTCTCCCATGACACAAGGCTCCCCCTTCGTTGGCCAAGGAACAAGAGGAGAAACACAGTTGTAGTGGCAGCTGGGTCTTAAGGGGAACAGTTCTTCAAAAGACACAGAAGGCAATGAAAACAAGCATTTATCTCTGGGAGGATGGGGAGTTGGAGTCCTGCTCTCTCTTGTGGCTTTGCAAAATCAAAAGTCTCCTTGGGAGGACACATGAGCACAGGGTGCTCAGCCTTGAGTTGGGATGCCAATGACAATGTGCCCAAAATACCTGGATGCCCAAGCCATCACACCCACTTATGTGATGTTTCAGAAGGCATCCACCAATATCTAGTTCTATGAGTTATCCTGAAAAGACAATGTGGGTGTAGTCCAGGGTTTCTTCCATATGTCAAATAAAATATACTGCAGAAGCAAGTGCCCAGGCCGGAATCCCAGGGCAGGGGACAAAATCCAGGTGTGGAACACAGAGTTCAACTCCCTTGCTCTTTCTGTGATAGAGCTGGCTTTGTTTTAGACAATTCTGATGGTGTGTTTCACTTGGCTTTTTGAATGCAAAGGTTTCCAAAAACACTACTGGGAGTAGCTAATCTAAAAAAACCCATTTGATATCTAGGTGAGTTGCTATAAACAGAATTTTCTATTTTGCAGAAATAATTTGTCTGCACAGAAGTAAGAAAAAAGACAATACCTAATTGAAATGCTTCTCTTCCCTATTAACAGTGATTCCCAAGATTGCTGCATGGTTACACATATGTCTTCTCTTCTTTCATTTAAACTATTTTCATTTATTCCATTCTTAGACTTCAATTATCTTTTCCTTGCCAAATTAATGTTCGTTCCTCATTCATGGATTTCATTCAAGAATGTCACAGTGCCAGTAGTTCTGGCTCTAGTTATGTCACCCTGCAGGGTGTGGGACATCATACTGGTGGCCAGTAACCCATAAGTAACCTGCAGAGGTTATTAAACTCTCAGTTATAGTCACTTCAGGACTTAAATATATCCACCATGAAAATAAGCCTGTGCATGAAAAGCAAAGCACGTATCCTTAAGTAGAATGAAATAATGTGCTTTTCTCTGGTGTCTTTTATTCAGAGGTTTTCATATCCAAGGGTTTTACAGATATTCAAGAGTTTTACAGATACCTGCAGGATCTGCAGGATGAATAAATGTTTTTATTTTCATTTTTGAGTAGGGGAAATAAGAAGCAAACGGAAACAAAATTATTAACATGCATCAGTGACCGAGCTACAACGAATTCAGTGTCATCCACAATTCAGTCATAAGGTGTAGTTTTACACTGCCCTAAGCACGGAGGCCAAAAAAGGTGCAATGGATTACTTTCATAAAAATAGAAGGTAATCTCCTGAACCTGCCCATAGATGCCTGGCCCCATGTTTATTCATGCACATTCTTCAAGGGATGCAAAAAGAAAAAATCCATATGCTTTGCTGTAAAGAACAACTGCATTCCCACCTGGCAACACCAAGCAAGGGAAAAGGAGCCCCCTCCACGCCCTCCCAGGGAGGGGGTACCTGATTGTGCAGGTGCCAGGTCTGGTAGTCCTCTCTGGTGCACCTGCGGCCGAAGAGAGCCTTGTAATCCACCTTGACCAGCTGCCACTCAGAGCGGAGACTGAAGTGCCCAAAAACTCTGAGCGTGGGAGACAAAAGGAAAGAGCCAGAGTCAGCCAGACTTATACTTCCATCCAGCAAACAACATTGCATGCATCTGAGCAGGAATAGATACACAGTCTTGGAGTTTAATGTCAGAAAATGGTATTCAGTCATGAATAATGTTTTCCTGTCCTTTCAACATCCCAGGAGTGTTTGGCCTTTTCCTGACACCTCGTACACAGCCCATGTTGGAAGGTCTTTCCCTGACCGTAGCATGCAGCAAAATGGAACCCCAGTCTAATCACCCTTATTGCAATGTTTAGAAGACAGAGAATTTTATATTTTCATTATTTTAAGTCTTTCACTAACCTACATTTTTACTCAAGCCACCTATGAGATCAAATTTTTTGTTCTAATTATTCCAGACTAACAAAGAAAGAAGGAGAAAGACAAGATTTACAAATTTTCTTGTGAACTCAAAAGAGAAGCAGAAGACAAAACTTCCCCACACTGACATAATTCAGATCCTGCTGTGTCCCCAGTGTGCTGCCATACATTATTCTAGTTTATCTTGGTTTACACTGTAATCATACAGAGTTGTTGGCTTTGCTCTGCCTTCACTCCTTCTGTAGTCTGCTCCAAAATTGCTCTGCATTGTGCTGCTCTCCATGAAACAGCAACCACCCAGGAATCAATCCTGCTCTCCCCTGGAGACCTGTGCCAGCTCCTGGGGATCAGGGAGACAAAGGTGGGTGGGTGGGCAATATCTGAGAGTATGAAGTGGTGGGTTTGCTGTGGACACCTGTCTGTGTTCTTCTGCCTCACAGAGAAGCTCCACAAAGCTGACAAGCAGGAAGGAGGTATTACAGAAAGAACCTGTGTGCTCTCATGAACAAGGTGTTCAGGTCAGGAGTGAGCAAATGGGGAAGGTAGAATGGATTTATTAGGTAGATTGTTGCTGGCTGTCCAGAACCATTCTCAGTGTTGTCCTGTTTGCAGGGTATTGGTGACAGGAAACCCCACAGCACTCAGGCCATGCTGCAGGAGAAGCTGCAATTTCTGTTCCTCAGCAGGGAAATCACACTCTGGGCCAAGCTAAACCCACAGAAACCAAAGCAGCATGGGGTGCCAGAGCACTCATTGGGAGCAGGAGGGAGAAGGGAGGAATGAGAAGGAGCATGGTGGGGTCTGCAGAGAGCCTCCAAAGCTGTACTCAATAGGAATTCCAACTGCAGTTTCCCTCCCCACTTTTCCTTGGCACTGGGTACATCCCATCAGCTGTTACACTGCAGCTGCTTCTGCACAGATAACCTTGTTTGTGCTGCATGACTGAAACATCAGTCCCTGCAACGCAGCAGTGCAGCAGGCAGAAAGCATTAATCCAGCAGATTTATACCAGTGTAGGATTTGGTGCTTATTACATGGAAAATACAGCAAAACTAAGAGAGAAATAGAAATATTGGCCTAAACCCAAAAGAGGACAGGGTAGGAAAAATCCAACACTTTGCAAATCAATGCATCTAAAAGGAAAATCTTGCTCCTCAAATTGTCCCTTAGCTAACTGTCCATCAGGAGAGCAAAAGGTCTCCTTGTGGTTTAGAGAAATCACCAGAGTTCTTAATTTTTAAATCTATTTTAAAAAGATTTAAAAAGAGATCCTGACATTTAAATTCTTCCATGACAATTAATTTAAAAAATTCAAGTTTTTCTAAGAGGAAGGCGACATATTAGCATTCCAAAAGCACAGAACATCAGATTCTCTTTAATTAAATTATTTCAAAGCAGATCTTTGTGTGCAATTGCTATCATTTAGATGGAAACAATACTACACTAAATGTAATTAGAGAAGTGTGAACAGAGACAGATGTTTTCCTCTGCGCTGCAGAGATGGTTCTAGAGCACCTGATTCCCAAAATAGCAACTTCCCTACTCCACCCTCCCCTTCCTAATGAAAAGCTCCTTAAGGCAAATCAGTCCCTGTGGAAGAGACCTCAGAGATAAGAGCAGCAGAGGAGCCAACAAGCACCAGCACCCTGTGAGCTCTGCTCCCCAAAGCCAAAGGCCACCCACAGCAAGACTCCATTGGCCAACGCAAGTGTGACCACGTGGCACTGCAAGAGCACTTCACTGTGCATTCCAAACTTCTACCAGTTTCTACAAGCAAATACAAGGACTGGAGGAGAGTGCTGTGTGATCTCTGGGGTTACAAGGTTCTATCAAGCAGCTTTCTTTGGAAAGGGATGAAAATCTTTATTGTTGGTGAGATTTAAAATCAGCTAAACAAACAATAACAGGGCACAAACCCCAACTAACAAAACCAGGAGTTGCAGCTGAACTCCACTTCCTCAGTTTTATGAATGACATCACTGCCAAGGTGCCATGCACATGATCTCTCCCACCATATCTGTTTTGAGTGGCCAGGTCCAATAGAGGGTTGGGCAGACAGCAAAGAGCCACAACATTTTAAAACTTAAAGTGTCCAGCTATCATTAAGTGCTTGGCACTAAATGCTCCAGTTCTCACATATTGGTTTCTATATCAAGTGCAAAGAAACAAAACAAGTTCCAAGGAAAGAGATACAAACAGAGAGTGGTGGGGCCTTATTTTTCCCTGCTTAGCTGGTGAGTCCTCACATTGCTTTGAAGACACCATCTCATCCAACTTACCTAATTTCCATGTGCCTTCGTTTCCCATTTACTTTGGTCACTAAATAAGGGAGGTGGATTTTTTATATAAGCATAGCTAAACTATCAAGATAATACAGGGAGAAAGGAAATGAGGTACTATAAGTTTCACCTCAATAACTTGATCTACCATGGTCTAACTGAAAGCTCTTAATTTATTGTTGCAAGGATAGAAAACAAGAGAGCTGGGTTTTCAAGGTCCAGCTTAGAGAAGTCAACAAAGAACGTATATTTTGATTTTTTCCATATAAGAAGTCTGATCTGCAAGTCTTTGAGAAGCAATAAATACAAGAACCCAGATGGTATTTAGATAGAGTCAGTTTTCTGACTAAGCTCAATTTAACAAAGGTTCTCCAACCTAAGACATAGAATGGTAATTTACTGGCTTTAGACTGCATAGATTTTGTTCTATCCCTCTGACTAAGCAGTTACAGCTCCTCATAAAATCTTAGCTAATAGGACAGCATCTTCTCAACTGGCTCTATGCATGGCTTACAGTGAAATCATTGCTAAGAAAACAGAAAATGCTTCCTAATCCTTTCTTTGGAGAAACAAGGCAAGGCTTTTATTGCCAGGGTTGGATGTCATTAATTTGCAAAAAAACTATTAGAAACATGGAAATCAATTCTGAAATGCTTACAGGTTCATGATGGAGTAATTTCAGAAATGAACATTGGTAATGCTGCTATAATTATATCTTTCATTAATTTTTTAAATGTAGAGGAACTTACAAATGAGGTATACACTGCCTGGGTAACCTTGCACAGGAGTTCTTTAAAAGGCTTTTTACATTTTACAGTGCTCTCTGCTCAAATTACATTGCTTTTACCTTATCATTCCTTGTATTGTTGATAGTTGTGCTTTTCATTTGATTCAATACTGCTCATTCCTGCCAGGTCAGCAGAATGAATTGAGGGTCACAAGATAACAACTCACCTGCCTCTGGTCCACAGATTCAATCCCTGCTCCTGGAATGAGGAACAGACTTCCTCAAGTAATAGCCCCCACAGGAAAGGCATCAGCTGGATCCATGTGGATCCATCCCTGCTGGCAGTTTCAGATGGGCTGCCCAGGCATTGAAATGTAAATTCTCAAGCCTAAATCAAGTCCTCTTCCATCATTTCTGAGGTAGACTGGTAGGACATCATATGGAGCGCTCAAGCACTCAAGCCCATACTTGGCTGGTCTGGATGAAGAGGGAAGATTTTCCCTCCACCAGTCCTCACAGCTCCCTTGTGTGTAACACCTGCCAACCTGGGATGTGCCCAGCACTGGGACACAGGAATAGAGATGCCAAGGAAGGAAGAAGCTGACAAAGTAATCTTCACTACATCTAACATCAAAAGCACCCTCCTTTTGAAGCGGTTTTCCTTCACTGGACATCAACAAGGTGAGACACATGAAAGGGTTGGGTGGTATTTTGCTCCTCTTAGCATATCTTGGGGACCTCTGAAGCCAGATTTTGACAAGATTAGGCCCCAAAGAATAGCCTGTAAGCATTTTTAAAATCTAAAAATAAAATAAAGGCAAAAAGAATATCATATACTTAGTAGACAGCATCTTTTCAGATGAACTTCACAAGCAGATGGATGGATCAACAGAAGAGTAAAGCCAGAACTACGGAAAGAGAGCCAAACATATACTTTAATTGATAATACTGAGAGAAAAGCTAATTGCAGTGTCATCATAAATAGACTGTTTCATTTAGAAAAGCCTGAAACCAGCTTTGATTTTTATTTCCTTTTCTTGTAAAAGAAAAATTCTTGCAGAGGAAGTGTCTTAGCAAGCAAAAAATCCCCAATAGTAAAATCACCCAAATTAGTGAATACCTCAGCTGACCTGAATCTGTACTTTTGTTTTGAGAATGTAGAAAGGAAGAAAGTCAAGTAAGATCACCATCTGATTTCAGTTAAAATCCCTCATTATTTACATCTATGTATCCAACAGGAAGTGCCAGAAGTAGATATTTAACAGGGAAACCCAAGAAGTGCTATCAAGCACAATCTGGAAGAATCACCCCCTGGCAGGAAAACAAGCATGTGTTGGTTTGGGTTTTGGTTTGTTTTTTTAATATTTTTCTAGTCCCTGGAGAGGAAGCTCTTCTGTCACTGAAACCAGAGGGAGTCCCAGGTCTGGAGCAGTGAGTAGGTATCTCCACCACCGAAGGTGCTCGTTCTCTTTCTGATGTCCAGCAGAGGAGCACATGGTACTACTGCTGCACTCTTAACAGATATCCTCTCATTCATAATTGCCTTGATTTGTTTGGGATTTTTCCCCCACAATCCAGGCTACCCTGGTCCCACATTTCCTGGGAAATGGTGAGCCTGTGCTAGAGTTGCTGGCTCAGTGAACACTTACAGAATGTTTTGATACATAGATGTACCTCCTTAGCTTGTTGATATTTATACCTTCGAGTCAATGAAAGCAAATGCTGACAATTTCACACAAAGAAGAGGGCCTGATATGAAATCTGGATCTGAATCCATCTCTGTGGAAGGAAGTAGCAGTAAAGTGAGACAAACTCCTTTATGCAGGCTGAGCTGTCTGGGCCAAAACCACATGAGCAGCAATGGAACTGCTGCAAGTTGGGCTGGTGGGACCAGATTTTATGAATAGATGAGCTATTTCCCCATGAATTGAACATAAATCATTGCTTTAGAGAAAACCAAATGGGCTGTGTAATCTCCCAAATTATTTTATTAGGATTTCGATGGAATTGGCATTAAAAGAGGTCACTAGTTACAAGGAAATTGGATAGAAAGGGACTGAGACAAGGAGTAGAAATTAATTGAAAGAGACACAAATCAGCAATTAGGGAGAGTGGGAGAGGGAGAGTTAAATTGTCTCATGCCTGGCAAGATGATGCAGGGAGTGAGAGGCTGGAAACAAAGGAAACAAACAATGAAAGATGACACTGGAAAGGCAGGCAATTACCAACAAAAAACACTGTCTAATTTTTTTCCTAAACAATGAATATGGTTTCTAAGAGCCACTTTGGAGCTTTTAATTCAGTTGCTTCTGGCTGGCCTGTCAACAAGGAACAGTAGCCTGAGGGCAATGGGTGAGACTCAATGGGTACTTCTGTCTGGGGACCAAAATAAAGCAAGAAAAATAAGTGGGTTTTTTTCTAGAAAGAAGAGATATATTTTCTTCCAAATAAAATGGACCATCCATTAGAATCTATGCAAATCTAAGCAAATATGTTTACTTTAGACCATCTAAAGAAAGCCTCTCAGGTATAAGGCCTTCCACCAATACTATTCAGAAGGAGAAAAAACAACAGCAGTGAAACTATCAAGAGTGTACCAACACCAGACAGCAGCCTGCATGAGGACAAAATTTGTCCAAGAAAATCTTGGTCTGTATTCTATTTCCCAAGGAGAAGGATCACACAAGAATGTCACAGAATTTCTCCTGCAGATTAAATCTCAGGGATGTGGTTTATTTACACTGAAACTGAATGTCATAACATCTTGAGGTTGCCCACAATAAAGAAATTCAAAGTGTTGGCCACCAGCAATTCTTATTGAACTGGTCATGAAAAGCTGCACCCCTGCCAGATTTCAGGTCTGGAGAGAGAGAGGAGATGGGGCAGGCAAAGAGTTTCTGTGAATACAGATCAAAACCAAAACTTTGCAATAAAAACCCTGCAGTACAATCATGGCAGATCCTTTCCCTCAGCTTTGGAAAACATCATTATTCATCAGTATTATTCATCAGCTCAATGGGCACTTCCTTTACAGTGCTAGCAGAAGAGGAAAACCACTGCAAATGGCATGGCACAGCATGATCCTTCAGTTAGCAACTAATGCCAAGTGCAATTAGTAAGTCATCTGCAGAATGTGTAATTACAAAGCAGCCCCACAGTTTGGACACAATTTCCCCTTTAGCTGCACAAACGCTGCATAAGGCAATGGGGGAGACAGGGATTTTTTTGTTATTATATTTTTTTAATAGAAAGTGCTATCAAAATAAGGACTTTCTGAATGACAAACCAAACCTTTTGAAATTTGGTCTCTAAAAAATTTATTACCTATGTTCTCAAGCCACTTTACATGACAATTGCTTCAAAAGAAATCCCAGCAACATGAAAGGAAGTATGAGACACCTAGGAAGGGGGATGGGACAGAATATTAATTTTTAATGCTGTTTTTCAGAAGTGTTCTTTCTCTCCTTCGAAGCGCTTCTGAAAGACGACCAGTTTCAGACAGCTTTTAAACCCGAAGATGCTGCCACTCTCTTCTAGAAAAGATACTGGCAGGTATCAGCAATCTGAGTTTTTCATCCCCTCGTGGGTCTGTGGTCTCAGCAGAGGCAAGTGCTGCTGCTCTGCCAGAAGCCAGAGAACACAACACATTCAGCCATTTCAATCTTCCATCCTATGAATCAGCAGCTTTCCAGCCAGAAATGCCCAGTACAAATGTGGAAGCCATTCCTTAGAATATGTAAGTTCCAAATGCATGTGGCAGGGAGCACAGTGACGAGCTTTGCCTGGATATCAGAGAAGAAGGCTCAGAAGAGGAAGCTCTGGAGATGCTTTCCAACATTCATTCAGTTCAGTGATCAAAAATCTGTTAGAGTGAACTCTGCAGCCAACCCAACACCGAGCCTTCAAGCTCCCAGAAAAGCTGGTGTGCTGTGCCACCCTTTTCCTTGTGGAGGATCAGGAAAGGTGCTAAGGCAATGCAGTTCTCAGTCCCCTGAGGGCTGGTGGGATCAGAGCACCAGAATATTTCATGTCTTGCTCTCACAAAAAGGTGAAAGACTCAGGAATGCATGTGTGCACAGCATCCTGCCCCTCTTGTGCACCCTCCATCAGGCCTGAGTGCTTCACACAGCCCAGCCCACCTGCAGGCAGGAGGACAGCACAGGGCCAAGATCCATCTGTCCTTACTTAGCAGCACAGGAAACAAAGCACATTGGCTTCTAGATGAGAATAGCTGGACTGTATTGCCATCAGGCAAAACTTGTCCTTTTATCTAGGGAAAAGAAGTCATATATCAGCTCATCCTGGCTCCTTCTGCAAGGGCTTCTTTCTTTTATTCACTTCAGATAATCCCAGTATCGAGTGAGCTCACCTTTCTCTAGTCCTCCTCCCTGCATATGCTCACCTCTCCATCCCCTTGTCTGAGCATTACAGACATGACTGAGCACTCCCTCCCCCAAAGAAATGGAAAGGCCTGCACAGTGGGATACCCATCAGGGACTCTGGAGACCTGTGTTACTGCCAAGCTCTCCCCATGGCAGCCTGCTGAGTGACTGGCCGTGGGCATGGCCTTTGCTCTCCCTCAACTTCCCTACCAGCAAAATACAACTAATGATCTTGACTATTTTAACATAATACTTGATCTACTGTCCATAAACAGCACTTGCTTGACTCCAATGACAGCAATGTTTGCCCCAGAAAATCAAGGACAGACAATCTGTGCCACAGAGCCCAATTCCTCCTCCATGGCTGCTGCCAGGAATCTTCCAAGTACATGGTGCAGCTGCTGGGAACTGGTCTGGGGTCACAGACATCCTTTTGCTAAAGCCAAATAAATCACACGATGCTGTCTGAGAAAGATTACTCTAAGTAGATGTTCTCATCACCTGATTTGTCTTTCAGGTGCCACAGAAAGACCTCGGCTCACACTGCAAGTATTTACAGCACAATCAATATTGTGCCTCTTGTGGACTGTTCAGGTGAATTCATGCAGAGATCCAAAGGCTAAAATCAGACTGCTCCTCTGGCAGAGAGGGATATGGGAGGAGGAAGTGACGCTGATTAATCTTGGGGTCGTTAATAATGGTTTTAAGTCTTACAAACAAAGATAATGATATGGATAATCAACTCTCTGACTCCAGGGTATAAACTGATCATCTGCTGGGATAAAATGGGAATTCCTATAACACACATTTTCTTGTCCATTGTAAAGCCACTTGATGCCATTAGCAGATTGATCGTTTTCTCACAAAGTCCAAGCTATTCATTACTTCCAGAAGGTTTTGAAATTAGATCAGATCATACACGAATGCAGCTCACTATGGCAAATGCCAATATCCTCTCAATCACTTTGGTTTCTTTCTTAATAATTGTATTTGGAATTTTCATTCTCAGATCGAGTTCCAAATTTTGCTTTTTTTCTGTGTGCAGTCATTATTTTCACAGATTCATTTTAATTTCATGGATTCTATAATGAAGAGTCCTTATATAGGTTTGTGCACTGCAGTCTGCACAGTCCCCTGAGTAAGGACAGAGAAACTGAACTCCCAAGGACACATCAGAGCCTTGCAGGAAAATCCACAGCCAATAACTATGCCAGTTGCACCACAAACAGATATTGCAAGGAACAGAAGAAGAAGGGAAAACTGAAAAGTGAGTTCAGTAGGGACAGCAATTAAAATGAAAAGACGACAGTTTTTTCTACTATCTAATGCTGCCCATGCAATTTGGATAAACCAGGCTTTGATATCTTCTCCCCGATCTTTAAAAAACCCTGCAGTTTTGGTAGCCCTGAGAGAATGCAGAGGGTCGATGGACAGCCTTGGCTCCCAGAGGAAGTGAAGTTAAATAAGGACAGAGCTCAGACTTTTTCAGCACAACAGCTCCCTGTCTCATTTTCTGTACTGGAAGCTGCAAGTTGGATTTAGTTTTCTAGACAACTCTGGTGAAATCTTTCTTCAAGATTCCCTCTTTGCCAAATTTCTGAGTGGCTCAGCAGCAGTCAAAATTGCAGATCTATGTTTTTTTCAGACAGCTTCTTGCTCTTTTCTTACAGAGTGAAGTGAAAAGAGGACAGACTCATGTCAGGGAAGTTTAAAGGCACCTGTGGGCCATGGGAATTGAGGAACACTGACTCTTTTCTTCATGCACGTTGTACAAGAGACTCAATTCCTTCTAGGTAAAACAACCTCATGTTGTTTTGCCATCCACTCTCATTTGCTGAGGTTGCTAAGCAGAGGTGCTGGCTGTGGAGGCAAAGCCTGATGCCAGGGGGAGAACCCAAGCTCCTCTGACCTCATCCAGCAAAGGCACTATTTCCTGTCACTGTTTCCAGCTCAGTTTTTCTCAGAATACCCACTCAGAGGTGGCAGACCCTTGGCTCCCTACCTTTAGGCAAAGGGGCAGAATGTTTCAAGGACCTGTGCAATTTCCTTTCCTGTGTTAGCTTTTAAATGTAACAGCAAGACTTGAGCAAAAGGCAGCGGATGTTGCCTTGCTAGAAGAGAAAAGATGATAATCACCTTATCAGAAAAGGTAGGAAAATGACTCCTGGCTCCCATGTAACTCTGAACTCAGTGGGAGCTTGGACCTGGGAGCTGTTGCCCTTTTCTCACACTCAGTTTGCTATATCTCTGATGAGTGTGAATCAGAATCTGTCCACATTGCCTTCATACCTTTATCTACTTTGCTGATGTCTTCCACGTGTCAGTCAGCTCCTCAGAATAAGAGGAACTCATAGAACTCCTGACCACAGGACAGTGTGACTGCTAAAAACTTTTTCTAAGTGTTTAGAGGGAAAACACTCAAAAATAGGAAAACTCATGAACACCTTAGAAATACAAAGAATACCATGTTTGGCCAAGAAAGTTCCTTATTTGTAAATCTCTATAAATGTGAGAAGTATATAAAGTAATCATATTTTTAGTATAATTTGTTATGATATATAATATTTAGCTTCCTCTACTCACCACTGTTGCAACATGGAACTGAAATAGAGTGACTTCTGGTCTGACACAGTGTGGCCTGTGCCCTTAATACTTTCTCATCTCAAACCTCCCCTGGCACCCTCAACTTTTCCAACATTTCTCAATTACTTATTCATTCTTCCTCGCTCTTCTGCCACCCAGTGATGGACTGCCAGTAATTTTATGAAATTATGAAAGAAAAAATGATTCCCACTTCATCTCTGGTAAAACTGCCTGGCCACATAAACAAGGTGGTGTTGGAAAGGGCCAGGAGTCGTACCCTGTTCATTTACAACCAAGAACATTTTCTAACACACACAGCCAAGGGCAACAGCAATGTTGACAGACCAACTTTCAGCTCACTGAAAATATTAATGCTCAATTATGCATGCACACATATATAGAGATCATTGAGTTCACATACCTAGAACTACATAGAAATTTATATACACACGTGGGTGTGTCTACATAAATATTTATTTACCAGTACAGAGAAACTTAATGATCCCCATCTGTAAATGAGTGTCTGCACACATACACACATAATGACTCCACTAAAATGATGCAGGGCTATGAAGCAAAAAGGTTGTTTCTTTTAATATAGGTTTGGAGAGATGCTTAACACAGGAGATGAAGTGGCAGGGTAATAAGTATGAGTCAGAGCTGGAACAACATAAAGCCCTTCTCTGGACCCATGAAACACCTTGCCTCTGATATGAATGGTGCAAACTAGTTTGGAAATATCACCCTTGACTATAAGGGGAATGCAGTGTGGTTCCTCTCCCCTGTTGGACAACTTCAGACAAGGAACACACTGTGCCTATGGCTTGTAAAGCCAAAATGTTAGATCTGACCCATCAGAACGTGACATCAGTAAAACAGATACTGGTTAAACAGAGAGGAGTACAACACAGAACTTAGAAACCTGTAGATTTCAAAAAGGCTAGTGCATTCTAGGCATTCACCTGAGAATGTGTCCAACCCACCACCCTCATGCATTTGAGTTATTTTCCTAGAGGAGCCTGTGTGTTCCACACCTGCACCAAGCTCTGCAATGTGCTTTGGTACAAAGCTCTGCACTAAACGAGCACAACTGACCCTCTTGTCACATGAGAGAAGTGTCAAAAGCAACAGCAAAAGGAACTGCAGAAGACAATCAGCCAGGACTGGAGGAAGGGCATTGGGTTTACTTTGGTTAGGCAGCAGTTGAAGGCAGACCAGCTCACAGAGTCTCATGATGCTTCCCTGTGCATCACAAAACCACGTTCTTAACAGAGACCACCCAGCTTGTAAGGAAATAATTAATTCTTGCAGCATTACAGCCAGACAAAATTACAAAATCATAGAATAATTTATGTTGGAACAGACCTCTGCAAAACATCCTGTCCAAAACCCCACTAAAAGCAGCTCCCAATTCAGAATACTCTTAGATATTCAGAATCATTGAAAGCCCCTCCACACAAATAACCAATGTTACCATACTGACAAGTTTTTTAGGACTGTTTAGGACAAACATACACAGCACAAAGCACAGAGGATTCAAAAAGCCTGGTATACTCATACAATAAAGACAGATATGAAAAAGCTCACTTAATAGCTACAAAGTGGTACAAAATTGTGTGCTGCTTTCTACAGCCCAGAGAGCATCTCACAGCATGTGGCACAAAATGAAGATTGGGAAAGTCATTCTACTGATATAGTGATTTTAATAAAATACTATTATGAAAATATTGTTAATAATGCAATATTTTAATAATACTTGGAATATAATGGCTATGTAACACACATTCCCCTCAGAATATTATTTTTTAAATAGGTGAACACAGACCACTTTGATGCAAATATATAGAAGAAATCTTTTCTAACATGAATAACTGAGACCACTAGATGAAGTATTCTGCATTTCCCAGGACAAGAGACAAACTTTTAAAAGCCACTAACCTGCCCAGTTTGGCAGCACACAAATATGACCACAGCCTTGGTCTCTTTGCCTCAGTGCTGCTTGAAGCCTACGAGCTCCCACTGACCCCATGACCAGTTTGGGATGCAAATCTGACTGCTGTGCTCCTCTCATCAGCTTCTCAAAATCTTTGTGGTTTCTACCCACAAACATGAATTCCATGTACCTACAAACCACCATGTGTAACCTTGGTTCAGAGGGTGGCAAGCAGCAGTTGGAAGGCTTTGATTTCTTCTCAGCCAAGGCTTACACAAGCTCAGCATCACCCTACACTGCCCTTATAGATGAGTTCACTAAAATTCTCATTAGGAGAAACACTTAAGTGTTCTTTATAGAAATGGTTTGCATACAGCTTTTAAATAGGCTCTTTCCTCCTCAATTCCTTTCATGCTGTGGATAGAATTTTCTCTAAACATTCATTGCAAGTGTCATGTGATATTTCTTTGTATGACTTTTACAGACTATTAAGACTGGTTTTAAAAACTGCTAATGACAGTAATAATAAAGACAATAACAATAGCAATGGCAATAATAATGGTAATATGCCTGCAAAGATTTTAAAGAAGTTGTTCTCAGCAAACCTAATACACAACATTCAGGAAGATAACTCACTTCCTCCATTCTCCACCAGAAGGCTACAGAGATATAAATAACAATAATCTTAGATTTATAATGCAATTTTCATCTCAAAAGAAAACTGCATTGATTTATAAAGTAAATGGTCTAAATCCACAGCTAGTTGCAACTGATTAGCTCCATTGATTTCAGTGAAGGTGCTGATGTGCAGATTTATGTGAGTTCAGATCTGTCTCTCTGCACGTGCGTGTGCATGTGTCTGCAGGTGTGTGCAGCTGCAAAGTGACACATTGCATGCAGAATTTCACACAAAAACACCATATCAAACAACACAGAAAGTTGCACATTATCATTGTATTTGCAGAAAAAATGCACAGAGTGAAGAGAATTGCAGGTTCTAATCTTTAGCTGGGAATTGACATGGGTATTTTCCCAACAGGATGCTCACAGCAGTCTTCTGAAAAGGCTCACAGGTACATCACATGCTGTTGAGTCTTGCTCTTTGAAAAAACAGGGCAATGTTTGCAGATAACAAGGCAAGAGATGCACAGATGCATTCTTCTATAAAAAAGGACCTTGCTAAAAAAAAAACAAACAAAAAACAAAACGAACAAAACCAAAAACAACAACAACAACCACCAAAAAAAAAAAACAAAACAAAAAAACAAAAAAACAAAACAAAAAAAAAAAAAAAACAAAAAAAACAAAAAAACAACAACCAAGGCATTCTTTTGGAATAAAGGAAAAGTGAGCAATGCTGCCAGAACTGACACCAGCTCTACTCCAATAGAACCTCAGCAGCTGTCTGTGACAGACACAGAGGCTACCTTGTTTTGCTCCAGCACTGTCTGGGAATAAAGCATAGGAGTGCTGCTGTGTAAAGCACAACCATAATTACTTATCCTGTTCTTCCTAAGACAGTTTCTCACAGGAGATATGGATGTGCTATACAGGAGTTGGCTACTCTTTCCTGAACCCCCCAAGGCTACAGCACCAAAACATTTCTTCTGCCATGGCACACGTGGCACAGAAGCCAGTTTAAATGAGCATTTGTCAGAAGAGTAAAATATGATTTTCCCCATCTCCTTTCTTGCAGCTGAGCTCATCTTCAAGTATAGACACATGGTCACTTCTGTTTGTGTAAAGCTGACACAGAGCTGGTTTTGAAAGGCATAACAACACAAATCATTCAAATCAGTAGCAGAAATGTCAAAGACACACAACTATTACACTGTCCAGACTTCCTCAGAAACTGGTGACACTCAGTTTCTAACTATCTGTGACACCAGCAATGAGCTCTACCTACGCATTTATGCCATATAAGTATGCAGATGGACTGAAGAAAATAAACTTGACCTGAATCTCTGTTCTCTTGCAAGCAGTGAAAATGTGCAGGAACTTTAAGTGCACATACAGAAAAGCAGGAAAAGCAGACTGATTGCAAGATGAAATTTATAATCAGTCTCTTGCCCCTGAACTGTAGTGGTGCAACAGTGCCTGATGTGATTAACCAAAGACACTTCTTCATGCCACTGCAGGGATGCTTCACAGATGTGCCTCAGTCTGAGGCACCTTGGCCACCTTGCTTCCTGATGTCTTTCAGAAAGCTGCTTCAGCCAGTTCAAAGATGCAGCTAAGAAGGCATTTCTGAAACCAGTGAAGGCAGTGCATCTTGTACTTGCTTTGTTCAGAACCCCAGAGCAAAATGCTCTGATCTGCTTTGTGCAAGAGGTCAGATGATTACTTAAAGATGCCTTTGAACTTAAAACCTTTCCTTTCCTGATTATTAAACTCAAATCCTGGCCTGTTCTTGGGCCAACATCACTCCCCTGGTTCCACCAGTCTTACCCAGTGCTTCAGCACTCCTGGGAGGGTGAAGGTCCCAGCACCATCAGTGCCAGCCCAGGCTCTTCCTTCCACGGGATGGGTGAACCATAGCACACTACACCCCAGAACAGGGAGGTTACTCTGAGCTCAGCTCTGCATATGCACAATGAGAACACTTCTAGCTTGAGCTAAAACTGGATGTACAGCCCACAATGCAAGCAACAAGGCTGGGAGATATTCATATCCACCAGCAGTCTCAAAAGACAATCATGTTGCACAACTGGAGCAAGCACAGGAGTGGCATGAGGTACAACCCTACAGATCTCTGACTTCTAGGAGCACAGCCCCTGGGCCATCAGATCCATGGAATGCAATCTCAGCAGTAGTGATGAGAAAGGGCCTCTGGTTGTCACTAGATGCAACCTGAACAAGGCCACACCACTATCCAGAGAAGTAGATCTATCTACTGCTCTATGTGAACTCTGAAGCTACAGCTTGAGACCATCTCTCCTTGCTATAGCCCCTGTTTCCATGTGGAAAAAGCTTGGCTCCATCATCTATTTGCCACACGATGCAAGAACACGTCAGCCAGGCCTGTGGCCCCCAGCAAAACCCACAAAACAACACCGTGTCTTCATAAAACACTGCATGTGTAGCTACACAATGCTGCACTGCACAACATGAGGTTACCAGGCACTTGGGGCTCTCCATGCACCCCTTCTGCCATCACAATTTAAACAGGAGCTGCCATACTTACGTCATTATCTGGGTCTCTATGCCAGGGTCTACAAGGGATCCATCCACAAAAAGTGGTGTTGATGTGAAACTGTATTTAGTCCAGGATCTTCCCTCATCAAAACTCACCCTGGGATAGAAGCAGACAACATTTATACACATAAAAAGACTTACCCTGGAGCAACTGCAGCAATTAAATGTTGGCTAAGGTCTGCAAGCTCCAGCAGCTGGATTTACAGACAAGCACCAATCTTTGCCATTTCCCAGCCCACTAAATTAGTGCTCTTGATGTACTTTGAAAGATCAAAGCTTTAGAAAGCATAAACACTGGCAATAAGGACATGGATATATTTTATGCAGCTGTACATCAGACCTCAAGGGATCAAGAGGCTTTGCCAAGACCTGTTTCTAGGCCTGGAATAGCACCTGCCATGAAGCACCACACAGAGCATAAGCAACCCTGATCTGAATGCATGAAAATTGCTTTCACCACCACAGGACATTTTGGCCCATCCATGTATCAATGCCATATGGCATTAGCTACAATCTCTCTACCCCTATGAGTACTTAAAGGCAAATTTGGCTTATTTGTGGGTGTGTTGAATGTGTTTACTGTGTGTGCTCACAGGCATCTGAGCTCCTGGATCTGTCTGGTTGGCTCTTGGTGGACACTGAATCCCCCTGGTCCAAGTAGGTAGGACACCACCTAACACACCACCAAAGGACCAGGAGGCCACTGTAGTGTGTATTATAAACCATGGGTTACACCAGCCTCAGACCTCTGGTGTGGAAAGCCAAGACTGGCAGTCACCCTTCCCTAACTCTCTGCCCCTCAGGGCACTTAGCAAGACACCTTCACCTGACTCAGAACGCACCTGTGAAAGAAGGGGAAGTTAAATTTACACCTAAGACAGAACTCTGGGAGCACAACAGCACACAGGAAGATTATCTGCCCTAAATCTATTTATTAAAATGTATGTATCTTCCCATACACCTGTGCATTTGTATGCGTTCTGCTTGCGTGCTTATCTCTCCAAATAGCATTTCAACTTCTGGGGAACAGCATGCTTCATTAGCTAAGCTAAAGTTCTCTCAGCTTTTCAATTATCCGCCCCTCTTTTCTCCAGCGTGAAACTTATTGTACAACGTCTCAGCCTGAGAACTAATAGATTTACATGTACCCTTTAATCTATTCCACTCCTGCCCATAAAGCAGGTGCCTACTGAAGCAATCTGAAGCAAATTCCAAAGCCCCTAAGGGTACAATTTTGAAGGAAACCTGTTGGAGCTTATTGATAACAGATCTAAATCACTACTCATTTAACAGAGTGGGTGGGGTACTCATAGAACTGCACACACCATTTCAGGAGACTTATTGTAAAAGGAGAGCATCTGAAATGAACCTCTGCAAACAAAGGTGAACTGAGCTGTCAGCTCCTGTGAAAAGTCAACCTGTGACCAAATCTTTCCGAATATGTAAGTGCAGGCACTTGTGGTAATGTGCTTTTTATGCCTACACAATTAGAGACACAATTAAAGCAGTTACATTTGGCTTGAATAATACAGTAGCAAATGGTTAATATGTGACTTGTTGCTTTTTCTATAAGGAGCTTACCATTCACTCTTCCTGAGCTCAACCTGCTGCAGTCTGCTGCACCCACTACTACTGACACCCACCCTTGGCTAACACACACTTCTCCTTCCTTGGCTCATCCTTGGTTTGGTCTTAAGACATGGTCCTGATGTCCTCTTTGCTGAGAGCACTTTAATTACAGCCATGACACCTGAGTTACCCATCAAAGGCTTCCAGTCACACCCTGACACCTTCACACCACAGACTGGAGTCTGCCCTGCTGCTGCACTCCTCTGTTTGTCCAGTTATGGAGCCAAAACATCCCAGGGTTAACAGTCCACTATCACACCATGACTAAAGCAGTCATTTCTTTACTTCAGGAGGCAAAGAAATGTGCTTAAATGCAATATATTCTAACGTTTAGAGAAATCTATGTTGCAGTCATCCCAGAGATATCTGTCGGGTCAGAAACATAAAGTCCAGAAGTTTTCATATTGAAAAAGTAGCTGTTAATGTTCTCACAGTACATCTCTGGAACATGGGCTTGTAAATGGGTAAAGTCAACCTGTCTCGAGGTGTCCAGATTTGGAATGACTGCAATTTCTCTGGAGGACTTTGTACAGTAATGACTCAGGTAGAGGAGACCTTAACACCTCATCACTGCTGCCAAACACCGTTGCTCTCTTTTCCTGTTTGACCAAAGACCACATTACCTGTTCTGCATGCAAAGTAATAGACATGTGCTTGGCACCATCAAGCTGAGAGACAACCCTCACTATACTGTACTGTACTATAGACAGGAACCTCTGAAAGCTATTTCTAACTAATTCACTTCTAAACAACATTAGAAGTGGGTAGGTCAGTCCATTAGACATGCTCCTCTTTCAATCAAGCCCCGAGACAGAAGGTGCTGCTGACACACCCATTTTCTGTAAACGGTGTTAGTTCTGAATTTCAGAATGTTTAACTGGTGCAGGAGTCAGAGGGGCAATAGCGAAGAAGAGGATAATTTTGAGCTGTATCTTTAGTGCTTCGACTGTTACAACCCATTTATAGCAAAACAGTGTCTTCAACTGAGAAATCATTTTGCTCTATTTCACCTCCAACTCTAATCAGTCACTACCACAGTATCTCTGGAAATTGATAGTCAAATACTGGAGGGGTTAGCAACATATCTCTGTTGTTCTTATCTACACCTACTGCCCTCTCCCTTTATCTGTCTTACCAGATTGATGTTAAATTCTGTAAACAAAATGTAGAAAAGAGAGACACATCCTCTCAGAAATACCTGAAGCCCAAACGAGGCTTAGTATAAGTGTGTCTGTAGGAAAGAAACCCCACCTGGACGCTCATAGTACATTACAAGTGCAAAGGGAGTAATTCATACATGTAGGTGCTTATGTATGGAGCCATTATATTTATAAAAATGTGCAATAATTATTATATTCATCAATAAAACCAAAATGGTGGTAAAACATAGATAAGAATGACTTCATCTGCTCATTTTATAGACACTGGCACCCTCTCAAAGTAACAAGCTTCCTTACCACATGTGCCTGATGGGCACTGACGTGTGTTTCATGGCCACTAGGGCCCCTCCCCAGTCCAGAAACCACACGTTGTATTCCTCCTCAAAGATCTGCAAACAAATGAAGTACTGCATGAGTGCCCCACTCTGCTGGGAACTGAGGGGTCAGAAGGAGAACAGCAAAAGGCTCTGTGATTTCCTTTGCTGTGCAAAACATACCTGTCTCCAGGAATTGCCACCATCAGACGAGATGAACACGCCAACGTCCGTGTAGGAAAGTTCAGAGCCAATATTGCCTGCAACACAAGTGTCAGACATCCTTCTATGGATAACCACACTAATGAAAATGTTAATTAAATTTCTGACATTTAATGCTGGAAAATTAGAAATTTAAGTAGGTTGACACTCTGCTGTTACCATCACGGAATTCAACTAATCACATTATTATGTCAAGGCTATTTCAAGAAAGTTCTGTCTCTGGGAGGCAGCACAACTCCAGTAGGATGTTTTCATCAGTGCTCAGGATATAGGAAATATCATTCTGTCCATCTACCTAATTTTCTTCCTTGACACCAGCAAGAGTCACCAACTGTTTTAGATGAGACTGTAAGGAAAAACTGATGTGGGCAACTACACAGAAGGTTTATCTACAGGGACATCCAGGTACAAGAGGATAAATCTACTGCTTCAGTTCAAAGGTCTTGTTAGCCCAGTGCGTTATCATGAGTGGAAGTCCTCAAGAATTAGATGCTGATTTAAAGGTAGCAGTGTACATTTTGTATCACCACATTTTGAACATCAAAGTGGAAACAGAATTTTCAAACAGGATTTACAGACCGAGGCAAGGAAAGGGAGCAAAAAGGCAAGACTTTTGTTGTTATCACTTCGTTCTGTCTTTCTTTGCAAAGCTCTTCCATTATTTCTTTCATTCTCCTCCTCTGGTTCCAGCTGCATGCATACAAACATCACCAAATGTAGCTCCCAAACAAGTCAAAAGGATTTAGCAGCTGTACAATTTTATCAAAAACCATAATTCTTCCATTTTCAGGAATCTAACCTCTGTCCTATACCAAGCGTCCAAGTTTCCAATCATTGCTGGAAATGTCCCACTGTAAATGAAGTGTTTGAGCAGCCAACACTTGTGAGAAAAAATTGCAAAGGTTTTCCTTGAATGCATTCAGCAACAGGGTGAGATGCTCCTGCTCTTGTGAAACTGGTTAGTGGAAACAGATGTGTATATTCCCAACAGGTAAGGTTTTTCCATCTACAAAGCAGTAAGGCAGAAATTATATTCTGCCTTTTAAAGGTTAATTGTTAGACTGGGAAAGCATTCATCCCATGCACTGGCAGCTTGGAAAGAACTTAATTTACTAACAATTTAGATCAGTGCCTAGAATTTCACTGTCCTGCTGCCTATATTTGCTTCCTAAAAGGTTTGAAAAAAAGCTTTTGTAATTACAGCATCATGAGTAGGGCTTGTTCCTAAGCATCCATCTAGCAAGTGCAACCTGCCAGGCGTGATGACTCCACTTGGCTGGGCATGGGGATATCTGGAGGTTTAAACCAAATTATCTCACTTCATTTGGCCTGGATCAGTGAACTGGAAATCACATGGTGTCTCCCTTGTTGAGATATAAATGTCATGAAGGGAACCCAGCTCAGGTTCTGCCTTAGTCTGGCACACACACTGAAGCACAGAAGGACACGAGAATGAAAATGGTTGGAAGAAAGAGTGTAAATTCATGCAGACAATATGCTAACATCCCACACTTGCAGGCCACTGCTATACTGAACAGGACCAAGGAGATAAACAGAGCCTTGGAAAGAACAGCTAAGCTATTCAGACATATTTGAGTGTACGTAAGAGCCTCCATTTGAAAAGACAGAACTGCCCCCATGGCTCAGAGGCCAGTTTTCAACAGCCCCAGCCACTCAGGAAGCCCTTTGTCAGCCCTGCAGCTCCCACAGAGCTGAGGGTGTCTGGTAGCCCCATCCATCCTGCAGATTAATTACAGTGGCTCAGCCACTGCCACCATGAGGCACTGTAGCAGGCTGCCATTTAAACAACACAACCTGCCAAAGCAGTGTTTTGCAGAACAGCCCACAATACCAATGGCCCATGCAGTGTTGATTAAATGCTGCAAGTCTTGCAGCAGTACAGAGGTGAAAGCAGATGCCATGCCCAAGACAGGCATCCATGAAGCCCAGGCTTCACCTGACAGACTTTGTGACTACTCTGTGCTTGCTACCCAAAAGGTGGGACATACTGACACCTCCTCAGAGTGTAGCCCCTGGGCACTCCTCTCCTTCCTGCAGCAAACAGGCAGACGTGTCCATCCGTGGTTGTAACAACATGAGAGGACCTGGTAATGCCACTGGGTCATGGTACCTTGAAAGCTGGGCTTAGACCTGCAAATGGGCTATTGTAGAGCAACAAATACCTGACACTTTTTGAACTTGGGGCCATAGGCCTTCTCCTAGCCCACAGCAAATGGGAGTTAACATGACTTAGCTCAGCACTTGCTGAAAGAGAGCTGAAAGGTTTTACAGCAGTGGGGAACACCTCATACTCTCAGGCTCCCAGGGAGATATGGGTGAGTGGAGAGAAGCATTTCTGTCCTTACCTGTTGCCACCAGCAGCCCAGGAGCTGTCTCTTTGCTGGAAATGCTCCCTGAAGTATATGGATTCTCTGAGAGCTGAAGGCGCAAGTGCAGTGAGCAAAAGGGCTGTTGGCAGAAAACAAACAAAAGGCAGAAGCCTTAATATTCAGCAAGTTAAATATCAGAGGAGCCCTTGGTGACTGCACACAATGCTCTGATCCTTCTGGAAATGACCCCTCTGCTCTTAGCACACATAGGTCATTTGTTCCTTTGATAGATAACCAGGAACTCTGCACTACAAACAAGCACGTCTGTCCTTGTTTTAACAATCTGACTTAGAGCACTTCTCCCCAGAAACTTTCTTATTCTGACTTGAATTCTATTAAATACATCAAGAAGGATGGTCAGAATTTTTCCTTAAATCTATGAAGCTATAGATAAAGAAATTTAACACATACAAGGTCAAGAGAAAAAACACAGGGGGAGCTTTGTTAACCTAGTAACTACAACAAGCAGCTCTGAAGGGATCAGTTGTGCCTTGGAAAAGGTCTGCCACTCACCAGCTGGCAAAGTACAGGGTCCCCTCTGAGATCAGTGTCCGGTGCCTGCAGCAAACGCCAGTCTCTGCCCTTGTTGTAGGTGATGAAAGTCTTGATCTGGTCATCTACCCTCCTGTTAGCCAGGAATATGCCTTTGATCCCTGCTACCTAGGAAAAAGGGAGAGAGGTGAAAAAAATACTTTGGAAGAACAGGCCAAAAGCACTGTCCATCTGAGCACTCTCAGGGGTGGAAGGTCTCTGTAAAAGAATCAAAGGCATCTCAGTCAAATCCTAGAACACCAAATGGCACTAAAGGTATATCCTGATGATGGTTGCAAAGCTGAAAGGTCTTGTGTGGTTTCTCTGTTTGGAAGAAAAAGACAAGGATGGCCACAGAGTAAATCCCTAGGAATCACCCCACTTTTGGATTTCATTGAGTTCATGCACATAGGCTGATGATGGGCTTGAAGGTGCAGCATGCACCACATCACACACTGAGCTCTGTGAGCCTGAGGATGGGGTCTGCCCCACTGCCCCCACAGACTGTCAAAACAGGGGAGACAGAAGATCACATCAGAAGCAGTGTGGGATCCTTTTGTGTATCAGAAAAAAAAATCAACACAAAAGATGTGAATCCTGAACATGCTGCGACACTGATGTTTTGCAAACTTGATTTCTTGGTTTTCCTTCCACATCCAAATTCTGACAAATCAAGCCAGTTGTTTCAAATGTTTTGACTTTTATCAGCAGAACCCATTCCAGCAGAATATGGTCCTGTCAAAATATCCCCAAGAAGATTTCATGTTGAGTCTGGTCTCTGTTGCACAGCTGTGAAAGTGAGACAGGAAGAAGAAATTTGCTGCAAATCTGCAACTTCCTGGCAACTGTCAGGGTGCAAATCCTTCTATTCTGAAGCCCCTGGAGTGATACTACTCTTTAAATGACTCTGTAAAAATCTATTAGCATTTAGCAGTGAAAAGTCAACGATGTACCACTGGGGAGTACACAGGTTTGCCCAGGAATGCGAGACAATGCATGTTAATTTTAGCTGGTTCATCACAGCAAAGAAATATACTTTCCAGAGGCAGGAAAAGATATTTAACCAGGTGAAAAAAGCCCATAAACCCTGTCCTTCATGCTAATCAACGTGTTATTTTTGAATTTTCCCTCATTGACTTAAACTACCTGGATTTATAAGCAATTTGATTATGTTGTTAAATGAGCATTATTCTAGATGAAATAAAAAAATGTATAGTCTTAACTTCTGCATGCAGCTGCAACATTTCTCTGTGTGACAGCAGAAACCAGCCTGCAACTGTTTCTATTAGTATTACTGATCAGTTGTTTGCTGCTGGCAAAGCACTGAGCCCTGGATCCCAGCAGATCTTCCATCCAACAGGTAATGACACCCCAAAACCAGCATGCTCTGAAGAAACCAGGGACTGGCACTGCCCTGAATGCACTCTGCTGACCAAGGCTGACAGGCCTGGAAGAAGCATGAGAATGGAAGAGAGTTTGGGGTAGAAGTTGTCCATCTGTCATCTCTGGGCAAGTGGCACCTACAAATTTTTTGTTAGAGTTCACAAACTGTTCAGTGCTCAAGAAGCTGCAGTCCAGATTCCCTGCCTGTGAGCAGGTGTCTCTAGATGCCCAAGGGGAAAATAAAAAGGTATGTTTAGTCTTCCTATGGATATCCTCATTAGAAAGAGAGAGATAATGATTTTCCCTTTTGGAAATGACACACACCTAACCAGTAATTGCCTGGGACCCAATCAGTTGTTGCACCTATAGCAGAATAACTACATCTACTCCCACATGGGTCAACTCAGCATCAAATCCAGGAAATGCCTCAGGGCTGATCCCAAAACAAATGAAATCCTGAGAGGTTGGTAAGAGATTTACCCTTGGCTGGACTAGCAGGCCTGGCTGCTCTTTGCAGGGTGACTTTACTGCATACCTCATAAAGGTCAATGACAATGTTTCCCTCCAGCCCTCGGCTGCTTTTCACATTTTCCAGGGCCAGGGTGAAGTAGACCCCTCGGGTGTCAGAGATGTACAGGTTGTAGGTGTCGTTCTGGTTCCACTCCTGAACAGCTGCAAACACCTGGTTCTCATCTGTGCTGATAATGTGCATGTCCTGTTAAAAGAAGACAAAAGGCCTGTTACTGAGGATCTCTGTATTTCTCTGCCCTTCGGGACATGTAGTAATTACCATGAATTATGAAAGAATGGAGATGGAGCATGAATTATAGGTATGTTTAACAACTTTCTGTTAGAGCAAGCCAATAAATTACCAGCATTGTGACTTTTCTGCATTTCACTTTTTAAATAATCACTAGCTGGGCGAAGGGGTTTTGCTTCCTTCATTTTTGGTACCTTCAAGGAATTTCATCCAGTTTCATTTATAAATTTGAAAGTCAGTTTTATTACTCATGGAAGATTCACAGCCTTGGAGCCTGGAGTCTTCATAGTCACTAAGCATCATACAGCACCAGGCTAAAAGCAGTGATAATTTTCATTCACATGCTGAAATAATGGGCTTGTGCTACCGACTGGCAAGGGCTGGCTTCAAAAAACCTTGGAGTTCACGTTTATTTGAAGGTGAGGTATAGATATCAGTTTGAGCTACTGCTGATAGTGATTTTTAATAACACAGCTTTTGTATTGAGAGTTTATGTGAGATCAATTATCCCAAGATATATGGCCTATCAAATAATCCATCCACTAACCTTCATTGGATTTCTGCTGCTGACCAAGATACAAAAAGTCTAACAAGGGTTTCCCCATTTAGTTTTAATATCAAAGACATTTGACAGTGCATTTTCTGGGTATTATTTTAAAACAGGATCATGGAAATTACTTTCAGGGTTGTGATGAGTACTGAAGCACTTCACCCTTGTTGAACAAACTGACACAGGTTCAGCTAGAAGCAAAATGACTGTGGTTATATGAGACTCCATTTATCTATTTGTATCTATTTAAATTTTCTATAGAGTGCCAAGAGGCCTTGATTAATTCCTTGCACTGTTTCTGCATCAAGAAATCATAATTCTGGAAGTCTCCCAAAGGATGGAGTGACCTGATTTCAGGAAAAATATCTGGAGGAAGATCAGCTCAGTATCCTCATCCTGCCTAGGAGGCATCTTAATCTTTTGTGTGAGGTATCTAGATGGAAAGTTGGGATTGATTAACTGGGGCTATTTCTAATAGACCTAACATATCCTATCGGCATGAGATGGGGAAAAAAAACCATTTGAGGGTCTAATTCTATCCCAGTGGGAGATTTGCCATTTCCCTCAATGAAGGAGGACTAAATCAGGAAGTTTGTTCTTGCCCAGTAGCTATAATTCCTTAAAGATTAAGGAGGTATTATACCAATTCCAGCAGTGTGGAAATAAAGCAAAATTCCCAATGACTTCAATCTGTTTATACCAGTTGCAGTGGAAATACTGCATTACCCTGGTGCCAACCCCACATACGTACAACTCCAGCAGAGTTCATTAATCTGCACATGACAGATAGTTATTACTGTACAGCAAAAAATATTCTAGTGACTAAGGGCAGCATAAACAAGCCTCCTTTACATGGCTCGAAGACTTTTCCATGACATCTAGCTTTAAAATACTTCTGATTTTTAAATTACAAAAGTACCCCAGAATTTATAGCATGCACCAATTCTGTATCAGGGCCACCAAAAAATCTGTAATATAACAGGTCAAATGAATAGGTCATTTGCCTAGTAATGAATAAGTCATTTTCCTAGTCCTGGTGGCAACAATATTTTTGATATAAAGATATCATTTGCCTTCTTAGCCACCTCAGGACCTGCTGGTTCATGTTCAGCTGCTGTCAACCAACACCTCCAGATCCTTTTCCACTGGGACACATCCAGCCACTCTGTCCCCAGCCTGTAGCACTGTGTGGGGATGTTGTGATCCAAGTGAAGGACCTGGCATTTCACCTCACATTTGGCTTCCCAAGATATTACATGTCTGTATTCACAAATGGTGGACTCACCTTAGGGAGGGAGTATTTGGGTAATTTAATCTGTGCAAAGGGCTCCCGTCTGTATGACACATAGTAAGTTGCTCTTCCACCAGTTGTCACCTGTGGAAACACCAAAGAGAGTGAGTGATGACCCTTCTGGGACACTCTGTGAGTTCACCTCCAGAAGTGCTTGACAAACTTTCTTTCAGGTATCCTTTCTATGACAGGCACAGCTGTCCCTAAAGGCATCTGAATAATTCCAAAGAAATCACAAACTTTAGAGGGATGGAAAATTATTTATTTAAGCTGTGCTATTGAACTTTCCATTTTTTTTCTCTTATGATTCAAATCCAGTGTGATTTTAACATCTCAGGAAAAAAGTGCTGAGTGGGAGGAAAAGGAGGATCTGGTGTCATCACATGGTCCAGCTCAATTACCTTGGGCAAGTAATTTAAAGTCTCTGTGCTTCTGTTCTTCCCCTGTAAGCAGGAGATAATCCCACTTTTCTCTGCTGTTTCTCAGCCTTGTCTGCACTGTAAGTCCCTTGAGGCCAGGATTCTCTTCCAACAGCCTTTTACAGTGACTAACAGCAGAGATCCACGCTAGCACCACTTATTGCTAACTTAAATGTGCTCCTGGAAAGCTGGAGCTAAGCTCTCAGATGCCCTTTGTCACTAGGAAACTGGCTTCTCTGAAATTATCCTCTCTGAGAACGGATGTGCGTGGGGGAATCTGATAGACATTCAAATCTGCAGTTTTATGGACTGAATGAACTAAAGCCTATGCAGAAATGCCATGCATCAATGAGATATAGCACAGATAATTTGTAAAATATGGGATCTAAAACCTGTCAAGAGTCTCTTACTCTTGCTGTAGGTGTTCTTTTTGGCACCATCTCAGGCCTGGCTAAAACAAGGCTTACATCAGTAAATTTCCTACATTCTGCTGGTTTGGCAGTCTTGCAGGTCTTAAGATAAAACAATGCACAAAGCACTTGTCTATTGTATGGAATATCACTTGTTGGCTCCTTAAGTTTCCAATAAAGCTAAGAGAAAGGTCTTAGATTCTCTCCTAGATATACTTCCTTTATCTGGCAGTGATATTTGAGAATGAGCTTACACAGAATATTGCTACAGCATCAATTGTATTCTCAGCAATGATATCACCTCTAGATAGTGGCTTTCTTCCCTGGAGAAACTGTCATTGGAAGGACACACTATTATTGGTCATGAAATTTGATATCTAATCAGCTCAAGGCTTTTCCATTGACAGTTTGGAAAACTGGAAAGAAAGGAAGATTTAGAAGTAGGACCAGATTCTATACTGAGACTTCCCCTTCAGATTTTTCCCATTTTTACTTTTAATGTCATCATAACTGTATTTATCATCCTCAGGAGAAAAAAAAACACCAAAACAGACACTATTATAGCATACATGGCATAAGGTCATAAGAATGGCCTATATCAGAGCAAATAAATTCTATACAGACAACATTTAGCTAAAGCCAAGGGTAAATACAAATGTGAAAGTCTAAAGCAACTTGTCTAGGACCCGGAACAAGCCAGTAGAAGAGACAGGGAGAGAACAGCAGTCACTGGGCTCTCACTTCATGGGAAGTGCACTGTGGACTGGCACAGCAGTGACCATTTCAGGGTCCTGCTCTGAGCTGGGAGGATCATAGAATCACACAATGGTCTGGGTTGGGACCTTAAGTCATCCAGTTCTACCTCATATCCGATCTAATTCTACCCTCTTTCAGTTCAAAGCCATTCCTCCTTGTCCTGACACTCCATGCCCTTGTCCAAAGTCCCTCTCCAGCTCTCTTAGAGCCACTTTAGGTACTGCAAGGAGCCCTAATGTCTCCCTGCAGCCTTCTCTTCTGCAGGCTGAAGAAGGTCAGTGAGTGCTACTTCTGAAAGATATATTTCCCATCTGATACCTCCACATCAAAATAAAGTTTTCACAGGAGAGAACAGACTGTGCAGTTGATTCATACTGAGTCCAGCTCAAAGACAAAAATTCGTGTTTGCAGTAATTTTATCTCCCTCATCTCTACAAGCATTGCTCAAATGATCCCACACTTCTAGGTGATATTGTCTAAATAGTACAGGGAATATTTAAATACCCGTCCCCCCCTTCTCTTTTAATATTTATTGCCTCCATTGGAAAACCCAAATTCTCAATTCTAACATGAACGGAACGTGTCCAGTCCTTACTACTTGGTAAGGACCCTGCATTCAATATCCCCTCCTGCTGGGCTGAGACATGATTTTCAACTTGTAGATGAGGACATTTACATCCTTTGTAAATGTTGTGATGACCAATTAAGATTGGGAGCAGTCCAACAATTTTCCAATTAATCCAGTGAACACAGAGTGGCAAAAATATCACAGGGTGATCAAATTCCACTTTCTGTGCCACAGTAGGTTCTACTACAAGTCTGTCACACTCAAAAGATTTTATACCATTTTTTTTTACTTTATCCTAATGAAAACTGCTACCTAGAGGGTGTTTGTTTGTGTTTATTGTTTGTTTGTCTGGGTTTTAAATGCAAAAAGTTAGGATTAAAACACTGTTAAAGTTCAGTATGCTAGAGTTAAACTCGCTTTCAGACTTCCACCTGGACTAGGTCACCTTGACTAGGGTTTAGAAATAGAAATCTTGAGGTTTGTGGTCTTCCTGAGCCAGTTAATATGAAACCACCCACAATTCAGTTGGCAGGAGTTGTGTAAGCTTTTCCCAGCCAGGATCTCATCTTTGCATGATTTACATGCACAGTTATAACAGTTCCAAAAAAATGATCAAGCCTCCAATAAAGTTCTGGCAAGCACCATGGTACAGAATGAATTTTGGAAGGCCCAACTTAATTTATTTTGATGAACTTTTTCTTTTTCTATGAGCAAATGCTCCAACACTGTAAATCCCAGAGATTATGGCAGTATTTTGCCCTCCAATGCCTCCTTTCTGTTCACATTTGATGAATGTCACCCAATTATTTGCTGTGAGCTCATCTGTCATGCTCAGTACAGAATTAGCTGGGTTTGTCTTTTTCTTCCTCCATTGCTAATGACTGGATCATTAATCTGTTCTCCTGGATTACTACTTTATGTGTTTAACTGGGCTTCTGGCCAGTGGAAATGATTCCTATGGACAAATGTGTTTGTCATTAAACACATCTGTCTTTCCTAACCTGTGCTCTTTCTTCCTCCCTCCATTCCTGAGCTACTACTTCTCTTTAATATTTCCACATTCAAGACAAAAGTCTCATCTAACTTATATCAGCTGGCACTTAAGAGAAACATGAGAAATTTCTCTTTGAAAGCCCTGAAAGTCTGGATGTGTTGGCTCACTCTCCCTCCTGACCTGTAATGAGACAGAGTGCATCAAACATAGAAGAAAACAAATATGTTCATAAGAATGCAGAAAATCACATCAAATTTGTCATGGAATCTATTTATCTCCATAACTTCTGTGACTTGTCTGGAAACACACAAAGACATTTCTCATGTTAATGATTGAATATGATTATTTAAGAACAGCTTCTGTGGCTTTGCTTCCTTTTTTTTTTTAGATTTGAGTTCATCTTAGGCAAAAAGATACCTATGTTATCTAAACGAGTTTGGAGGACAAGCAGAATGAGTTAAGAGGTCCCAGACTGTAAAGAAGCCCTGGATGACTTGAGGAACTGTAGATCACAGTGTATCAGGTTCTTTATCATCTTCCTGGCTGGCTGATGCTGGGACTCATAATTTCCAGTGTAAGGCAGATATTGATGGAACAAACACAAAATTAGAAATCTCAGAAATGCCCCTGAGCTAAGGAGGACCCCATCTGCCTCCTGCTGCTCGAAGAACTTGCAGGAAAGTCAGCAAACAGCTCACAGAACCAAATTATACACTTCTTGTTGACAGTAAATTCTTAATAGTATCTAGTTGATGTTATTTTCAGTAAACACCTCACTTGTTTCCCAAGGTGATTCCTCTGCTTGTAGAGTTTCCCTCCTTTCCAGTAGCATCAAACGAGCTGGTAGTAGTCAAAAGTTCAGAAATATTCTATCAGTGTTGTAGCAGCATCCTTGATCTCTCCAACTTCATAGGGAGCCCTGGCACCCCTCCTCATTGCTTTAACTTCAGGTTCCCTTTCTCCTTCTTGTGAGCTTAAAATCCCCCAAATCAAACTGTGGATTAAAGCCCAAGTTCAGCAGGCAGGCTGCTCCACTGACATCCTCACCCAGGGATTTTGGGGTTCTCAGAGACAGCCCTGCCTAGGCCTTGCACAGGTCTGTATGTGCAGTATGAGGACTGAAAAGCTGTGCCTCCTCTTCCAAGCCTAACCACAATTCCAGTCACAAGGGGTTCAGAAGTTCAGGAAGAACATGAACCTAGTGTAATGTTCTTTCTTCTTGATTACCCACCATTACCAGGAAAAGCAATCTTCTAGATATTTTGGTGTAGTGAGGTTCTCCACAGCCCCAGCATAAATCCCATCATGATAGGTACCATCCAGTCTGAATTATCTCCCTGCTTTCATTAATACTATGCCTTCTGCACAGTCACTGAACCATATGCAATTATCTGAGTGCTCTGTGGAGTTTCTGTACATGAAGCACCCTCAAGTTGCCTGGTAAACTCAGCAGGCTTGGAAAACATGACACTCTTTAGAGCATCACACCCATCAGAAAAAATTGCTATGACAAAGGAGCATTTATTGACTGACCCAGTCCTTGTTCAGCTCCTTCTTCCCTCGGAGCAAAGATGACACCACTAAAGGACAGAGTAATCTTGAGTGAAACCATTGCATTTGTTTTAAAAGCTACTCCTGCAGAAAATGTGCAGCTACACAAGCCACATCAGAGCTGCAGGTGCACATTACCCACACAGAAATCAACTTATGAGAAGAGCATAATTGTACACATTAAATCTTCTTTTGATTTCACAGGAAACATATGAGTTTGCCAAGGCAATACTTTACATCTTCAGCTGATCAATCAGACAACGTGAGGGGAGGGGAGAGAACGATAAAAGAAAGTACAGCACAAAAAGCCCTAGAAAGAAAATCAATAAAAAATAAATAAATAACGGAAAATGTTAATAATTTTTTTTTATCAAGATATGTTTAGGCTCAAGTTCCAAATGTGATATTTGGCACAGAAAAGATGAAACTGTGCTAGAAATGGATGAAAAGCACCCAGCAGTGAAAAGGAAAGTAGCTAACTGCTTACTGCCTGTCTTGCTTTAAGAAGCGCTTTTAACTAGCACATGGGATGCACTTTCTTTCATCTGTATGGATTAATTTCCCCCACTGGAGTGCTGTCCAGCATTTTAAATAGCAGCGAGAGGAGATCAGCTGTAGCAGGCATTATTCACCAGTAAAACAGGTGTAATCGTGTTCATCATTTAAACGTCTTCATCCTATTAGTTTCATAATAAGCTTTTAATGATTCCTTCAATAAAAGACTCAAAGACCAACCCCTACAAGCTGGAGAGTGCTCCATTGTCCCGCCAAACCGTTTTCTCTACCATCGATCGCAAAGATAAAAATCAATCATAGCTAAGCAGGGTGAAGTTAAAAATAAATTGCATGGATTGATTTCTGTTAAGACCTTTGGCTCCTAGTTAATGGAGGAAAAAATGGAGGAAAGGAATTTATATTTGAACATGGCGCATTTAGTTTCTATCAGAATAAAGAGAAGCCTCTATACTGGGAAATGAACATTTAATTTCTCCCCTCTATCCTGTTCCAGTGCTGAGAAGTCGCACATTAACGAAAAAAAAAACCAAAAACAAAAACAAAAACAAACAAACAAACAAACAAACAAAAAAAACCCCACACAAACAAAAAAACCCCCTTGCTTTATTCCTGACGAAATTTGCCACTTATTTAAGTTTTTAAATTGATAACTTGATAACTGAGGGCAGGAATCCCAATGAATTAGCATAAACTCAGCCATGGCTGCTGGTTGAAGTCTATTCACCTGATAAATTACTTCAATTCAGCAAATATGCTCATTTAGCTTATTCTTAAATACTCTATAAACTTGAAGCATACACTTATATCCTCTTAAACGTAAGCACTTTCAAGTGTTCCTAAACAAGCATAGTTACAACCAGTAATAATATTAAACTACTTCTCTGAGCTGGCTTAAGATGTATGTAGCTTCTAGAATGCCTCAAAGAGAAATGTCCCCCCACCTGAATTCCAACATTGTAATTAATAACTGTTTTTCTTTCTATTGAGGTTGATAAAAAAGGTTATTATAAATACATCTATCCAGATAAAACCAGAATTCGATTCAGATAAAAAGAAAGTTTATAAATGCCATTTTGCATCAAATTACTTCAGCTGAAATTTTTGGACATGCTCTCATCAAACACCAGGCATCCAAAATAAGAAGTATTATCCACAGGTTTTGTAAGGAGTTATCAGTGATTGTGGATGAATACTGACATCTGCATATGTTTTAAGGAAAATTTTCTGATGCAAAAGAAGACTGAAATGGTTCAACAGATTTTGGCAGAAGTGTTTGCTCCTCTGAGCCAGAGGAGTTATTCAGCTGTGCACTGTAAGACTCCCACTCAGCTGCACCACAAAACAACCTCTGGAGAAATTCTGGTTTTGCTCCTCCTCACTCATGCCAGTGAGCAGGCTGAGATGCTGCCCTGCTGTGCAACTCCCTGAATTAGGCAAAAGTCCTCCAAGTTCAGAAGTACTTCTGAAGGTGAAGAAGAGCCAGATAAAAGATCAGTAACACAGAAGAGCATTTTGACTTAACTTTTCACTTTCCGTATGTAATTCCTACAATTCCTACAGCTGCTTCTGCACTGCTGCATGTGCAAGATGTGAGTAACCACCATCCCTTGCTCCTAAATGGCAAAATTACTGACCTCATCACTTTCAGGAGGATTACAAACCACAACCAAGACCCTGTCTCTCTTCCCAGTGCCCTCACATGCTTTTCTTCCTTCATCACATCAACCTCAAAACAAAGGGCCACCAAGAGAGCAACTTACCTTTTCAACATGAGATCATCATATGTCCAAGGATGATATGATGGAATATGGACACAAGAGAAAGATGTGCAGTCCCAGGGTTCCCAGGAGACTGAATCACAAATAAAATGGCATAGAAAGAAGACAAGAAAGCTTCCCAGAAGGAGAAGTAGAAGAAGAGGCCAATGAGAGACAAGACAGTCAGGAGTTTTAGCCTGCAGCTAAACGCCTTGATATATTATGCCATGGTATGGAAAGGGGAAGTGGTACCCATGTTTCCACTCTTTAAAGGTCTTGGAAAGTGATAAGATACTGCCTCTCTGCATGCCTCTCTAATTAGTGGTGCAAAACACCTCTTTTTTAAAGTGGAAATGGACCAGGATCTGAATCAAAACACCAGTCCTTTTCAATCAAATTTTGGAGGGATCATTCCTTTTCCTTATGAGACCACCAGTCAAAGAGAGATCTGAGAGGCTCCATCTCCAAAGGCATTTTTTGGCAAAAACCCAAACCAGGCATCAGCTGCTAAGTCTGAGGAGTCGTCTATACCCAGTGGCATTGTCACTGCTATGGAAAGTGCTGAATGTCTGAGCTACAGTTCAGATCAACTTCAGCTCCTCTCTACTGGGACAGCAGAGTCTGCAGCATCCTGCAGAAAAATAAAGACATAAAAAACAGCCAAGACAGGTATTGATCACCCATCCACACACCTCTGCACTGACTTACAGCCAGCTCAAATCCAAAAGGCCAAAGTAACCCTGAGGGTCCCCAGCTGACAGAGACAGCAGTGTGAGGGAGGGATGGGGACAGGGATTACTGCACACTGCACTAGTCTGGTGCCAGCTCTGGGGGAAAGCCACACGCTCAAGGGTCTGCAAAACACAACAAGATTAACAGGGGCATGGAAACATATTTATGAGACCTAGATCTACAGCTGGGGAAAAATGGAGAAGAAACAATTTTGAGAGACCAAATCCTTCCTTCGGTCTCTTAGGATTTTGTGAATATTCCCAAAATCTTATCTGTCCCTTTTTTAACTCTATCAGTTCCAACTCATAAAAAATACTGTCTCCCTGTAGGTTTTGTCCCACTGACACGCTTAGGTCACCAGCACTGTAACAGTGGTGGTGCCAGCAGCTGTCATGTCACACACTCTGCAGAGTTCCATCACCATTTCTGTCCATCTCCTGACACCTTCTGTGTGAAGACACAGTCCTCACTGGGTCAGCACTGGGAATGTCACACCTCCCCACTCGGGGCCAGGCTCATCCAGGGTGGGAGTCCAGCCACCCAGAAGAACCACTGAGCTCCTGAGATGCTTGCACATAACCTTTGGGCAACCAGGGACAGCTCCTTTAACTCAGCAGATCTTAGCTCTCTATGGCAGCTGTAGGTCTGCCCACAAGAACTCTGCTCTCTGCCATAAGCACTGTCCCAGAGCAAAGCTGATTCCCAGGAAAAGCTCTGTCCCTCAGGACTCCTCAGAGCCCCACAAACAACCAACATTGTACTGAGACTTCTATGGCCCAGCACTCCTCACTGCCTGAAATAAGTGGTGACATTTGCTCATGCTTTCTTTCATCTTCAGTTGAAAATTTTGATTTGTTGACAAGGAAGCATACACAGATCCTTCCTGATCTCCTCCAAGCAGCATTGATATTATTTGTTTACTTACAGGAAAATAAAAAGTTTTTTTCCAAAAAATGCTGTCTCACTCAAAATTTCCTGAAAAATAATCAACATTTTCATTAAAGCCTATTTAATTTTCAACACTTTTCAGCAACCTGAGTAATTCCATTAGAAACCCTGATACAAGATTTGCTTGGAAATTACCTTTCCCAGAATTCCATCTGTAATTTATTTTTTAACATATAAATAAATGTATATATATTTATATACATATAAAGTATCAGTACTCTAGACTCACAGGAAATTACTATCCCTGATCCCTGTGTCTTATAGTATAGTCTCTGCAGATGAGAACACCATGGCAGTTTAGGTAATTGTCAGGAAATCACATCTTTTAGGCACTTGTAGGTTATGTTTGCACCTAATTTTGGAAAGTGACACTGTTTCAGTAACAAGTACTCACTGAAGCACAGCCGTGTAATTCAACACCACAGACACAGACATTAAATGGAAAAGTTGATCATCGGAAGTCCAGATATATTCCAAGGTTTTCTCACAAATAAAGGACCTGTTTTGCAAGTTGTATGAATTTTAGGTATTAATCATGAAAGAAGATTCTGATATTGCCTCCTGGGTACACCAGAGCAATATTGTGAACTGAATGAAATCTTATACATGCAAGGGAGGGTAAGATTTTCTCTTAATGTATCAATTTATGCAGAATTATCCAATCCAATCCTAGGGACATGCTAGACATCCTTAAATAACTACTTATCAATCAAATAGAAAGTCAGTCAATAAATTCATATTACCTACTGTTTTATTCATAATAATTCTTCCTACTTTCTCTTAGTAGCTATTTCTTTTTTCTCTCCACATTACCTTTTACATCTTTCCTCATGGGCTATGTTATTTATATCTTCTGCCTGGTAACCAGTGTCAGCCTTTCCAAACTCTCTTCGACAGATAAAGTTTTCAAGCATAAGACCATTCCCATTTTCTCTCTTTGTACTGTAATTCTGAAAGATCCTTTCAGAAGTGCTGCACAACAGGAATCATTGATTTATAATGGCATTATAATATCTTCTGTGTTCTTCTTTCCCCTATCCACTATGGATCACAGGATTTTGCTTTGAGTGCAGTTACACAAGTTAATGCTCCCCAGGAACCTTACCTGGCCTGTTCATCAACCTGGTTAGAACTGATATTCACTATACAGTAAATAACTGTATGCAGATGATCTAAGACACTGATATCAATAGCTGGAATTCATCTTCCCTAATTTTAGCTGTCAAAAATTTGGGGGTTTTAACTACGCTCTGCTGAGGTTCCTTCTAATATTAATGAGAAAGGCTTACTCAAAGAGAGACCTATCTCATGTTGAAATAGGTGAAATAAGATAAATTGTCCCTGGAGGTTTTGATCTCTCTAACATTAGAGGAGCACTGCCTACAGATTTAGACTAAAAATTTCCTGGTTCAATGACAAAAACTAAAAGAAACAAGTTCCTCTCTCCACTCCAAGACATTAATTCTGATTTGTTCCAGAACAGACATATCAGAACTCATGCACCAATCCTTTATGCAGCTATTAAACCTCACCAGGTTCTTAGCATTTAATTTGATATTTATTTATTCACTTCTGTCTAATATTTAAAATTCTGAAGACCTGGTTGCTACACTTCTGTCCAAGATTACCCAGACTGAACAATCCGTGTGAGACATTGCAGGCACTCAACCTGACACATCCCATAATGGGCAGCAACACCACAGTTTGTGAGACTAATACACCCAGGACATATCAGCACTCCTACACATGTACCAAGCAAACACTCTGCACAGCCCATGGGCCGTGTCCTGGACACGGTGGATTTAACACAGCTCAGCTCAGGCTGTGCTGGGAATCTGAAGTGCCTGAGTGTCACCCGAGCTCTGCAAGGACTCAGTCCCTGCCCAGCCACTCTCACCAGGCTGCTGGACAGGCAGAAATCCTGCCAGGGTGATACAGAACACAGGGAAAGGGATAGACAGCCTGGGAATGGAGAGTCTCCTGCCCAAAGCTGCAGCAATGCTCTGTGTGTATATTTAACAGCTTGGTAAAGTGTGGGGATGTGATTTTCAATTCAAACACCCATTATGCTATAATAAAACCTTGCTAAGAATAGTCAAGGCATTTGAGTATTACATATACATACATGCATGTGTTTTTATACACACACACACACTTTTTTTTAACTAAAAGCTTTTAGCCTGAGCTGCTCACTGCTGACGTGAGGGAGAGCAACACACACACACACCAGCCCATGTCCTCAGTGTGAGATCAAGATTCTAAACAGAGTGTCCTTGTTTTAACACAGATGAGAGCTGTGGGGTGAGAAATGTCTGTAAGGCCTCGTGCTTAAAGGATTGGATGTTCCACAACACCCTCAGTCACAGACATAAACCACCACATTGAGAGTCTCTCTTAAATATTCTTTGGAGAGCAGAGCATTTACCGATTGGAAAGCCATGGCTTTTGGTCAAATCATGACTTACTAAGTTGCATAAAATGAATTCACAGTGTTTTCTAGCAGTGGATCTCCACTGAGGCCAAAGGAAGCAGCAGCAGACTGGGTTTCATGGGGACTGAGGGGAGATCTGGCTCCCACTGCAGTAGGTCATCTCCAGAGCAGCAGATTCCATACTGTCAGAAGTCTGCCAGTGTTGCTCAAGTTCATGCTGTTTTCATACTGCAGTCCTCCCAGGCCATAGGGATCCAGTCCTCCACCTAATCCCAGCACAGATTTATCGGTGTCCACTTTTGTAAGAAAGTCTGACACAGCAAAACTTGCTCATAATTTGGATACAGTCAAGAAAAATGCTTCTCAAGGAAATAAAATAGGGGCTTCATGTAACACAGTCTTATTCAGAAAGGGAAGCACGTGTCCTTTTTGTACCACCACCTGAATCCAATCTTCATGTCCTTTTGTTCCCCATGCTTCAGCATTGGAGACGAGCAGTTAACATCACCATGTCTGTAATCTGTGTCTCCTGAGCTTCCCACGATCTGAAATCACCTCAGCCTGGCTCTCAGTTTTCAACCAAATGAAACACCTTCAGGAAATGTTCTTTTAGACTGCACTATTCATCCTCAGGCTTCCACAGACACAAAATTTAGAATCATGGACCTGTTCCATCTAGCCCATGTATTCCCAAAAAATCTCAGAAGCACGTTGTTTCTCATTCGATTTCTGACACTTTCTCCTCATCTCCAAAATCATCACCGACAAATTTACAGGCGTCTTTCACTTTGAAGTTGCCCTGTAACATCTTTTCTCCATTTTTCTGCTATTTTACCTCCTACTACAAATTTTGGTTCACTCTAATAGCATTACTTGACTGTCAAATCAGCAGAGACCTTTCCAGTTGTTAAAATAATCATTCACACCTTTCCTTTGTTCTTCTCTGCTCTCCTGAATTCATTTGTATTTCCTTTGTATTTTGCAATTAGCCACACAAATAGCAAGTTCTGAAATCCATGGACCTTTAATGAACAAATGTAGCAGTGCATTTCCACACCCGAGCAGGTGTTTCTGTATTAGAGAAAGAGTTTCAGCTTACCTGGGAACATGTAAGGAAGTTAAACTAGAATCTTCTACAGCCTGCTCATTGCAACTGGCTCAGTGCCAGCACAGAGGCACTGATTGGGCTTTGGAAGAGCATCTCAAAGCCTGCTGCCAATCTCATTGGGCAAGGTGCTGAAGAGCCCACCTAAACAATCAAGTACTAAAGGCACAGCACAGGGTGCTCTACGCTTTTTTGGATTGTCTTAGCCAGTGTAAGAGTGTTTTCTACACTGTGTTCAACTTATATTTATTTGTTCTATAATGTTCATTATTTTTGTCATTATTAAAAGCTTTTATTTTACAAAGCGTGTCTAAAGAAGTTGTCTCGCTATTATTAAACCATTTTGAGAAATGCTGGACACCCTCAAAGACTTGATAAATCTTCACACGGCTCACTCCCCTCTGGCCACATGCCAAAAGATTTTATCAAATAAATTAAAAATATATAAGATTCGAGACATGTGATGAGCAGAGAGACCAAATGCTCTATCCCAGACCACAGAGCCAATGGGATGGACTCCCAGCTCTTAAGAACTGCAGTCCCATGTGCTGATCCTAAGAATGTGCCTCCTCCCCTGCACAGGAAAAGCACCTTGTGCAGGCAGAATCCACATCCCATTTGTGTGCAGACAAGTACCTGGATGAAGATGTATTCATCCTGAACAACGAGGGAGCTGACGTCGATGGAGCGCGAGAAGGGCCCGCTCCTCTTGGTCTCGGAGCACTCCTGGATCCGGCAGGTCAGGTAGTGGGTGTCTGCAGGGGACAACAGGGACACGTCAGAAAGGCCCAGGAGGAGCCACCTGTGTGCAAACACCAACAGCAGCACAAAAGAAGGTATCATCTCCAGCTAGGCAGATGTTATTCCACGATCTGCCCCCAGATTTTGACACTGTAGCTGCCCTCTGAAGTTAGGAATTCACCACACTTTGACATCCAACACTTTGCCATTCCCTTCCCTATTGTATAAACATCCCTCAGGAGACACAAGTTCAAAGCATAGATGGAGGGTACCAGTCAGAAATCCATCAGAAAGCTGCTGATGAGACCACACAGAGCAGAAGCCAGCCAGGTAGAATTCCCCAATTCCTATACACTTCTGGAAATCATACTCCTGCCTTCCCTCTGAAACACCCTACATTGTTGACCGGTTTTAATTGTGGTAGTAAAACACAAAAATAATTTTTTAAAAGGCCCAAATCAACTCTATTAAGTTTAACCTATTTTTCTGCAAAAATCACAAGCATCTCCCAAAATCAAGTCTTTATAGCAAACACAGGCTAGAATGAAAATGCCATGGCCATGAAATAGCACGGGGAGCTGAAGATTCCTAACAGAAGTTATATGCACTGCAAGAAACACCAAATGCTTCTGTCTAGAGAGAAGATGGCCATCACACTAATGGGAGCTTGTCAGGCCTTGGCATTGCTTGAGAGGAGGAACAGGACTGGGAGAAGAACATGAAGACAACAGAAGGAAAAGGCAGAGACACAGAAAGTTAGAACAAGAAGAGATGTGATCACCTCCAGCAAGTTGAGAGGGGTTATAGGGGATTAAGCTTTATTTCACTCAGGCTAAGAAAAGGCCTTATGAAACAGAACAATGAAGGAACTGTGTTTCTGAATGTGTGTAATCTAAATATGCCATCTCTGCTTTCCAATTGCTCTCCTGAAAACTGCAAATTAGGGAGAAAATGAAAACACTACTAAGATGACAGCTGGAGTGATAAAAGGGTCGTATCTTTTGCACTGTGGCACTTTTACAGGCTCCCTAGATTCAAATGCTTCTTTGCTTTTCTACAAAGGGTGAGGACAGACAATTCAATGAAGTAAACAGCAAGTTTATAAGGGCTGGGGTGAGCCTGGTGCAGTGATTTTAGTTCACAATGGAACATTCTGATACGGACCTTGTCAAACTGAGCCCAAAATGATAAAAGAGAAGTTTAAAAAGACAGTCACTAGCCCAGCAAAGCTGCTTACAGGATTCCCCATCACAAAAGAACTGCCTTGTCCTTGGTGTGTGTCCTTCCAGTGACAGCAAAATGTGGGGCAGTGGAAAGCTCTGGGGGTCATGACTGAAATCCTCTGAGATTCAGCCAACTGCTTTCCCAGATTCTAAAACAACATTTACAGACTGATAGTTTCCTCTTTTAAAGTCTTGTCCCAGCAACACTCTTAAAAATGGAAAAAAGAATGCAAGTCAGAGGCATTAATAATTAGACCAATAATTTCTAAAATATTTTTTCTAAAAAAGTCACAACCTACAGCCAAATTTTATTCTAATAAAGGTCTGTGCCCAACCACCCAGTGACTGAAGGCCCCTGTTTAAAGGCTGCAGACCTGGTTCTGGGGTGATGCACCAGGGATTCCAGGTTAATAAGGGCTGAGTCAGAGCAGTCACACAGGTCTGGTGCAGTAATGAAATCATAGTCCCACTGAGGATGCTAAAGCAGCAGAAAATGTTGCTGGTGCCAGCTCAGAGTACTGGGCAGTGATTAAAGTGTATGGTGCAAAACACCTGACCTAGAGACAGTGCCAATACCAGAGTATCAAAGCTGTGCTTGCTCCAAAGCATAAAATTCCAGCAGCAGCAGCAGAGAGGTCAGACTTTCAACTGGCATAAATTAAAGTTCTTCATCAACTGATATACACACACTTGGCCCTGAGCTGCTATTTAGCTCCTCAGTGTGGAACCTAAGACAACCCTGCAGTGGATAAAAGCAACTGCTCAGAAAACAAGAGGGTCTTATGTGCTGCCATGCTATCCAGAGATCAACAGCAGTGACTTGCTCTTTGAGGTAGCTCTAAAATTAGGCAGAACAAGGAGGAGAGGTCAGGAGTTGTATTTTTAGAACCTCATTCCCTCCAGTATGTTCTCCCACACAGTAGCCTGGATATTCTTATCCTTCCAAAAACGGGATAATTTGCTGCTGCTGAGTGACAGAATGGGAAGAGGAATAAAAACCTGTCACAAATAAATGCAGATAAATCACAAGTGTTGACATGACAACGAGCTTCCTGCCTATTGGGAAATATGTCATTTTGAGTGTGTTACACCAGCAATCAAATATACTCAAAGAATGGCACCTGATTAATATTCACAAGGAGATAGTGGTGGAGAAGGGGGGTAGCTCACCACCCATTTTCCATTTATTCTCTTGTTTTATTTACTTTCATATTTTTTTACAATGCAAGCCTATTAAAAATAAAAAAAATGCAAAAAAACAGACATAAATAAATAATCTTTAAACCTGTCTGCTTTAGGATACCAGATAAAGTTAAATCTTGCTTTTTTCCTGCTTGCCCTAAGAAAATAAAAAATAATTCCCTTTAAAATATGTAAAAATCAGGTAAAAAATATAGCAGAACCCAGTTCAGTTCCCATTTGTGTTGAACTCAAAGCCAGAAACAATCTCAAGTCCCTGCTCAGACTTCCTAAAGGGTGCCATTCACAGAGCACATCTTCTCACATAGAAAGGACAGGGTCTCTCAACAAAAGTCTCCATTTAGAGAGAAGAGGCCATCCTAACTTCCAAGCTGTTATCTCCCTCTCCTCCAGGATGAAGTAATTTTGCACCCCCCTTTTGGACAGCCACAAGGTAAAAGGACATTCACCCAGAGGGGCAGGTGACATGAGACTAAGCCATGCCTCCAAAGCCCTGTTCACCCTTCACTGGGGGGTGTATTATCTGAGGGAGGTTGTTTCTATGTGGGCATTACTTCCAATTTATATATTGTCCTATACAACACTGGAATTAAAGGGTCTGGGTGTTTTGGTTTTCAGGATTCTTTTAGCAGGTTGGATTTTTTTGTTACTTTTGGGATTTTTATAATGTTCCACTGCAAAAGGAGTTGAGAAGAGCTCAAAAAGCATTAAAAACTTCTCATGCCTATAAGCAGCTCCAGCCACTTTCTCAGCTCATCTGTGAATGTGGCAATATGGACATCAGGCTGCCTGGAGGGCTTTCTGCAGCTCAAATCTCCCATCCATGTCTCCACACAAACCCTTCCCACCTCACCCTGGATTAGGGAATGGCTTTCACAGATGTACAGCCATTTTCCTGTTGAGGAGCTTGAACCACCTCCTCATTGCTGCTTCACACAGTCTTCCATCTTGAGATTCTGGAGTGTATTTTTACCCTCTTTGAAGTGACAAAACGGAAACAACTTCTTAAAATTGGAAGGGACAAACTGGTGAAATAAGCCAAGCTACCAAGTCTCATCTTTTCCTGCCAGCCATACCAGCTTTGGCAGGAAGCAGGAGCACAAGAAGCTCCCTCCCTGAGGTGTGGGTCCCTGAAGGGAGGCAGTGGAACAGTCAAAGCTGCTGTGTCCCTGTGCTGAAGGCTGCAAAGGGCCAACCTGACTTAGAGAGACACAGGACAGCAAGTCCTGCTCCTTCCCAGCAGCATTAATACAGCAGCTGAAAGCAGGGATGGCTGGCCAGCAGGGCTAACAGGGAAAAGGCAGCTGATACAGACAAGTTGTATTGGCAGATGGGTTCAGCTTAAATCAGATCCTGGTGTAAGGCAAGACTTAAAATCATAACATTGTGAAAGTTTCCATGGGAGTGAGGAAAAACTCACCGGCCTCAATAATCTTTCCCCCAAAGAAAAAGACGTGTAGACTGTCCAGGAATTAGTTACCCTGAATTATCTTTCTGGTTAGCTTTTTCCCCCTCTTTTTCCTATAATTCAAGTCCTGTTTATTGCACTATATCTGTGAGTGGGGAGAAGATTAGCTCACTGAGCATCAGAAAGTTCAATATATCCTGCCCAGGAATGCTGGTGGGTGCTTGTGATCATAACAGTTCCCCTGCATCCAGCCCTGTCCTTGCTGCTGCCTGTCACACCCTGGCAGAAGACACAATGCCCAAGGCTCCTACATGTTTTTACAATTTAAAAATGCAAGCCTCAATGATTATTATTCTGCTACAATGACTCTGCCAAGATGTTGAAAAAATGTGAAAAATTTCATCTGCTACAAAAGATGAGAACAGCTTGAGATAAGATAGGCACTGGAATTATCAGCATCTTGCAGTATTTAAGGAGAACAGACTCAGGGGCAGATGAGTTTTTCAGACACAACCATTTCTAATGACTGGACAGACAAAACCATGTGGTAAGATATCTTGAAGGACAGACACCAAAGAGGTGAACAGGACTGCCAGCACCCAGATCCAGAGGCTTTTTGATAGCCCTAATTAATTTATGGATGAAATAGACTCCAGCATGCCCCACCACCTGTTCCCAGCTCCAGAGCATCTTAGATAGGTTCTTGAGTCCCAACGTCTGGTAAAGGAAAAAAAAAAATTTAAAATCATCAAATTCAGGAGTCTAGTCCTATATATTATTTCCCTTCCTTCCCTACTGCTTTTACTCTCTCTCTTTTTTTTCTTTAATTAAAAGCATGGAGGAAAACAGAAGAAGAGGAAAGAAAGATGCCCAGTCTAGAAGAATCATGTCTTTTTCAAGTAGCTGGTGACATTGAAGGCACGGATTCTTCTATCTGAATTGGGCTAAGCAGTGGGAATACTTAAATCCATGTCTGTTAATGCATCAAATAAGTTACTGAGCCACCAGACTCACTTAAAGAGGCATTAGAGAAGCCTTTCCTTCCTTCTGCATAGTACTGAGGAAATCTTTCATCAGAAACTTTCTGATCAAGAGGCAGTAACTGCAGGGCCCCCTTTTCCAGCAGCTCTAAGTGCCTCAGCAATTTCAGTGAGCTCATGAAGGCCCAATTTGGTTGTAGAACCAACTGGGAGAAAAGTTCAGTGCCCCATTCCTGAGCACCCCGAGCTGGACCATGTCACTCTGGGGAGGTCTGTAGCTGTGAGGCTGCCCTTGCTTTGTAACACAAACTAACACTGTTCTAAGCCCTAGAACCTCTAACTGGGGCAACACTGCTCTTTTGTGCTGTCCTGGGAGTCATTTGGTACATGCCAGCAGGGCCAGCACTGCCCCACAGACCTGGGGTGGGGCTGCAGTGGGGCTCTGTTCTGCTGACACTTCTGGCCAAGCCTGAATTCCAGTGAAACCCTCAACACCATCAGCTGCCAATTCCAGAATGCTGAATGTATACATTAAAAAATGAACAAAGGGCAAACCTCTGAGCAAACAAGACCTGAAGGAAGGGAGCTGTCTTTAAGCTGGGGATACATCTTTCAAACATTTACATCCTTGACATATCCAATATTCAAATAGCTGGGTGAGCAAGTTTAAACTTAGTTTGAAAACAGACTCCATCAGCAGTTTGTTTGCTTGCCTGTTTGGTTTTTTTAATTTGCTTTTGACCACTTTTCTCGTCATATCTGCAGCAATACACACTGCAGCAAAGGCACTGAAGATGCCTCCCTACCTTGTCCACCCACCTGTCGGCCTGTTTTGCTTTTTCCACATTTTCAACAAACAGCTGTCACCCCTGAGCTTTTATTGCCTGCTTATTTATTCAGCTGCCATCACTAAACAGCAGTGGGAGGCCAATGAGTGATATTAGAATATCCACAACCTCAGAGAAGCCATCTTGATAGACAGGAGCTTGTGCACACATCTGGCCTACGCAGCTAAACTTTACTTGACTAAAACGGAGAAAAGTTTGCAACCAGCAAAAATGAGTTTTTTTTCTGCCAGAAATCCTCCAACTCCTCAATCCTATGCTGTTTTTCTATACTGTTCCTGTACCAAAATGGGACACAGGTCCCATTGCTCCCATTTCCTCACACTGAAGCTCCACACAAGGAGCAGAAGCATTGCCATGCTGCAGTTCCTGTGAGAAATATCTAAAACACTTTGGAGAGAGTAAGCCAGGTTACTTTTAGTACCATTGTCTTTGCTGGAGATTGACTACACAGGAATCCATTCCACTGCAAATGTGACTAGATTCATTTCACTAAGGGGTTAAGAATTATATTTTTTTTTTCCTATTTTCTGCTTCAGATCCAGGTATCTTTTCAAGGCCTGTAATGTTCTGGTATGGAACACCTATTCATACATTATGAGCAAAACTAAAAATACTTTCATTACAAGACAAAGGGGCATAGGGACATTCTGGCTGGAGGGTGAGTCTGACTGCAGGTAATTCTCAAATTCTCAGGTACCACCTGGCTGTTTTGAGCACCTCTGGAAATGCACAGAGGTCCCATGGTACAGTGCTGGTAGCCCAGCTTTTTATGATTGATGTGAACTACATGGTACTGAAACAGCTAACTAGGGAACAGAACAGATTGCTTCTGAGCCCAACAGACCCTGCTTCTGTCCACCCTCTCTACAGACACAAGCCCTGCAGCCCCTGACTTTCCCCTACAGCTCAGGATAAGAACATCACATCAAACCCCATGACCCACATCTCCCCTACCAATTAAAATGTAAATGGGGAGGTAAAATGGGTGCAGTGGGTTCTCATTCCCACCCCATTCTTGGCTCCAAGGCCAGTTTTTAGGCACTCACGTCCATCAGCTGTCCGGGCCTCCATGTGCACAAGGTCAGGTTCTTTATCCAAACCAGTCACTGACCTGGGAGAGGAGAGACACAGAGAGAGAGGGGGAGAGGGAGAGAAAGGAGACAGTTAGTGAAAGGCTGCAGTCAGACAGAGGTGTTGAAGGAAAGCAAAACCAGTTTAAACCTTCCTTAGGACACCTGGTGTGCAGGTCTCCACCTTTTTAGGACTCATCTCCTTTGTATTTCCACACAGACCACGCTCAGGGGCCCTACACCAGCCTTCCCAGACATGAGAGAAGGATCCTGCCTGTCCCTTGTCTACAAGATCAAAACTGACTGTTCTTGTGATGGCAAAAGAGAGCTGGTCCCAAGACCCAGTAAAATCAGAGTTCTCCTTTAGTGCTGAGGGAAAAACAAGGGCACAACAGCCTCATGCCTTTGGACAGCAAATTAAAAGGAGGTTTTATTTGGCTGATTAGAGACATGAAAGACTAGGTTTCCTGATTTGCCCCTGGTTTGCTGGACAATCTTGCTATTCTTTACCTCCTTTTCCCCATCTTCAAAAGAAAAACAATGTTGCACATATAGTGAATTTCTGATTTTAAAGAGGTGAGAAAATATTCATTATTCACACCATGACCCCATGCCATCCATGGTCCTTGACAATTACAAAGAGGCACAAGGAGTTTCTTTAATCTCACTAGCTGAAATTCAAGCACCCCGAGTCAAATCTTCCCATGCATTATTTACTCCCTAAAAAGATTTTTCAAAGCACATTAAAAAGAAACTTTTCCTCCTGAAAGAGGGAAAGTCAAGCCCAGGACAGAAATGTTATTACTAGTGTCCTGCCTGATAAGAATCACTGAGAGATGAACATTTAGTCTCAGCAATGGCTGGCAGGGGAAAAAAAATCCATAGATGTCCACGTGATTTATGGTGCTGCTTCTCCTGAGTTAACCAAAGGGTTAGATTAAAAAGGGACAATGACAAAAATCAGTTTCTAATTTGGTGGGAGTTGAATTCGATACAGTAGATTGTAAATAATAGTTTCCCTCTGAGCTAGCCAATATTCAGAATTCTCTAACGTTCTGAAAACATTTTTATCACATTCTTCTGCTGTTTTTATCCTTGGGGCATCAACAGCAGAAACATTAAAAATAATAATAAAATTAATAATAAAAAAATACAGATGCTCTGATCCATTTTTGTAAATCCCACAAAAAACACAGCAACTGAAGCAATGACAAGCATATAAATGTGCTGGAGTTCAGCTGAGATCAGGCACTGCTGCAAATGTCAAAACAGCTACATTATGACCCACTGTGCAGGTAACTGCAGCTGGCACTGCTTGTTAACGAGAGCACCACATCGATACTGAGTCCATTCACAACACCTGAACTGTGGCCAAAAGATACCAACACAACAAAACAAAGCAGCACAGGCAGGGCTTCCATCACTCCCCTCACAGCGAGGAACAGTCTGCTCCTTAATCGCTACCATCAGTTTCAGGGTGATCCCACAAGGAGGAAAGGGCTGACTGTTGTTGGTGAGGATGCCAGGATGAGCCTGAGTTCCTGTGATCACAATTATTGGGATCAAATCTTCCTAATATAAATTAAAAGTGACAGTAGGACACGCAGAAATTCCTTCAAATATCCGTGAAAACATTAGTTTGTGCAGCAGTATCAGTCCCCAGTGTATATAGAAAGCAACCTTTCTAGCCCATGGCAGAAGTTTTCTGTCTTTTTCAGGTGAGTAGCCCTAACTGCTGTAATTTCAGTCATTCAGTAACCATCACCCTTGTCTAAGACACGCCAATAGAGACAGATGTACATGCTTCCCATCATATCTATTCATCACAACTTCATGAAATGGAGTGGTAATTCCAGCACTTCGAGGAAAAGGTTGGGAACACTTTAGGGAGTTGCCCTGCAGCCTTTACCAAGAGGTTTCCTACTTAAATTCAGCTTTAAATGCACTCTCCTGGCATCTATCCTTCTGGAATCCAGACACCAGACTCCTACTCAGAGCCTTGGCTGCATCCTGACACCACAGTGTCAGATGGCTTCACCTGGGCCCCTGACACCCTCTGGTCCCTCCCCTCCAGATGGAGAGGGCACTGTACCTCCCCCTGCAGCAACGGGGCAAAACTGTTCCTGGCCCAGGTAATAAGAGACATCAGTCTGCCACAGTACTATTCACTTTAAAAGGACTGTAATTAGAAGAACCTAAGTATTTCCTAACAAAATCCAGAATACTCATGACCATTGTGCATTTGCATACACAAGCTCTGTGGATCTACACATAATGCCTTTCAAGTGTGCACCAGGGAATGAGGGATCTCCTGAAACATGTCATTCTAGCTTGAAGTTCCTTTCCAGTGCCATCTACTTGTTCCCTTAATTAGTTTTGACAAGCCTAATGGTTCTTTTCAGAATAACAATGATGACAAAAAAGAACTAGCACACAGCACATCCCTAGTACTCCTCTGTTCAGCCAACGGTGCACTGCAAGTTGAAAAGTGTTCTGCAACCCAAAAGCAAGACAGGCTGCTCTATCTGCAGGCAGATAACAAGCCTGGAAAGTGATGCATTCTTCATCCTTCCTTCACTCAAACCAAGCTGCTCTCTTATACCAATGACTGATTGCAAAACAGATCCCCAATCAATGCTGTTTCATCATGCCCCACCTCAATTCTGTTCCCACTGGCAAGGAACAGAGCTTTGCTTTGCATTGCTCTGACTCTTGAACTCAGGTATTTTTAGTAAATGGTCTCTCATAATTTGTCTGGAGGAGCTCTAAATGAAGAATGCAAAAAAGTCAGCAGTGGAAAGAGCAAGATGTAAATGCAGATCCTGAAGCACAGCTGCAAACACACACACAGACTCTAAAGCTATTCCTTTATCCCTTTATCCTGCTGTAATTCTCTAGCCTTGAGAACTCACAACAACCTCTCACGTCTGGCAACACAGGAACAGCAACAAAAACAGAAGAGACACTTTCACAGCCTTGTATTTTCTTACAAGTTATCTCTCTGAAGAACATTTGGAGGATGCACTGCTCAATATTATTTAAGCAACTACAGCATGTTGAGAAGAGATGTCAGCATCCCCTGACTTACACAGCCAAGGGTAGCCCACAGAGTGGGGTGGCTGGGAAAGGCTTTCATGTTGCTCTGGATAACAACCCTGTCCAGAAGCTTACAAAGACAAGAGTATTTAACACTCAGGAGCCTGAGGTCCTGACCCATGGTCACACAGCTCTGTGCATTTCAACTCCAGACAGCAAAATTTAAACCAAGGTTCACAAAATGCAGAATGTGTGCTGCTGTCTTGGATGGCTGCAGGGAGTAAAAAAAGGCACCCTCACTGAGAGGAACTGAGCTAAATCAACATCCTCCACCATCCCTATCCATTAATCACCCCTTGCACGAGAAAATGCTGAGAGGATGCAGGCACTAGTGACAGGAAAGGTCAGTTTTTCCTGCTGACACCTTCCCCAACTGCTGCAAAAGCAGTTTTCAAAATGTGGAGCCTGCAGCCAGAATTGAAGCAGGCACAGGATAATTTTCCAATTAAGAATTCAAACTACCTCTGAATTCCATTAAAAGGAAGAATTGTTACCTTTTTTTTTCGTCTTCTGCTGCTGCTTTTCCTTTCTGTTTTTATGGTAGCCCTTGATTTTCACAAGATCTTTCCTCCCTTCTTTTCAGAAGAGAATTGTGTGCTCTTGAAAGTTGAAGGATGGACACGATCCTGGAAAGATCCTTATCTCTGTCCTGAGGGAAGAGCATTCTGCATGGATGCACATTTACTAGGCCACTCTGCTAATATTTCATCGCTGACTGGGAGGGAGAGCAAGAGAGAAGGGCAAGGAAAACACAATATTCTGCATTTTAACTATTCCTGAAATGTTTCCCTTTAAGGTGCTGTATACCTCAAAATAAAAAAATGCCAACATATTCAAAGAAAGGAATAAAGAAAAACAGAGACTCTTTGGGTTACCTGCCTACTACACACTCCAGCTCACTTTCTCTACCAACAGTAACGCATTTCCATTAAATAAAAAATTTTTGCTTTTTTTTTGAATCATTTTGCAGACACCAAGCATGTAAAGGTAAAAAGAAGCATTGAGATAGGGCTCCTCTAGAATCTTCAATGAAAACAGCTGAGCAATTGCAGCTGCTTTTGTTGATCCTTGCTCCCTAAACCATAAATTGAGAGTGAGAGATGCTCTATTCCTCTGTCTCCTGGACCCAAGAGTTTGGGAGGTTTGAGTGAGTATCACTGAATGTGAGCAACACTTGTGTTTGGGATTTACAACAAGGTAAAAACAAAAATTCAGGTTACAGGAGTCAACCTTTCAAGCTTGATCTTGAACCTGCTATACTGAGCTTTATGCCAGGGCTGTGTCTAGTTTCTGACCAGTCAAAGTGTCATTCACCAGCTTTGAAAAAAAAATCAAAACTTTTTCAACAAATTAAAACTGCCAAGATGCTGACTTGAAAACTCATTTTTGAGGGTTAAGACTGAAGGCAATTGCAAGTGTCCATGTAAAGAGACAGAGTGAACAGATGGATACTACCTAGCAGGATGTTGTGCAGTAAATAAGGGTTAGAAACAGCGAGGAGCAAGGCACATTTATTGTACAATAATATGTAAAGGGGGAAAACTCATCCTCTTGCTGCTGGCAACTGCAGTTAAATTAGTGGATGTTGCCAATTAATCTGCTGTAATTTTAATTCTATCCTGCTCCAGAAGTGAATAAACATTTTTGTGTGGTACCAGGCAAGCAGTGCATGTTTCTAACTCATCCAAGCAACACAAGGGCCATGCCCATGTGGATATATGGAAGTAGGAACTAATTCATTCAATTCCCACTCAACTGACCTGGAGTTTTCCACAAAGCTAAATTGCTAAATGACACAAACCTTTCCAACAGGCCTCTCCTCTATCTGATATTGCATCACATTTGTCTAGGTATCAGTAACTGCAGTTGGCTTCAGGTGGTCAAGGCAATTCATGTATTAATTGGTCTAAAATCAGCTCCATCAGACATTAACTCTGGGCACGTAACAGCCCACAAACACCCAACCTGCTCACAACCCTGGGCTAACCACCCAACATAAACCACCACAGTTAGGAACCATACAGATGTTGAACTGTTGGGGCAAAGGATGTGTTTATTAAACACATAAATACAGTATCATGCTCTGTGCCTGAGCCAGGGGAGAGCTGCTGGATGTGTTAGGATGTGATGAGGTCTCTGAAGAGTTATGGGAAAAACCTCCTTGCACAGCATATTTCAAATGAAGCTTGGGAAAAAAGCTGGGCAGGAAGATACTGTAAGGAACTGTCTCAGCTAGGTCCCTGGAGCTTTCTGCATCTTTTCCAGTGCTAATTTCCATGATGCTGTAGTTCTGGACATCGGCAGAAGTAATTGTTATGAGACTTAGCTTGCAAGATAAGGGAAAAAATTGCCAAGTGTTTATTCTCAGCTAATTTCTTTTCAGCAAAGCCAATCCTTTTTAAAATAGTCCCAATGAATTTTAAGGAGGCTTTCTGCATGGTGTGTCAAAGAAAACAAAACTTCAGGTGTTCATGGCATCTGCAGGTGTTTCCATATGTGCATACCTGCATCTGTCTCCCTGGACCTCATCCCCACTAATATCAAATGTCTAAACCTCAACCTTCCCTGTAAACTCAGTGGATCACAGGCCCCTGAACCACAAACTTGCTACACACAGCTCTTTCATGCATAAACCTGGAAGAGGAAAAAGGTCCAAATCAATCCTCTCCTTGAGGAGAAAACTGACATTTAGGCTCAACTGTGTCAATCACCACCAGATAATCCATTCAGGGCAGCAGGCTCTGCTACACAGAGAATATTTCTTTCTCTTCTCAGCACTTAAAAGAAGGTGGCTCTTTATATCATAGAAATTAAAGGGGAGTATCTCTAAAGTATTCTTAGCAACAGAAAAATTGCTGTTGCTTAATATTTTCTTTTCCCTGTATGCTAACACCAAAACCTATGCATAAATAAGTCTGTGTCTAGTTCTCATCCAGTTAATAGGTCTTAAACCTTTTAAAGTCCTCTGGCATTTTTTCCCAAACCTATACCATAAACCCCAACAAATATAAGCACATTCTCGTGATATACACTTGAAAAAATTTGTGGGTAGAAGGCCAAAGATCCTTATTCACAGCCTGGTCAAGGTTTGAAAGGGCCAGCAACACAGGCAGGGCATGTGCTCCTGGTGTCATCCTAATTCCCCAGTGGTGCCCTTGAAGCAGCTCCCTGTGAGGGCTGAGCCCATGCAGGGGGTGTTGGTGCCAACTATGCCAAGCCAGCCCTGCCCGCTGGGTGCTCCCGGGTGCAGCCCCAGTCCTGGGGAGCTGAATGTGCTGCTCCCCTGCAGCAGCAGCTCCTGGCTCGGGGGGGTACAGTTGATCCAGGCTGTGCAAAGGCTGTCCTGAGGGCTTACCTCTTACCCTAATTCAATAAAAGCCCTTTTTTTTCCAAGTCCTGGCAGTGCTAGGATCAGGATATGGTGGAAGTAATGAAGCATCAGCTCATCAAGTTGTTCTGTGTTACTGTCCTGAAGCCCTCTCAGAGCCTGAGTGCACAGCACACCATCAGCTCCCTACCCCATGTGCATCCAACACCAACAGTGCTGCTTTGGAGAGGGCATTTCTAGAGAGGAGAGAGGAGATTTTCCTGGGGTTTAGAGGTCTGCAAGTTTTATAGTGGACAAGTTTTAAGCAGATTCCAACACAAGGGTTTGATTCTGTTTTGCCTTCTTCTGGAAGGGACACTTTTTTTGCAGGACAATTTCACTTTGGTTATTCTAAAATTCAAGTCCCTTTAGGAAACAAGAATAAAAGTATATTTTTGGATTTTTGCATTTGCTTAAAATTACTTGAGTGCCTACTATATTATGAGGCCCAGTTAATTGATGTTTTCCCAGTGCTGGGCTACCCTCCTTTGAAAGTCATATACACGGGGAATTGCCATGGATTATTGCTTTGCTTTTTCATGAAACATGAATCAGCCCTGTTTTGAATCACTTTAAGAAAGCAAAGTACATGCTCAAAGATGCCTCAGCTCAGCCTGGCAGTCCTGTAACCAAAGATTTCCCTGGAGTTACTCCCCTACCTCAAAAGAAATGTTTGTCATATCCCTCTGAGTTTGTTTCCTAGCAGAAGTATTAGAAACATGACCCATTCAAGAAAAGTTTTACACCAAAATGAGGACTACAGTTCACTGTGTGTTTAATTGCCCTCATTTGTACAAATATTTTCCAACTGTAAATATGACATGCCCGAAATGCTAAGGCTCAGTGGTTCAGCTATTAACAGAGGCCTAGGCAGAATAAAGTGCCTCCAAAAAGCTTCAGAGCGAGAGCATCATTTAATTAATGAATGCAGCAGTAGATGGATAAAAATAAAGCTTAAATTGTCCAAAGATGGGATGCCAGTATGAAACTTGGCACAGACAATATGTATAGGATTTGCTGATGAGTCCCACATGCCTATGAGCATTGTACATTGTATTAATTAAGGAAGAATGAGTCTCTACATTCCCAGTTACAGGATATTGAGAAGAATCACCCTGGGATAACATCTAACATTCTGGAAATGAATTTGTGGTTCATTTCATGCATTTTGGGGAAAAACAATATGAAAAAATTGATTTGTGTCACAAACGTTTTGTGACAGTTGCTTCCCTGCATTTCAGACACTAATGGCAAATGGCTTATTTCATTCTTTGACTTTTAGCCATCAGCCAGTGAAGGAAGAGGGAAAGAAAGGAATGAAGAAGAAAGGTAAAGAGGAGAAATACAGAGCAGAATAAACTACTCTGTTCTGGACCAACAAGCGTAAATGCATAAACGTCTCCTTGCCCCCCAAAAAACTCACACTCAATTAGCTGTGAGAATGAGATGTTCATTTCTCCCAACACCACAGGAGGAGAAGACAAAGAAGCAGGAAACAAAAGGGATTCTGGCAGCAGACAGGTATCTAAAAACAGGCTCTGTCTGTAGAAACAGCAAGTCTGAGTGGCTATGATTTGTAAAAGCAACAGTGACATGAGGTCAGCAGATCACTCATGACAAGACAGGTTTGCACTCAAGGCAGAAGGATCCTTACAGGCAGAACAGAGAGATGAATAAAACAGACACAGGCACAAGCAGGTCTCTGTCAGTGAAAGAGCAACACTGCAGCAGGAGAGACCAGAGAAACCCCAGGTCTTCTGTGGCTCCTTTGCTCTGAAGGAGGCAGGTGAACAAACCACAAGGAGAAAAGGTTGCCAGGGGGCTGAGCACCAGACACACTCCCAGCTCTTCACAGCAGCAGCATCCCAAAGCATCCTCATCCCCAAAGCATTACCCTCATCAAGTGAGAGTGCTCAGGGCAGAATGCTGCAGTGGGAGCCATGTCAAGAAGCAAAGGTGGATGGTCAAGTTGTGGATAAGAGCTGCTTTTTGTTGGATTCTCAACCTGTTCTTACAGAGGAGCAATAAAAGGAAAGAGAAGTACAAGGCCAAATGAAAAGTAATACTCTGCTGGTTTCTGTCCTCAAGGCAAATTCCAAAGTGCCAGCACACTCTTCAAATCTAACGATTTGTAGAAAGAAAAAAATAGAATTCTGGAGAAACTACTGCAGATCTAGAAATGGCTTTAGGGAGTTACTCTTACAGATTGCCCCTAAAATCAATATTGTAATGGAACATGTCTCCTTCACTCAAAGATTTTCAATCAAAACCTGAAAACCAAAAATACTGTGAGCAAAACCCAAGAATATGTCTGCACCCTTTGGCCAAAAACCTGATAGAGGTTTTGGCTTGGTTTTCTTTATTTTTTTCAACAAAAAGCAGGATTTTCTGCTATGTGAGAAAACCCAGATCAACTGAAATTAGCTCTTAAGTCTACAGGTATTATTTATTATTTCCTAAGTACTTGCTGGCAGACACAGGTGAGTATGTTTCTCTCTCAAACTCAGCTACAGAACTCCTGATGTTCCACTAAACCTGGAAATGTGTCTACATCCCACTTCCATTGCCTTCTGCCCAATGGAGAACAATTATCTTGCAAGATAATTACAGAGCTACAATAACCAGGGCTATGTCCTATTCCAATTAACTCACTACAAATATGCAAGTGGACCAGCATCACTCACTGGCTTTTCATCCTTGTTCTCTATATGATCAGCTAGACACAAGTTACTGAATCAACATTATTTAAAAGAACATGTAGTGCAGCTAATAAGATGCTTCTTCCTGCTCTTACATTCTGATGTAGCTTCATGCTCACTGTGCTTAACAATAGCAAAATTAAACTCATCTCATCCTACAGAGGAGACTCAGGGGAATGCCAGGGAATGAAAGGATGGGAGTTTCATTTTCTTCTCTTGCCAAGAATGAATTCTGCCTCATATAACTGCTGATGAATTGTCGTTTTAAGGGAGTTTGTTAATTTACAATAAGCAGAAGGCATAAAAACGGACCTCCTTATCTTTAATGGATGTTATTGAGCAACACAAATGGTTCACATTTAAATTAATGCAGAAACATCTTGTCTGTTTTGCCATGATAAGACTGTTCCTTCTGCACAGCATGGGCTCAACTTCTTCTGTTAAATAAAACAACTGGTTTTGTTCAGAATAATGCCAGGCAAATTTGCAAAGGTTCAGCAGCTGAAGCCAGTTCAGGGAAATGACCTGGAATTTACCTGGGTCCTTCCTGATTCTTTTTGAGAAAATCTCTCTGAAGAATTTTGAGGTATCTAGTTTCAAGTAAAAATGGTCCCTGATAGTGCTGATGTGCTTGCTGAGGATAAATCCTCTATTAGATTGCAGCTTCCTCCAGGGCATGGATGTTTTCAGCCCCAGCTGCTATAAAGAAACAAGAGCTGTAAAAGTGCATTTCTTGAAATCAAGTGGGCCATCGAGGATGAGGTCTGGGGCAAAGAGAGGATGGATCCAGAAAAGACACTCACTCCTGATGCCTGTAGGTGTTTTGCCACTGAATGAAATAACCAGAAAATTATGTCCATAATCAGAGCATGGGGAAAGGTAAATTTCTAAACTTCTCAGTGATTTTAACATTTTAAACATTCCCAAATATTTATCTTTCAGTCAGCTGAAAACAAGAGGGATTCTCCCCCAGACTGAGAATTCACCTATTTTCCCAGAAACAAGAGAGATTGGTATGACATAGACCAAAGGCCAAAACCTAACCCAAATTCCCCATAAAAAAATTACAGCATGGGAGACTATTCCTTGCTAGCCAGAATGCACAAAATACGATGCTACTTCCAGCCTGGCTTTTGATTAGCTTTGCCAAGCTATGACAGTATGGGAGATCCCCATATGCCTCAGAGGGATGCATTATTCAATATATTAATTAGAGGGCTGGCTTTCATCAATGCTTCCAACGAAGTATCACAAAGAATTACTCTGGGACTGTTCCTGACAGGCTGGAATTAATTTGTGTCTGAGTTCACGTGCACCAGGAGAGCCAGGCCAGGAGACTACATGAGTCAGCAGTACAGCATTTCAGCTTCCAACACTGGCCTTTGAAACAGTGATGGGGTTTGGACTTGTTTTGATGAGTTTTGATCTTATTTGTTACCTTCTGGCATGAGAAGGTAACACCTTGAGTTCTTCAGACAGACACAGCACTGGGACCTTCTCCAGGGATCAATACAAATTAGGAGAAATATTCAACAAACTTTTCCTTAAAGCATTCCTGGTCTTTATTACTAGTGGCTCATCTAGTCTGCTCCAGTCTCAGACACTCAGTCAAAGACAATGGGGAGGTGGGGGTTATAAAATTATCCAATATTAGCAATGGGAGAGCTAAGAGAAGAGACTGGCCCCTGGGAGATAAAGAAACCTGACAGATGAGAGAACAAAGAAAAAGGCTTTTTGATGGCTGTAAGCACTAACTGCAGTGCAGCAGGTGACAGAGAGTGGTAGGCATTAGATTTAAGCCAAATGAGCAGAAATATTTCAGCTCTTACTTTTTGAGGTCTTAAGGAAAAAAAACCAAAGTTCCAGGCATAGAACATTGACGACATGAATGTGGCAAACATCACAAATTGTACTAAAATCACAACAAATCACAAAATCTAAAAGCCTGATTGTAACTAAGTAAAGACATCCACAGTTACAGTAGTGGAGAGGGATAATCCTTCCTTCTGCAAGATATGTTGTGGTTCTCAAGCAAAAAGAGGTTAGAGAGAAAAATACCTCACAGTTAGAAAGAAAAGTCCTTCAAAGACAACTTATTCCAAAATTCCCTTTCCAGAGGATAAACCCTTCATTGAAAGAACTCCTTCTTGCTGTGATAGCAGCCAGAATTACAGAGGTGTGCATGTACTGTGACACTTTATGGGGACACTTTATGGGGCACATTACTTAAGGTTTGCTTATTATGTAGTTCATGGGTTTTAAAGAAGAATTTAAAGTATTCAAGTATTTAAAGTTATTTCCCTTCATAATCACACAATCACACGCAATCTTTGTAGCCAGAATGTTTTTAGTATGTTTTTTCTTTTTTTTTCCTCTCCTTAAAAGAGCTTTGAGCCTAGGCACCCTGATTAGCATGACATCCAGAGGACTTTGTAAAAAAGTAACACTTATTTTCCTAGAAAACCAGGCATTAAAGAGAGAAGCACCACACAATAGTAAAGCATCCATCAGCAACAACTTAGACCTTACATTCATAGTACAAGAGATGAGTTCTAACAGATTTCCTTTATAAGATTAAGTCATTAGTCAGCATAAACAAACACCAAACCCCCAAATATCATTGATTTTAGTCCCAGGTAAGCTAGAAAATAGTCTGTAATGCTTCTCCAGTATTGTACTATGGATTTTTTTCACCTTTTACAAAGATGCTTTCCCAGATCCAACTATTTCTGTCAATCTCTCATAAATTTGTTCCAAAAAGAACATGGACTGTGCTCAGACAGAGGAAGAGCAGTCTGAACATTACACTGACCACAGGCACTAATGGAACTCGTGGGCTCTGTGCAGTCTCTATGAAACAGTCCTGCAGAATTTCCCAGAGACAGAAAGTGAAGGATTTTCCTGTTCTTAGGGTCATTTAGGTTTTTATACTTTTAGATATCCATAAAATCTATCACAGTGTCCCTGGAAGAGCACTTAACAATCTGTACTTCAAAACCAGGATAGGACTAGGAAAAAACATCACATGCTTTGTTTCAGACTGCACTCTTTCTCTGCTTTATTTTTTTAATCATATATTTCAAAATGAAATTTTATTCAAATTTTAAGATTACTTTAAAAGACCATCCAAAAGCTGACAAACATTTCAGTGTATTCCTTCCTTTAATTTTTGAGAGAAACATTTTGATAATGTTGCCATGAATTCTAAAATGCCTTTTTAGACTTGAAACTTTTTCAACAAAAAATAAACACTATTTCAGCCAATAAAAGAATATCTACCTCTATATCCAGGTTCAATTTATATCTCTGTCACTGAGTTACTGTGTAATCACAAGTTAGTCACCCACAACCTAACATTTGGAAACACTAAATATCTATAGTGCCAATGGCATTAATTGTAGGCACAAAAAATGAAATAAAATACCTAGGCTCACGGTTTCCCTTTGCCCCTTTTTAAGTGAAAAGGAAAATAAAATCAGGTCTATTATCACCATGGTGTTGTGGTCTTTAATTAACTAAAGTGACCTTGCAAGGAAACCTTCCAGTATATGAGAAGAATTTATGAGAAAGTCTCATCTCTCCTGAACTCTTATTACAGAGCTTGAGGCTAGAGTTTGAAAATGTTATCCTCAGCTTAGTACAGTTCATGGTCATGGTGGCTTGAGTAACACATTCCAGATTAATATTAGCTTTACTCTCCAGAGAAAAACCTTCCTGCCCACGGGGCAGGGGAGGCAAGGCCCTTACCAGACCTGAGTCAGCAGCCCCAGGCTCTGGGTAGGTGCCTTGGTGATGCTCATAGGTGTCACCCATGGGTGCCAAACTGGAGTCATCCCTTTTACCCATAGCTCCATGTATGGTATAGCTTTAATTCTGAAAAGCTCCAATGTAGGATTATTTAAGAGTCAACTTGACATTTACAAGGCTATGTTTTCTTAACACTAAAGTTGGCTGTAAAAACTTGGGCGATGTTTCCCCAGCACTGTGCAATGACACCATCTGGTAGTTAATGATTAGTGGGATTTACAGGAGAGGCAGGCACATATTTGACTAAACCATCTCTCTGCTGTCAAACCAGGCAAGTAAAGGTAATGTCAGCAGTATCCAAAGGTCACCACTGGAACTGCTGCTGTAACAGTCTGTGTGCACCAAAATTGGCACTGGAATTAGGCAGCATCAGTGTTGTCATGATGATGGAAGAAATAAAAACAGACACAAACATCTGTGTGAAGGGAGATACAAACCCAGATAATAACCTTTAGAAACACTGAGGTAAACCCCTTAACTTCTGCCACGTTACTCCCAGATATCCAAACTAGCCTCCACTATAGTTGTCCTGAAATTCAGGCGGCAAATAAAAAGAAGTACATTGGCTGATACATTTTATCATCTTTTCCTATCCAAGATCACAAAAAAGACTGAAAACCTTGCCCTTGAAAGACAAAATTTGTTGTTTCGTTCCTCAAACAACTGTGACAGAAAACCTTTAACTCCAAGCATAACCTTTAACTCCTAAGTTAGTGGACACACAGCCTCTTTCTTTCTTTCAGTGAATGTTTTCCATTCTCACAATTTTTAACCCTGAGAGACCAAAGTGATTGTGGCTGGCATTCATAGGTGCAAAAAAAGAAAATCCAGAACAAAACAGAAATCTGGTCAATTACCATGAGAAAGAAGGGGAAAAATAAAATTCTGGGAGATTTGTTGAGGGAATCAGTAGTGTATTTGAGAACTGCTCAATACACCTAATTTTTTTCTGCTTGCAAATACAAATGCTGCTCCTTGAAGCCACACTAGTGCATGTCCTATTTTCCTCCTCCCAGTCTCTCCTTTCCTGCCTTTTCTGTCCAATGTTCATCACTAGTGAGTATTGCAGTCACTTTTACCAACCAGACTCATGCTGCACACTGACTTCAGGGCTCCAAGTGTCCCCAGATATATCAGAAATGCCCTGCAGATTTATCTCTCTCTTCCCCACAAATGGGTATTCCCCACTTTCTTGCTCCCAGGTTTTAGAGAATCATCAACAGTCCCAGAGAGCACAAGTAAAAAAATACACAAGAGAAGGGAAATGCTTAGCTGTAACAGGAAAAAAAAAAGAAAAAAAAGAAAAAAAAAGGTTCCACATCCACCACCACTTCATATTCCTCAGTGATGATGCAAGGCAGGAAACAGGAATGTGTTCACCAAAAAAGAAAAGCCTGGGGACCTTGGGAGACCCTAAGAAAGGGTGCTGGTGTCCAAAGGAATATAATGCTGTCTTCTGCTCAGGATGGTGATCCTCAATGTGCTCATGTCTGCTCAGCAAACACAGGCAGGGCCTCCAAAGACAGATGGACAGGGGACATTCACAGCTGTTTAGCTGACTGGACAGAAAACACAGGCCCCCTTGAGAAACTCTGTATTTTAAAGAATTAGGCCATAAGATGATAAAAGGATTTCATAAGCCACTAAAGTATCTTTTTATTCTCTTGTACCCTCCAGTGTTCTAAATCTACTGCTGTAGCACGTCATATTGTTGTATTTGACTGCTTCACCCACTGCAGTCATCAAGGTGCTCTCCTATCCCATTCTCACCTAGAGGGTAACAGGGCAAAGCCAGCTGGAGTCACCCAAGGTGACAGGGAAAAGCTGTGCCCACCGAAATGCTTGGTGAGTGCTGCAGTGACCAAACTGTCCTGCCCACTTGCTCAGTCCCCTTGTGCTGCCACAGGAAAAGGCAGAGCTGGTAAAAAACCCTTGAGGACAACTGTAGTCCTACGAGGTTTTATCACAAGAGCAACAGTATTTAGTCAGCAGAACACACCATGTGTTTTACAGGCGAGGAAGCTTCCCCACTATTTCTATGGTACAAAATACGGGCTTTATTTTTTTATATCCTCCACATGGCAGCACAGGTGTCTAAGTTACAGTGACACAAAATGAACAGGGCCCAGGGGGAGCTGCAGAAATGTGTTCTGAAAGAAAAGAACATTGAGTAGGTTTTTAACAAACTTTGTACCCATGCTAACTCAAGTTATCTTGAGTGATCCTGGAATGTCTGTATCACATTAGTGCAAACTCCCTATTTCCATTCTTACAGGACCCTACGTTATTAAAATCTGAGGCCAAGGCACGTGGGAGCCAAATCTGGATGCCTGTACACACATCAAGCAATGCATTCTGTTCAAGCTCTGCCACTGCCATCAGTGGGTGTAGTTAACAAATGAATCACTACTACCAAAGTAGAGAACTCAAATCCTAGGGTATTTTTATAACCATGAGTGGGGATGAATCTCAGCTCATGCACAAACTTTGAGCAGACTCAGAAACTGATGAGAGATATCCCATGAATAGTGGGACATGTGACATCCATGTGGAATGAGAGCACAAAACTATAAACCAGTGAAAACCAGTGAGTAGCACCAACATCTATGACTAAGGAAAGAAGCTGAAAGCAAGAGCCAGGATACAATGCCACAAGTCAGGACTGGAGCTTAGGGTTTTGTTTCTGACCAGAGGAGAGCCATGACAGATGCTGCCTGTTAGAGCTACACCAAAAAATGCACAGAGTTGTGTGTCCATGACTAACAGAGAGGTTGTGCTTACTCTGCTGAGGGAAAATTCACATCCCAGTCTCACAAGCTCTGAAGCAATCCTGATTCTCTCCTGGCCTTAAGGTCTTTATGTGTGAGGTCTCTCAGGGAATGTCTCAGAGAGAAAAATAAGACCTCTCCTTGTCAGGTTGACTGATCACATGAACGGGGTGAAGTTTATTGTCTTCACAAGCCCATTCAAAGCAGCCTGAGAGATGAAAGTCATGTTTTGAAAGCAAACACATTCAGCAAAGCCTGCCCCAGATAAAGCCAGCTGCATTCCAATCAGATGGAGACTGTCCCATTTCATAAAGGATGCTTACCTGAGCCTCTGCTAATGAAAAATGCAGAGCAGCACCAAAGAGCAGCCTACCTCATTCTGGCATCTCCCTGTCATTACTATTTCAACTTTCATGAAGCTTTCATTCAGAGGCTCAGTAATGTGGTATTTGATAGACTGATGGCACTGGCAGGGATAGGCTGGTGATGGGGAAAGGCAAGCTTGCCACAGGCAAGCTGAGAGCTGCAGTTAACACACCCGAGGGAAGGGATGCCAGCCAGAGAGACTGACAGGCTTGAGAGGTGGGGCTGTGTGAACCTCGGGGCTCCAGGAGAATTTATAGCACCTCTCAGTAGCTCCAGAGACGGAGTTTTTACAAGAACATGTAGGACAAGAGTAGTGGGCTCCAATTTAAAGATGGTAGGTTTAGAATAGATAATGGGAAGAAGTTCTTTTTGGTGAGGCTGATGAGACAATTGAACAGGTTGCCCAGAGAAGTTGCAGTTGTCCCTTTCCTGGAAGTGCTCAAGGCCAGGCTGGATGGAGCTTTGAGCAACCTGGGCTAGTGGAATATGCCCCTTGCCCTGGAGTGGAAATTGAAATTACATGATCTTTAGGGTCTTTTCCAACCTATACTATTCTATGATTCTATGAGCTTCACAGAGGAATTACTTTCATCCCTCTCAAACTTACAGCTTACCCACTTTTCTCTCTCTTTCGTAGCGCAATAAAAAGAAATCAACAAATTTCTGCGGCTAAAATATTCTTTTTTTGCATTTTTTCATGTACAGATCTTACAAGACAGAGCTTGCAAGCCATCACAGTTTGCAGCTTTCAAAGGAAAGAAATGAAAGGAGAGTTATTATGTTCCACAGTTTCAATACCTCTGATTCCTGCACTATGGATTGTTTCAAATCTCTCCCACTCTGGGAAAAACCTAATTCGCTCTCTTGGGAAGCCTATTCTCCATGGGACTCTGCTGTTTCTGAGTGGAATAAAGATTTCTAAGTCTCTGTCTTAAGAGTTTTAACTATAGAAGACTTGTACATTTCCTAAGAGAAAAAGGCACCTGAAACAGAGACACCACCTAATGCATTGCAAAAACACAGTGTTCAAACTGTGCAGCCAAAAGACAATGAAAAATGAGGTAGACTGGAAAATGTTACACATTTGGGTGTTAATTGGACAAATAGGCAATTTCCATTAACCATTATTATATGAAAGCAGAAAATAAGGCACAACATCACAAGCTGTCCTTTAAAAAGAGGTTCTGCCTTGTTCCCAAGTCAGCTTAGTCCTCACACTTTATTCTCCAAGAAAGCCTCTCCACCAAGCTCACTTGCTTTATTTGAAGGATAGGGTAAAATTATACCAAGGACCAGCTGCTCTGCTCTACAGAAGGATGCACCTGGAGAGGATCTACACTCACCTTTGTCATGAGCACCCAGCATGAATAGAGAGATCAAAGGATTTTTGATAGTTAGGTCAATCACCCACCTGCCACCAGAACCAGGAGGAAATAACAACTTCCTTTCCTACATTATGGAATTGTGGAACAGTAACATGGACAGAAAAGGTTCTAGACCTTTGATATATTTTGCTGGTCTGTGTGACTTAGGAGTCTTAAAACTTCCTTTCCTCAGTGTTCAAAACCTTCTCACACTGTCCAAATTCCTCAGGCACACTAAGGGAAATCTCTAGACCTGGTGTCAAAAAGCCATTTTTTAAATGTTGGAGTCTAAAGATGATTAGAGAGATTTGCAGAAGGACATACATAATTCAAAATGAGGAGTCTACCTGCACTGCAAGGTGTGGAAATACTGAAAATACAATACATAAATATTTTGTGCCTGGATTTCAGAGGCTTTCAATGAAGTGCAAAAATTTCTATGTGGATTTGACTCTAAGATATAGATATATATATCATGCTTTATAATTGGGAGTCTATTTTTAAGTTTTCCAAGTTCTTTGTATTTTTAACCATCCAAAATGTGACCCTCCAGTTCCTTAATATTACAATCTTTTTTGGTCTTAAGGACCAGACACTTCTTTTAGCTATGCACAGATTCTGTAAATCGGCACCTCTACACATTCACACACACCCCATCATCTGGCATAGAGTAGGTACAGCATTAAGAATCTGATCCAAGACCCACATCCTAAATTCAACTACAGAAGAACTATACTTTTCTTTTGCTCTCTAGAAGTCAATTCTTGAGCCTTCACATGGCAGAGAGAAGTTTGGAAAAGTGGCATCTGAGATGGCTGAGCCTGGAGATAGGAACTAAATTTGTTTTATCATCTGATTTTAAGACGCTCTTCCAATTTGAGAGGTTGACACTTGGAAAATGAGAAGGAATTGAGTCACAAAGTGGATTTTTAGCAAACTGCAGATCTTGGGCTTTCACTAGTCACTATAATGAAACTGGCTCCTCAGAGAATGATTTAAAGCAGAGTGAATCATCTCTTCACACCAAGATTGCATAAGGAGAGTGGTCAGAGGGGCTGGCTCTGCACAAAGGCTGTGTTCTAGGCTAGAGTAACTCTCTGAAGGGCTGAAAAATAGGAATTCTAATGGTCACAGGCTTGTCACTGAAGCACTGGGCAGCTCCTCTGTGTTACTCTAAGCAGGTGTATAGCAAAGAAGCAGGAGTTTTGCAATTATAAAAACACTCGTACTTCTCTGGAAAAGACACCAGCTTTTGTCAGACAAGAGGTACAAACATGGTGACTATTGCACTGCCAAGGTATGTGCTATGAACTGAATTTATAGCAATGGTGATGAACAAAACCAAGGGCATACTTCATGTTCAGGTAAAGCAACCAGTCCCTCCAAGTCAGATGCCCTTCTCCCCTCCATGACCTGTCCAAAGCAAGCCAAGCCAGGGGCCCAAACTCACCAGTAAAACCTGTTTGGAGTGACCCGCTCGTGCATGAGCTGCCATTTTCTTCCAAAGTCCATGGAGCTGTACAGCTGGAAGACAAAGAGGGAAAGCATGAATTTCGAGGAAAAAGAAGAAAGACTGTTGCTAGATGAAGTATTAAAATAGCTGAGATTAAAGGACATGAATGGATCATTCACGATAACTATACACAATTATGGATCACCCTCACTGCCAGGGGAGGCTGACCAGGCAATGTCTTCCCTTTACTCTTAAACCAGAGGCTCCTGAGAATCTAAAGCAATTGTCTCTTCCCAAACCTTGCCAAACAACTTCCAAATTTCAGCTGTCAACACATTCACTTTGACTGCCGTATAACAAAGCTGGTCATTCCCCTGGCTTTTTTTGCTTAATAGGAAGCAGGTGACATGTGAGTTCCTAGTATCAAACAGAATGAGAATCAAATCAGATTAGTCAACATGCCTCTGATGTGGTAGTGACTTTATACTCAAGGGCATGCCATGATTTGTTTTTATGGAGTGAATCAGATCTCTTCTGTATTTAAAAGTAAATTGTTCCTTATTTATATTTTCTAATATTAAGAACGAGGTCTAAATTTTTAGATAAGTTACAAATTAACCTGTTCATTAGTTAAACACCAAAGACAGTGACATGACTCTTCCTGGAAGCCAAATTTTCAATATAATGATCTTTTGGAGCCTTTCTGGTTAAGAAACAACACGTCTGTAATGTAATCAAATTTCCATGCAACTCCTCACTTAGTTTTAGACATATGTTTGTTTCATATATTCTCTGCTTAATACCACAGACACTGTTATCCATGTAATTATTTTCTTACCCACAATGCATCCTCTCACAATCAAAACATATGTAAGCTCCTTTTCTCCAAATGTGAGCAAATTTGGTACTTCAGAGAAAAAATATGCTTTGGGAAATAACTACTGTGCTTTACCAGTAGATCACAGAGAACTAAATATCAGGCAGCAGTTTGATCAGGATTTCAAACAAATTTCATCTGATATAAATTCTGGCTTAATGAAACAAGGGTTGACTGCAGCTAAGGAGGTAGATAACAGAACTGAAAACCTAAATGTTTGTAATTTAAGTCCTTAATGGGAAAACTATATCATTTGAGCACAGGAGATTCTGCATTGCATTTGATTTGAGAACTGGATTTGTAAATTGGAGGCAGGTCCATGTTCAGATTGTAAGGGTTCACAACCTAGTGATGTGTCCTGTGGCTCTGATGTGATGGATGGCTGTGTGTGACTGGGAAGATAAACCCCTGAGCTCACACTGAATATTAACGTTTCTCAAACAAGCTGTATCTTTGACCACTGAGATGCAGCAGCCACATCAGAGCTGGACCACAGATCAGTTCAGAAAGATGATTGGAAAGGGCTGTTTGAGCAGCCCAAAGCCTGAGGCAGTTCATTAATTCTTGCTGTGTTTGTACTCAGCTACACAACCAAATCACTGCACAGCCAGCAAAAGAAAGACAGAAACTGAAATTCAGACTCCAACAAGTATCTAATGCAACTGACATGTAAAGACAAAAGCATCGGGCCTTTGCATTTATGCCAGCAGGAATGCCAGTTTGGCCAGTAACAGCTCAGGCTGCCACAAATGGAGGCAAGATACAGAAGCAGGCATCCTTCAATCTTCATGTTAAAAAGGGTTCTAATTATGTAAATTTCAGCCAACATCACTGAGCTTGTTTTAATAAATATTAGGAAGGATTTTCTGCCCCATGTTCTTCAGGAGATCAGATGTTATCTGAATATTCTAATTTGGCCATATTTCTCTAGCACTGTCTCTGGATAGGGCAACATACTGCACTAAAAGTCCATAATAGCCAGACTTCCTCTGCTTTCCAGGTTATTGTCTAAAAAACATGATAGAGTTCTCTGCCTCAAAAGGAATTCTGTGCAGATACAAAATAAAGCAACAAAGCATTGCTTGTCTTTTTTAATTAAAGGAGCTGGAAAAGAAAATTCCTTGTCCAAATTCAAGATTAGGCTTATGAAGTCAGCATCAATATTAAGATAACTAATTCTCAGAACACACAGGTTTTTCGCAACAATAACTGAGGGTCCACACTCCAAAGTCAAAATACAGTGCTATGACTGCCCTGAGTTTAGCACAGCTCCTGCCAGGAATATTCCTTGAGTCACTGGACATGGTTTACACATACAAGGATGTCAGCACAGACCAAGCTGCACCAGTTGAATCAAACAACTTGGTTATCCTTTGTATGTCCTGATCACACCTGCAAGTAAGCCAGGCTTCAGGCAACTTAGTCCCAGTTAAGTCGTGCTCATGAGCAAATCCAAGTGGGTCTGGCATCCTGATTGTATTCTGCAATGGATTAACCATTCTCACCATGAGAGGAAAGGATTAACAACATACAGCCATTTCCTTCGATCCCCTTTTATCTTTTGCCCCTGGCATTTCCTTTCTTCTGCAGCAATGTAACAGCAGTAGCTACAGAAAGCTCAGTGACATGAAGCACAATCTCTTTCAACCACTCCTGTCTCCCAGTGTCTCTTTCAGAAAGCATCCTGCTCTGTATGAAGTTAAAAAACAGAGACCAGCTATTGGTCTGGGGTTTTTTCCTTTCTTTTCTCTATTAAAGCTCAGATTGACTGATGTCAGAAGGATTAAACTGAACTTTATGTGATTTCAGATAAAGAGGATATTATTCATTTCAGTAATTTTTATTTATTACTCACCTACTTTTTCTGGGCATCCACTTCAAATTTTAACCAGATGACTGAGTCTTAAAGCTGTATGACAGAACAAATCCCTAAAAGGCCTGTCTGGCCCAGTTCAGTTTTACCGTATTATTTACAGATGGAAATGCAAAGGTTAGTGTTGAATAAATAAATAAAACATACAATAAAGTAATTTCTAGTATGCATTAAAATTGAATGTATACATACACTTTTTGTTTATCTCCCTTCATGGGAGAAGACAAGCTTTAGAAAACACAACAAATTTAGTGGCGAGTACAGCAGATTTGAATAGAAATTAATTTGTCCTAAGGCTGAATACTAAGCAAAAAAAAAAAAAAAAAAGAAGGTAATGTGCCAAGATTTCCCCATTTTAAAGCACTGCTCTGGCTCTTTAGTGACAAGTAATCTCTGGCATTTCCACCTCCCAGGGCACTCCAACACCTTGGTTCAAGAAGAATGGACTCCAGCACACCATTGGGTGGGATTGTGAAGGTAGGGCCTTTCTGCAGACTCCCTCGGTTATTTGTCTTCCTCTGATGACTGAAAATTTGAGACCATTATGGGTCTTCATGTTTGTTTGGGCTGGTCTTGTCTCTTGATGCAGCAGATCTGACTCTGCCTCTACTCAGCAGCCCAGTCAGACCTGATCACCTAAAACAGGAAAGGCTGTACCATCACCAAGACAAATGGCAAATATTTATCCAAACAGCATCACAATAATCCCCACTCAAGGACTGCAGCACCAAACATATCACACCCACCAGCACAGCCCTGCAGCTCCCCGAGAACACAATCTGTGCAGGGAAAGGTGTGGGCAGCCCCAGTGATACACAACTTTGTTTCACCACAGGCCAGACCTTAACTCCTGCTCGTTTTGCTCAGCACAAATCCAAATTGTAAGGATTCTGCATAACACAGGCAGAATGCTCCATCTTCAAACCCTAACAGTGACAACATTTTATTTCACACCAGCACTGTTTCCAAGTAAATTGGCAAGCCCCTTAAAGAAGGAGCTTTATCCCTGGTGTCAGATTCTGAGCCACAAACAAAAGCAATGTGCCAGAAACACATTCAGAACTACAGAACTGTAAAGAACACATACGGGCATGCACAGTGCTGCATATGAAAAATGCTGTTGCAATGCTCCAGTACAAACTCTCAGAACTCTCAGGGTGACACATCATGTTTGCTACCTTGGAAGATCTTGTTCAGGGTTGTGGGTAATTTGGTTTGGGTGTTTTGTTTATTTTACCAATAAAAGCTAGCAAAAAAAAAAAAAAAAAAAAAAAAAAAAAAAAAGCTGGCTCTCCTGGAGAAGTAAAGTTTCTCAGAACTAGAATAGCATGAGCAATTCCACTTATGGAGAGAGGGGAGAAGAACGAGCAATGAAGACCACACAGGGAGAGACTCAACCCCCTGATGTTAGTTATCCATGTCTGAGGTAGTCACCAAGGCTCCTTTTTAGACAAGCAAGGCACTTCTAAAACTGCTCAAGTTTCAAGCTATAGAATCTTCCACCTCTCCTGACAAACACTAAAAAAGCTCAGAGTGCCTCGTGCAGAAGGAGATGACCCCAGCAGAGACACATGAACTGGCTGAGATGATTCCATGATCTGTTCCCTGTTCCCAGGCTGACCTGCTTGGCCTTCATGGGGGAAGCAGACAGAAGAATGAAGACTGAAGGCAAGCCCAAGAAACACAAGTATAAAATAGCCTGGGTACTCTCCACCACTGTAAGAAGCAGGTATAGATGTCATTTATAGACTGAAAAGCAATAGAAAACAGACTAAAGAAGCTCACAGAGCTTTGGTATTCATGGACTTTCATGTATACACACATAAGAAGAAAGGCTCCAGGAATATACATAAAAGCTTATAAGCAAATAAAATCAAATATTATTTGTTGCTATGAAATCAGGCCTGAGAAAACATCTGGTGAGACTCTCCATAGTTTCCTGCCTGCCAGCCATCCAAGAATGCAAATGATGTCAGATAAAGTGAGGAAGATCAGCTGAAGTATGTGCATTTAGAGGAATAATTCATTTATCACACAAAAAATTATACTTCCTCCAGAAAATCCATACAGCTGATGGTGGAAAGATGTATTCAAAATAAATACATCAGGGTGAGAGCAGGTCTAGTGGTAATAACTTGGCAGCAGCTGACACATGGAAGAGGAGGGTCAGATTAGCCTTGCCTGCTTGGCCTCAGAGGAGCATGATCCCAAGCATAGCTCAGATTGCTTACATGAAAAAATGGCTCTGATCCCAGAAAAACACAAAGCAAACTAACACCTTCTCAGCCAGAGCTGGTGGGAAAAATCTACAAGATGTGTGGAGGGTTCCTGCCAAAAATCTCAAACCAGGGCAGAAGAAAAATAAAATTAGGTCAACATTTCTATAGGAAATTGGACTGCATACAAAAGATAACTCAGAAAAGAAAGTCTATTGCAGGATCTTAAATTTTCTCTACAGAAGGAAAAAAAAAATTAGAAAAAAATTAAAGGCTCAGAAAATGTTGCAAATTCTTGGAAAATTCCAAGTTGTATCTTTTCTCTGCATTTGTGTGTTCCAGATGAAATTGCAGAAGAAGGATGCCATCATTAATATTTCAGAAAGGTCATTCCTAGAAGGAAAATGAACTGGAGGAATAATTCACAACACTTTTCAGTCTCTAGAGTACAGAACAGAAAAGCCATGTCTGACAATGGCCAGCTGAGCACAGGATAGANAGAAGAAGGATGCCATCATTAATATTTCAGAAAGGTCATTCCTAGAAGGAAAATGAACTGGAGGAATAATTCACAACACTTTTCAGTCTCTAGAGTACAGAACAGAAAAGCCATGTCTGACAATGGCCAGCTGACACAGGATAGATTCAGTACAGCCATGAAGACAGCACTGGTAACCCCAGAAACACACCCTCCTTATTTATCACCTCCTCCATCTCTGCATTTTTAAGGACAGATGTTCACCCCTCACAGCACCAGTGTCGTGTAAACTGTGAGGTCTATGGAAACCCCTTTCTCAGGTTCTCCTGGGAGGCAGGACATGTTACTTCCAGCATTGTAGGTACAGGACTCAGGTCTAAAATACTTCAGTTGTGTGGTTAAAACCAGGTCAGGAGCAATCCTTGGCATGGAAGTGGCTTTATTACCCACAGCAGAAAAGGCTGCATTCAAAGAAAGATGCAGGGTACTCCTCTCTTTCTTCTATTCCACTGTTCCCCTCAGCCTGGGCCTTAGTGAAACACCTCTGGAGTGGCAGGAGTTACCAACAGGGACACAAAGGTTAGCATCACCTTCAGCTGATAACCAACTCAAGAACTACCAGTGCTTGTTCTTTCCAGCTCCTCCAAGGGAAACACCTGCCCCTTTCAAGGCAGGGCTCCAGTGGTACTGAGATCTGAAACCTGGAAGTGCTTCTGGACTCTCAAATAATGGAAAAAACTTTATCCTTTTCTTCTCTTGTCACAGGCTGCCTGAAATCCACAATTCAGGTGAGGCACCCTCGACAGCTCCACAGTAAAGAAGTTAAAAATAAATCCTACTTCTCAAGCCAAAAGATTTGTGCAACAGCTGGTGGGGCTGAACTTAGTAGAAAGAAGTCTACCAGCACCAAATTTATGGTCTTTGTTTACACAGAGTAGTAAAAACTAGTAATTGTAATGAAAACAAATGACCAGTTTATCTCTTTACTTTGATTTCCTTTCCAGGTGATTAAAAGCTGCAGCAGGAGGCCTCATTGCAGCCCAGGGTTCTTCTCTAGCATTGTACAGCCTGATTGTCTTAGGCATGGAAAGAGAATATGGCCAGACTAAAGTGTGTCTGAGACTTACCAGAGCTGCCCAATTTCCTACAGATGTTGTATAATAGATGGGAGACTAGAAACAGGCTATTTTGAAAACTGGTCAAAACAAAAATTAAACACTAAATACATTTTTGTCATCTGTCCCATGAGAGAAAAAAAAAAGTAAAGGTTTCAGAAGCTGGGAAGGTTTTTTCCTGTGTTTTCAGAAAAATATTTCACATGCTTGTCAGTAAGATTAGGTCTTCAGGCAAAAGAAACTCAGTCTCCATCCCACTGCAGTAAGACACTGGTCAGGGATCTTCTGCACAAAGACCAAATGCTTTGGAAATGTCTGACTTCAGGATGCAATTATACAGCTCGATTCCAATCTGGTTTCTAATGAAACCAGACAAGTTAAGACAATGCCCTGATGTCAATGGTTTCATAGTTAAAAAGCTTTCACTCAATGGGTCCACTTTAAACCTGATGCTGAAAGCAAGACTTGGCTCTCTCTACTTTGCAAGAAAAAGACAAAAGTGGATTAAACCAGTGAAAAAAGAAGTCCATTTAAAAAACTTAACAATTCAATTTTTCTTAAGCCTTACTGGCACCAAGCACACTCAGCCAAAAATTTGGTATTTCTACTAAGGGCAGAGCATCTTTTTGCTTTTCTACTCCATGACTGGCTCCTAGTGGAGCAAGAAGTCCAGACAGAGCTGCAATGGGAGCAGGGTCACAGCAGAATATCAGAAAGAGCTTAAGGTATGTTTTAGCTCTGGGTGGAAAACAGACTCTTTTTTTGTGCTTTTCCCCCACCTCCAGAGAGTGGTACAGAACCAAGATGAAAAACATTACTTCCATTTTTTTTTCTTAAACTGAAAATCTGGAGAAAAAATATGTTCAGTTTGGTCAATCAAAACACATTTCAATCATTTCTAAAGAATTTAGCATTAGCAACTCGCAAAGGGTACTATAAATAGAAATGCCACTTTGAGGGAAGGCTACCTTTTCTGATTGCTGATTAATTCCTTTCTCCACAATATTTTAACCATTTCAAAATCAGCTATAGAGCTTGAGGGACGACAAAAGTAGAGAGCTGGAATAAGGAAACAATCCTGGGGCGATGAAGAGACCAGAATGGGATGGAGATGGCAGAGTTGCCTCCTGCTGCCAGAGGCTTCAAGGTGCACCAGGAGTTCTCTTTACCAGTACTTCTTCCATTGGCATCCAGTGGGCTCAGCCTGAGGCAGAGGGGAGTTTCAGGTTGCTCCTGTTGTCCACAGAGGCTGCTTCACTCCTTTTTCCCTCAGATCAGCTCTTTTATATTCACAAAACCTGAATCACCTCTAATGGCTGCTGATTTTTCTGTCTCAAAGCCAGGCTGAGCCCTTAGTCCAGCTTCTTCAGCTTAAAATCATTAGGCAGTATTGGGTCTGTGCTAATTGGATCCACCAGCCACGTGGATAAAGCCAAAGCTGCAGTGCAGGTCAGCCTGCACTGAGGAGCTCTGTGCCCTCCCAGCCCAACAGGAAAATTCCTTTTGCTCCTGGGGGCTTCACATTGCAGCCCTTCAGAAGTCTCTCCCTACACTCCATCAATGGTTATACTCCAGAAGTTTAACAATAAGGGGAAATAAATGTGAACCACATGTCTAATGGGAAGATTTTTCATTCAAATGTGCTTTATTGTGTGATATATGCCTTTAATTACAGTGCAAGCATCTGGGTACATTCGTTGCTATTACAGACCAATCTTTCATGTTTATTGAGCATAAGACTACAAGGGACAAAGGAGGAGAGGCTGAGGCATTAGCCAAAGTGGGACATAAAGCTACAATCACATGCTTGGCTGTTCCTCTCCTCCTTCCTTTACAAACCCTGTGGCACTATCTGTAGGTTAACCTCTATATTATACAGACCAAGATTTAATGGCAGTGGGACTTTTTCAGATTAGTGGAAGAAATAGATTTCACAGCACCAAACCACCTTCTAAATTCATATAAGATTTTTCTGATTTATTTTTTTATGTGGAAAAAAGCATTTCTGAAAGTGTGTACATGGGCTTTAATGAATGGGTTTTGAAACTGCATTTGGAACAGCAGATTTTTCTGAGACGTAGTCATTGTTCATGTAAAAAACTTCACACAGCTTGAAAGAAATACTAGTCTGGTCTCAAGCAGTATGTGTCATTTAGGCAAAATTAAAGCAATGTATTCTGCCCCAGTTTAAATTGTGTATTATTTAACACACACACCTTCCTTCCACCCAATGCAGTTTGCCATTCATCAGCATTTTCACAGACAAGGGTGGTTACTGAAAACAGCCCCCAGTTTTTGTGACCCAGAGACACTGAGCACACACACACCTGAACTCATCTCACACAGGGGGAAATGCTGCTCTCACCTGGGATCAGCCCTGGCAGGGTGCAGTTGCCCATTCCACTCAGCTCTGCTCTCACCAGCTGAGGAGCAGCAAACCTCACAGGTCCTTGGGAGCTGCACTTCTCAGAGTGCTGCATTTCCTCACAAAGTCAGAGCTGTGTCACAAACTGTCCCCACTCCTCTACTCCATCCCCACAAGGGCACCGTGGCCCCTCAGCTGAGGCCCTGAGCTCTGTCAGGGATTTTTGGTGCAGAGCAGGCTTTGAGAGGCAGCCAGCACACCCCTCCTACCTCCCTCTGTTCTGGTCATGGATATGCCCCCAGTGCCATCCTGAAAGTCTTCTGGGAACTCCATTAGATGACAGATATGGTTAGGACATGCACACATTCTGCACTGGGGGAAATCCCTCTGTGCACAGCTCTGGTCCACACACACACAGCCTATGCTCTGTATGCCTGGGACAAAGGGCAAAAACTGGACCCTACCAGCCCAGAGAAGAGCCCACCTTAGTTCATGGGAGTCTTTTGTCCCCCAAAAGAGAACACAGAAGCTGGTCATAGGACAGCTCTTACTGTGAAATGCATTCTATGAGCAAAAAGATTATAAAAACAAGGTAGAAAACTTCATTTAGTGATAGCATTGAAGATGCAGCTTCAGTAAATATTATCTCCTGCTCAAACACCCCAGCTCTTGTACAGTTCATTTAGGCCATCTCCATTACCATGTACTTTTCATATCCTGTCCTATAATGAAACAAGAGGTTTCTGCAAGCTTGAACATATAATGTAATAAAGAAAGTTAGATTCCTTTCAGCCTCACTCTCCTACTCAACAGCCAACTCTGGTCTCCACAAGGGGCTCTGCTACCTTGAAGATATTCTCCAGTACTGCTCTTACTGTAACACTTAAAATTCAGTGGAGTATTTCAGTTCACCCCTAGCTAGCCAAATTTCTTTTTGACCAGATTCCCTGGAAATCCATGCATTCAAAATAGGCAACAGGTAAGGGAAAAGCAGAGCCTGATTATAGAGACATCCATCTCCACATTCACAGCCAAGCCAGAGATCACATGCAGGAAGGGAAGAGTAAGAGGTCTCAAGGAAAACCAGAGATTCCTCCCTGCACCTCACAGATATTCAGTTCATCCATTCCAAACATGCAAGAGAGAGTGTTTCCTGGAGGAACCCAAATGAACAGCATCATTGTAAATACCAGCCACCATCAGGAACAATTTAGCTTGACAGCTGGAGCAGAAACTGTCACTGCAGCAAGGCTTCACTGCCAGAAAAATCACCAAATGAGAAACTCACATGTTCCAGGGATCCCTCCAGGCTGCTGGGCAGACACCATTTACACTGTCATCTTTGATTCATCCATCACCCAGTTCCTGCAATCAAACTGTGTACCTTTGGAATAAATGAATCTGCAGTTGCAGATCATGCAGGAAAAAGGAAGCTCTTATCTTGCCTCTCTCAGCAGCTAAGTTTGTAAATATTCTATGATGTCTATATTTAAGCTATTTACCCCATTTAATTAAAACTCTAGGTACCTTCAACCCACCTTAAGAAGTGGAGTGAAGAAAAAAGCCCCTACAAAGCCCCAGGACTACACAAACACAATTCAATGCAACAACTGTAGTCAACAGCAACTCACCAAACTTCATTTAATGTAACTTTAATTTCTGATATTAACCTAGGCTCTCAGTGATGGTACAGCATAACTTCTAGTGGAAGGCTGCAAAGGAAAAATAAAGCAGCTTTTTCCATGCTGTCACTAGAGAAAAAGTACAACTCATGTAGCTAGGGAATATCAGACTCAATTTTGGAGCAGAACTTTCAGACTCGTGACATTTGTGCCGCTGGGTATGTGTGCATAACTCTCGTGGACCTGCACAGAGATCTGAGAAAATCAACTGGCCTGAAGCAAGTGCTCTGTTAGAGGACAAAACCAGAATCCTGTTTTGGCAACAAAACTTTTGATGACATTATTGTTCTCTTACTATATAGCAGGAAAGTCCCCTTGGGCCCAGTATATTCTGCTAACATGTTATTTGTACGTGCTGTTATCTCTTGAACACTGCAAGTATAAAATGCTACAAAAATCTATATTCAGACACTTATGATCACTGAGCCTCTGGCAGAAATGAGTTGCCCCAGGTAGGAGGCTGTGGGGAGGATCCCGTTTTCCTCCCTTTGCATTACAGAATCACAAGGATTTTCTATAAAGCCTTAAGCTTTGTTGTTTCTTTGATCAATTGTCCTTCTCTCAAAAATATCACCCTTCATTTTGGTGCCTCAGCTCCTCCTTTTATCATACCCACAATACTTCCAATGAACCAAAATTTTACTGCATCATGCCCTAACTTTCATTTTACAGCCACCCATAGTCCTATAAAAATCAACCGAACACAAAACTAAAGAATTTTATTACTCTGGAAGAACTTCTTGTAACTGTCACAAAACTACTGTGGGGTTTCTACAGCAAAAATTCAAACCTGCACACAGGTGTGTGCACACCCTACACAAACAGGTCACCATTCTCCTCCCAGACAACCAATATGGACACCCAGATGAAATATGCACCAAAACACAGCTGAAGATGTGCAGCATTTGCAACCATGAACACAGCTATGTGTCTTAGAAGCATAAATGCCCTGCAGAAGAAAAGTGCTGGAATCAGGACATTATGAAAATCTTGGGGGCTTTGCTCTTTCTATTTTTTTTTTCTTCATGGTAAAATTTCTAATTCTACTAACTATGAGGAAGCATTTGAAAAACATGGTTTTCAACACCTCCTCAGTCCCAGAGGCACCAAGAGACAAATGAGAGAGGACAACTGAAATTATTCAAACAACTCCCTCATTTTTTGTTTGCCAAACTCATTACTTTTAAAGGACCAATTCATTATTTCTAAACACATGCGACTGAAGTTTCTGAGGTACTGGACTAAAAATCCAGGAACTGGGCTTCTCTTTCATCTCTGATACAATAACCATGAAAAGCTGAAACACTCACTCATCTGTGCCTACTGAGGGGATAGAGGAGTTCCAGCTGCTCCCCTGGCACCTTTATCCCCTAGAAAAATTGATTACATGAAGTTTCTATCAGAAAGGAATAAAAAGGAGAAAAAAAAAGGAGAAAAAATTTTTAAATAGATATAAGTGAAATTTCATATGTCAGGGTCAAACAACATAAATAAGTAGTTACCTGAACACAGGCTCTCTGCCCAGGGACTCTGCATCTCTTACCAGGCAGATTTTAGGAGGGAAGAAAACCCTGTGCACTGGGAGGCATGAACTACATCTGTCTTGTTTTATGTGAGAAGAGAATACCATACATGTTTTCAGGTCAGATCCTCCAGTGATGTTAACCATCATTTCCCTGCTAAAATCAATGGATTCACACCAAATATCAGCTGCTACATGTGTGACTGCACACATCTTTTGTAAAGCTCTTCAGGTAAGCTATCAGATCAGAACATGGTCCATTTCCCCACTGAAAACAAGCACTGCAGACAGGGATGGTTTGTTGTGGCTCAAAAAGGAGAGGCAAGAGCGACAGAGAGGAGCCTGTTTGCAAAGGGCAATCCAAGAAAAACCAGGCTTCTAGTATCACCTAAACCTGTTTCACACAATAGACACAAAGTGATTCGAAATTAGATACATATGCTTTCTAATAGTTTGCTGTGCTACAACATAAAAGAAGGACTCTCTCTGCCTTGTGGCCCACTTATACTACAGCACCTGCTGATGAAAAATTCTCTCATAGGGTCCCCACCCCAACCATACTGGAAGTTCTGCCAGGAAATAAATGTCAGCTCCTGCCTGTTGCCTTCTGGAGTTTCTCTTTCTTTGTCCCTCAGATATGCATCTCTCAAACTGTATGAAAAGACTTGGATTTCAGGAAGCTGAAACACCCCTGGCTTGGGGGAGAACAGAGAGCAAGGGCCAGCCTGCTATTTCCAGCCCTGCCATTCCTACTCCTGACTGCAAGCTCCTAGTCCAGCACACTGAAATGCACCTCCTGGAAGCACCCTCACAGGCTGCCCCTCTTCTTGGTCACTGGTGATGTAACAAACAGACACATCCAGGTGCTTGGGGGGATGAAGGGGAAAGGACTGCACCTCACCCCTCAGCATCATCCGTCCAGCTGGCTGCCTCAAGGAAAAGGAAAACAGAAGGTTGGGAACACCTTCTTTGCTTGCACATCATGTTTGCTCTCTCCTCCAGGGTGAGGGTCATTAGAATCTGTAGGCACGATAACAGGAACCAGGAAACCTAATGCTTTCTGCTGTTTTTATCGTATTGGAATCGTATCCCATGCAATCCATTCTGCACGCACCCAAGACAGCGGGGTTGGTTTCAAGTCCCCTAATCTCAGGTAATACAGCAAATAGTTACATCTCAGCAAGGAAATTACTTCCCTGACACTCAGCGGAGGCCTCGTCAATACAAATGAGTGCAAGGTACAATTTACCTCATCCTAAAGGAGTCACCTACATTTGCTTCCAGAAATCAATCAACACCATTCAGCAGATCACCACCAGCTACCATGTGAAGCCTTGACACCCAATGTAGGCGTGCATTGCAACATTTTAGATCTCTACAGGCAGGCAAAATAAATCAAGCCCCTGGTACTCTTATTCTTCAGCCTTCTTCACTCCTTCATTTTTATTCCCATCTGCTATATTTATAACCACTCTTCACCCCACTTAGGCTCCAGATAAAATCAATATACAGCCATGATTTAGCAAGGCCCAGGAATAAGCCACAGGATCCTTGCTCTGTTACACAATAAACTAGGTTGCTCCAGCAGAAGAGCACATTTAAGCATCAAATGTGTCTCGCTCCATTTATCTCTATATTTCCCTTTTCAAAGTAAAACCTGCTCATGAAGTGACTATAACATAAATAAAAAGCACTAGGAAAGTCTGTTCTGGCTAAATCCCGTTTCACAAGCCGTTACTTTCTCTTTGCCATCACAAATCATCACAAGCCCAAAGTTCAGTATTTTGCCAGGACAAAATTCATTGGGCATTTCTGAAGTAGAGCCAAGGTTGCATAATTTAATTTCCCATCTCCTATTAAAACTGCCAGGCCTACCATAATCAGAATGATAAATGTATAGTCATACGTCTCTTTTCTGACAGTAATGCCCATCAATACTTCAAATGCAAACAATTGTGACATCTGACTTTATAAAAATTACCTGGTGCACCAACATCACTTAATTAAATCATTTTAAAACTGCTTTTGTTACGTTTAATGAATGATATATTATACTGCAATGAAACATGCAGCAATACAAATACTTCACAATGCCAACAATTAAGGCTCACTTCACTTACGGCAATTGACAACACAAGTGCTCCTCACTTCATTCAGCTTGTGCATTCCAAATGAACTGGTTAGCAAAAAGGGTGCTTCTTTGCTAATGAGTTTTGTAATCAAGGCATCTATTTTAATTTCAAATTGGCTAGATTGGGGGAAATTGCTGAACTAAATGACTGGTTCTAATTAGGATTATAAAAATATTCATCATGCTGCAGAATTAGCGCAAGGTCTTGATTTACTGACATTTGCATATAGCTTTAGTTTAAGGGTGGAAAAAACCTCCTGATAAATTGTCTTCCTTTTAATGAATTGAACAAACACTATATCTGTTTTAGTCGTCCTTTCATTTAAAGGCACTGATACATATTCATGATTTGTAAATGAAGTTAAGTGATTTCAATTCTTCAGTTCATTATCATATTGAAGAAGAGACTTCTGTAAATTGCCTTTAAATATTTCCAATCTCAAGGGTTTGGTGTGGGGTTTGGTTCTTTTTGTTTGGTTTGTGTTTTTCTGACTTTACTAACATTTCAGTTTATCTGTTTGATGAAGCCCTGCCTGCCTGGGAGAGCTGCTGGCAGGTGGTTTGTCCAGCAACACAGACACATGATATGTTTGTAGAACCTGATGTTCTCAGAAGAGCAGTCAAAAGGCAAAGAGATGAAAGGCTTATTTGTGACTAAGTCATGGGAACAGGACTCTATCTGCGTTCAGTTTCTGACTTTGTTACAGTCCCCAGTGGTAGTTAGGCTGTGAAACACTTTAATGACCTGTGCCTGAATACACTAGAGATACTCAGGGGACACCACTTTGTCTGTCAACCTCACGTTTAATTGCAAGCACTGTCAGGCAGGGATTGCTTCTTAATATGAATGTGCAATACAATGGACCAGTCAGTATGGCAGAAATTTCTACAAGCAGTTACTATAACACGGCTTGTATTAAACATGAAACACTATGTGCTCCTTTACAGGTGGGCAGTATAATCACATTATTTCCTTCCTCAGTATAGTAGGCCTGTAGGACTAATTATTATTATGGCACCTTTCTCACTCTCTTTCCCTTTGGGGTGCAGAAAAGGATGCAGTAGGTATGCCTCCAGCTTCACTCTGTGGGGTGCTCAAATGTCAAGTGACTGGTGCAACATAAATCTGAAAGCTGAGCATTGTATCCATAAGACTGGAATCACAGTCATTGTGCTCTTCAGGTATCTATGAATCGTGATGAGAAACTAGCCCTGGTGTGTTCTCTCACATCATATAATGAAATGGTGATTCTGCCATGAGGATCCATGCAGGAGCAGAAAGAACTTATTTTCCTTGTTAAAAGCAGTGTTCACATCTTACTAAGAAAAACTGAGTTTTACCCAAGAGGTGCAGTCTTGAGCTGTTGTTGATAGAAGGAGTAGTTACTCACACTTCTGACAACTTCGAACAACTACAATCACAATTAAATTCCAGGAGCAGGAGTGCTGCTGAGGAGCAGGTACAGGTCTGGGTGCCTGCTGATTTATATCAAAATGAGATGTGAGGCAGACACAAACCTGCCTCTCCTCATCAGCCCTATACCTCAGTTCCTATGGAAAGAAAACCCACAGACCTGGGCTAGAGCCACATCTCACTTCAGACATGCAGCAACTCTCACTGCTTAATTTCAGCACACCTGCAGTAGCAGCTGCTATCCTGGAATCCCATTTCCAACATGAGGAGTTCCAGCTCAAAGTACAATAGCCTCTCACAAACACAACCCTGAAGCTCCTGTGTGCCCAAGATTCCTTAAGGTGCACAAAAATCTGAGACCAAGGAGCACTTACTGAAGGCTTCCAAGACAGGACTGGACTGTCAGATAGATAATCTGACTGACTAGATAATCACATCTAGGCTCCCTTTCCCATGAAAGGTTGGACCAGATGATCTTTCAAGATCCCTTTCAAATTGGATTGTTCTGTATGTCTGTGAAAACGGCTCATCACAAAGAATTCCAAAAATGAATGGCTGCTTGGAATAAGGTGCCTGTATTCCTAGAAGCAACTCTCCCTGGATTTCTCTGGCAGCACCCTGCCCAACTGCACATTGCCAAAAAAAAAAGCCCCAATCAAACAACCCCTTATCTGCCTTACTGCCCTATGTCATACTGGGAGACTGGACCTAAATTCCAGAGCAGCATTTTACCTGGAGCAGACACACTGCCTTCATGGTTCTGTGTCTAGCACAATAAAATTAAATAAATAAATAAATAAAATTTAAAAAACCACCACCCAACAAACTTTCCTTCATAGTCCCAGTGTTATCTGTGATTTTTTTTTTATAAATTCAGCAGTGTCTAGTCAAGATAGTCAAGACTGTGACATGCACTGCATCCAATTTTCAGATGATAACTTGCCACATCTCCCACACCAAAGGAATCTCCCCAGTCAGATCTGATACTGTCTGCCATGTGTAACTTGCTGATACAGCAGAATGTTATCTTGCACCTCTCATTTATCACCTCACCCACTTTCTTTTGTTAACTTTCTGCTGAAGATTCAGCTCTATGGAGGGAGAAGCCATTGATTGCCAAAGTTCTTGTTTATCCAATGTTCTCAAATTTGTGATGGTGTAGCTGAGGAATTTAAATTAGTGTATTACTGAATTATTCTGCCTCTTACCTATTCCCAGCAGGCTCCAAATCACAGTTTGGTCTGTAAGGAAGAGCTGGAACTCTATCAGGTTGCATACCTGGGGTTTTTTTTCTCCTAACAATGGTAGTTTGAAATATTTAAATATCTGTCTCCCTATTCACTAATATTTTCTCTTTCAAACAAATTATGTTTTTTTAATTATCTTTTAAACAAGTATCTATGCAAGAGAGTTTTGCATGTTGCTTTGAAAATTTCAATGTCATTCTGAGAGAAACTTCACGGAGCTGAAACTCCTTTTTCTACCTCTAGACTGATCCATTCCCCACGAGGTATCGGAGTCTGGAAAGTTTTGCCTGTTGAGAATTGGTTGGTTTCTTGGATAAATGAGACAAATAATCAGACTCAACATATTAGCATCAGAAATGTAAGATCAACTCAAGATATTCCTCTCCAGTCACTTGAATGACAGCAATGCAATCTGTACCTTAAGCTTGTGCTGGGAGACTCCAAGCTTTGACAGCATTCCACAGAGCAGTTCCCCACACTTTCCAACAGACAACATTGCACCTTTTACATATATTCCCCTTCCCACCACATTTTGATCCAAGGATTGCTTAAAATGGTTTCCTCTGTATTTTCTGCCAATACCCACAAAAACTGGAGGCTGCAGGCCCATCTTCCCTCTGTACTGGTGACAGATCCAGGTGTCAGTATGGCACTCCCTGTGAGACCCAGCCTGACCCACAGCAAATCATCTGTAACATCTACACAGTTTCCACCTTCTGCCAAAGGCCACTTAGAGGGGCCATTAACAGAACCAACATGTGCACACATCAGATTGCACTATTTTATCAATAAAGTAGACACATACACACAAAGCTACTGGGAAGAGATCCAAGATTCTCAACTCACAAGATGTATTTAATCTTCCAGGACCTGATAGTTATACAATGTCACATGGCTGCTCAGGGGGGAACAGTAAATCCACCCATGTTTGCTTGAAGCCCTGTAAAAATTCCTCCAGCCTGTGCTTTAAACACTGAGGGAAGACATCAAGGTCTATGAACTTGCTACATGTTCATGCCCACACACACAGATTTCTTGGCTCAGCCCTGCTGCATTTATGTGATGATACAGGAGAGTTAGCAAGGCAGAGGAGGGTCCTAATTGGCTATAAAAATTAAGAACAGGAACGATATGCTGTGTTGACTCAAACCGAGGAAGTATCCTAAATAACTCCTTGGATACTACACAGAGAAAACAAATGGTGGCAACTGAGATTTGTCCTTAAATCAACAAAGAAACCAGCAGCCACACTGCAATGTATCTTCCAGAAAGCCTTCTGAGCTCCATCTCTCTCACTTGTCTTCTGGGAATTGCCCTAAGCAGGAAAAAGCAGGACAATACCTATGTGAGAGTTAATGAAAGATTTGATGACTGAATTGTTTTTATATTCAATTATATCAGTTGATGGAAGTGGTAGCATCACAAAGTCTTTGGTTTCTCAGTATAAAGCTGTATTTCAAGAAGTTCTGTTGAGAAGAGATGGGCTCCTCCTCTTAAAGAAGAAGGTCTTAAAATACGGAGTAGAATTTACAAAACACCAGCTTGGAAAGGGACAGTAATTCTGTTAAGAGGGCATTCAAAATGTGTTGGGTTTTTTAGTCAGTTAGCCATTTCTTTAATCAACTAGATAAATACCTTAACATTGTTGTCAACTGGCAGAAGTTAGCTAAAAACAAGGAGGGGTGTTTAGGATAAACCAGTTATTAAAAAGAAGGCTTGAATCACAGCCATGGAACTGTAGATCAGGAGCCCTTTGAGGAAAACTTTTTAATGGGAAGATCCAAAACACTGACTATTTGTATTTCATTCCAAAACTTTAATATTGTTTTCTGTTTTTATAAACAAAAAAAAAAATTAAAATCTTTTGATCTAAGCAGTTATCAAATCCATTATTTGTAGGGATATGAACAATCCCTATTCCATTTCATTTTACTGTGTGGAACAACATACTAAGCAAAATAGATTTTCAGATTTATCATCCTCATTAATTTCCAAGTTGACTACAGCTTGCTAAAACACCACATTATTATTAATTGAAATAATAACAATAAGATAAATATTAATTTGAAATATATCTGTTAATCTAAGATATGAAAATAATTTTTTCAACTTGTTTACACATTCATAGCTACAAGAGGATGGATTAGATCTTCCCTTAATAGTTTCTGCTGCCGGGAGTCAAATTGTATGTAGTTGATTTGTTTTCAGAGTTATTTGCTTTTTTGAATGTGCCCCTGAAGGAGTCATTAAAAAAGATTTTAAGTGTCAAACACACTCCTAAAACTGAGAGAGATGGAAGAATATGGTGTCCCACTGTAGCAGTGGCTGCACTGCAGAGCATACAGCAAGTCACCTTCCTTGTCACAGTATCTGTGGATGAATATTACCCACAGGTTACAGGCTAATTATAAACTTTCTATTTTACTGCCCTCTCATGCATCAAATCAGAAGTGTTTCAGAGCAGTTTTATCCCAAAAAATGGACATATGAACTGAAAAAGCAAGCATTACTTGATACAGCTCCACCTGTTTTGTGCCAGGTAACTTCATGCTTTGCAGGAAAATGGGCACAAAAACAAAGGCCAGAGGAGTATGAGCAGAACTAGGCTGCAGCTGGACAATTAGCCCCTGCCAGCATGGCATCCCTTTGGACAGGCTCCTCACAACTGCAGAGCACCACTGCAGCCTCCCTAGACACTCATTTTAGAAGCTCTTGCTATCTCTTCTGGTAGCAGCAGAGAGATGAAATGGTCATTGGCATTAGCATGATCCCATAAGCACATGTAGGAGAGAGGGCATGGCACAGCAGAGTGAGGAAGTGTGAGACCCACATCTGGCCTCTAGAGAGAAAGAGAGAACAACCACAACAGTCTCACAAAGATGCAAAAGGCATGAAGAATATTCTTAAGCATATGGGACTTAAAGCCCAGAAGTCACTTCATTCTGGCACTGGCCTAGCCTGAGAGAAGGACAGGGCTGACCTCTGGTTCCCTGTGGCAATGCCCCTGTTTCCAGACATGCAGGAATGCATCACATTGGCCTCTCAGAAGACTTCACCTGGGGATTTCACATGGCACTGCTGCCACACTCTAACAGCACTGCTCCTTATCTCAGTATCAGCTGTGAAACTGTGGCTGCAGTGATCCGGAGTCACAATGACAGTTCTTTCACAACTTTTACTAACCCAACTTGTCTCAGCACAATCTGCACCTCAGTTGTGTTAAGCAAACATTTCAGTTGGGAAAAGCACTACCCCATGGTTCCATTTCAGGATCCACACTGAACCAGTACTTCAGGCCATCCTTGTCAGCAGTGAAGGAAAGCACCACGAGCGGCCTTAAATGCAAAGGCAGACATAAAGGAAAAGCCTGAACTTGGCATTGCTCCCTTTCCATTTGACCAACAAGCTACAGACCAACTCATCTTTGCTCTTACACTTTATTCTAACGATTTTATTCAGTTTCTGGAATAAAATGCAAGCAGCTTCAGAGAGTTTCTAGCTCAGTTCATTTTTTGTGTCTTTTTCCTGGGCAGAAGACAGAAGCTGAGGTGCACACACAGATGCATTAATTTGAAGGAGCAGAAGCAAAAATGCTCCTGGCCTGCTATTCCTGTACTGGATCAGGGGAGCATTAGTACCACCTCACAGTCAATCACATGTGCCTCTCCTGTATTTTGATTTCTCCTTCCAGTGACTAACATCAATAAAAGATTACAAAGCTCTGCTAGTTAGAAGTGCAGTGCTTCAACCCGAGAGCAGATGCTCTGCACTCACTGCAGATGGATCTCTTTGCAAATGCACTCTCAGGATGTCTCATCTGGCTTCTCACACACATGACCACCTCGTCAGATGCCTCTTTCTTCTAAGTCTGTCTGCATAAACACCAGGACCATGCAGAATCATTACCTCCAGTTTAAAAGTGGCATCAAGCCATTTTGTGACATCAAACAAATAGATTGGTCTTTCCAAAATCCCTGTTACACTGATCCTCTGAGTGCAGAAAACTATTTGACATTTGCCTAACTCCTTCATACAGTAAGGAATTGGTACTATGAAAGGAGTATGTTTACAATAGCTTTGTTCTTGCAAATGTCACTCAAGAATCATCAGTAGCAGAGCAGCAAAACACCTGGTGCCTGCCACAGCAATCTTTTAGCAAGTGGGAAGCAGAGCAATAGGAAATTATTCAATTATGTTCTCAGCAACCAGTTTGGTAAAAACTTGCTCTAGCCTTTCAAAGGAAATTCTCAAACAGAGAGGTGAAACATTTTAGCTATACTGTTCCTATAGCTGGGATGTGAGACTGACTAGTTTAGAGATCTTCAACAATAACTGCAGAAACTGAAATTCCCACCCAGGACACACTCTCACACCTGAGAGGTTAATGCATTGGTTTGTGTGGAAAGGATTTCATAGCAGGGAGGAGGCTACAGGGTGGCTTCCATGAAAACCTGCAAGAAGCTGTCTGAGAAGGCAAACACCAGCCAGCTCTGAGATGGACCTGCTGCTGGCCCAGGTCAAACCCATCAGTGACAGTGGTGGCACCTCTGGGATAACACATTCATGATGTGAGGGGAAGAAACAAATTCAGCCAGAGAGGAGTGAGAATATGTGAGAGAAACAGCACTGCAGACACTAAGGTCAGTGAAAAAGGAGGGGAGGAGGTGTTCCAGGTGCTGGAGCAGAGACTCCCCTGCAGCTGACAGTGAAGGCCATGGTGAGGCCAGCTGACCCCTTGACCCATGGAAGGACAGGGAAGGCGAGCCCACAGGAGACCCATACTGGAAAAGTCTGTTCATGAAGTCTTCATCCCATGAGAGGAGCCACATTGGGACAATTCATGGAGAACTGCAGCCTGTGGAAAGGACTCACACTGGGTAAATTTGTGGAGAGCTGTCTGCTGTGGGAGGGGCACCACGCTGGAGCAGGGAAAGGGTGTGAGGAGGAAGAAGAGGCAGAGACAACATGTGCTGAACTGACCTCAGCCCCCGTGGCCTGTCCCTCTCTGCTGCTGGGATGCAGAAAAAAGAGAAAATTGTGAGTGAAGTTGAGCCCGGGAAGAAGGGAGGGGTGGTAGAAGGGTATTTTAAAATTTAGTTTTTACTTCTCATAACTCTACTCTCATTTGATAGAGTAGGGTAGATAAAGAAGAGTATTGATAGGTAATAGATTCAATCAATTTTCCCAGCTGAGTGTGATTTTCCCTTTATGGTAACTGCTGAGTGATCTCTCCCTGCCTTTATTGTCATCCACTGGCATTTCATTGTATTTTCTGCCCCTGTCCAGCTGAGGAAGGGAGTGACTGAGTGACCTTGATGGATACCTGGCATCTAGCCAGGGTCAACCCAACACCATGAGAAAAACTTAGTGGTTATTCAGCATGTTCTTGCTTTCCAGACTTTAGGGATGACAGAAACATAAGAGAGGAAAGATAAAAGCTTGGCAAGCTCTAAACTTTGTAGAATTTGTAAGCTGATCATGCTATGTCTCAGCTCTGGGCTGTAGCAGGGACTGACATCTCCTTAGCCACAGCCCTTACTCACACATTGCCCCTGCTCTGCTCTGCACCTTTCAGGACAGAGGATGCTATGGGAGAGCAAACTTGTTAAGGACAGAGTAACAGACTGGAGATGTCTCACTCACAGAAGGCACTGCAAAGAGGCTTAAAAGTGGCACAGAGGAGTTTGTCATCTGTTGCTGCTCCCTGACTTCCAGTTTGCAAGCAGAATGAGCACCCTTCAATGCTCAACAGGCAGCTGTAACAGACCAGCTCAGCCTGAGTGCTCCATCCTCACAGACAGCACAGAAATCAGCACCTACAAATCAATATTTTTTAGATCAGCTCCATATGTCATGTCAAATCTCTAAATCTTTTCATCTTTCATAGTATCACCCCTACTGAAGTTTCCAGAGTCATCATGATCACTCTAACACTCAGCTCCTTCTAGCAAACTGGCTTTGGAGTCACTGCATGGCTTTTGAGCACATTAAAACCTGCAAAGTGAGAAAAGCAAAGCACACTATAAATTCTTCATCATCTCTGAAAGGGAGCAGCTCTAAACAATATTCTCTTCAACTCCCAGGTCAGAATTGTAGGATTATACCTTTTTCTGGCCCAGAGAGGGGGTAACAGAGGTGTTTTAAAACCTTTTATTCCATTTTCAGTCTCATGTGAAGGGTGAGACAGTATAGATGTTACAATTCATGCCATCACAATCAGAAGCCAACTATTTCCTAATTACAATACATTATAAGCATATCTTGGCCTAAGCATATCAGCTTTTGCCACACAATGCTGTAAATGCCTTAAAGCCAATCATCTAAAATTACCTTTCATGGGTCCTACTATAATGCACCTTTCACAGTTGTATTTCTCCAAAATGTCTAGTCTTATTTGCAAGGCCATCCTTTGAAACTTGCTTCTAGTTCCATTTCTCCCTCAATAACGTATGTCTTATATTCCATGGCATTTCCAAGTCAGCATTTCTTATTGCAAAGTTTGCATACAGATGCAAAACTATGTGAGCCTTCTGTCAGGCTTTGAGAATTCTCTGCAAATCCATTTCCCACATTTCCCCCCCTCTCTCAAGAGGAAAATACTTCCTTACTGGCCGTGTTTGTCATTGGCTGTGCACAGTGAAGTACAAAAGGTACTATTACTAACATTGTTACTGGAACAGTGGCAAGAAAGTACTGGCCAAGAAAGTACTCACAAGAAACTGCTGGGCAAGAAACTGCTGGGCAAGAAAGTACTCAGAAAAAAAACTACTCAGGAAGAAAGTAATGGGCAAGAAACTACTGGGCAAGAAATTACTCGGCAAGAAACTATTGGCCAAGAAAGTACTGGGAAAGAAATTACTCAGGAAGAAAGTACTGGACAAGAAACTACTCAGGAAGAAACAACTGGGCAAGAAACCACTGGCCAAGTACTCAGCAAGAAAGTACCTGGCACCAGGCCAGCATTAGGAGGAGGGTGGGGTGGGTCACTTCTACAGCCGCATCTCCTGGCAGGCATTGAGCTCAAATGAACTGGGGGAGCTTATGCCATGTTCTGTCACTGTTTGTAACCAATGGTAACACATATTGTTAAATAATGCATAGTATGTATTTGTGTGTAAACTTTCTATCAAGGTTTATAAAGTCTCTACCAATATATAAAGTCTCTACTCACTTCCAACAAAAATCATTGGAACATTAAATGAATGGCTTACCTTTTGATCCAGGCTGTAGGCCAAGATCCACTCCTCCTGCTTGGGGTGGAAGAGCAAGCTCTGGATGTAGAAGTTCAAACGGTACTTCTGGTAGGTAGCCCCTTCATCAGAGCTGATGAGGATGCTGCTCTCAATCTCTGGATCACTGAGAAGCATGATCTAAATAGAAAAATGGAGGGAAAGTGTTAATGGAAAAGTGAAAGTGAACATAATTTAAGAGTGAAGTCATATAGCACTGATTCCTATTAGATGTATTCAGAACATCACTCAAGTGTAACAGCCCATAGAATTAGGGTGGGTTTTACTATTTCAGTTTCATTTTCTTTGGCAATTCATTTGCTGATTTATTTGGTGGTTCCCTTTTTTATTTTATCCAGATAAATTCTATGTACCAAAGTCAATTTTCATTGGATATAGGAACTTCAGGCAGCAACACCAGGCTTTCCTGGACCATTTTCTCTCTACCACCTCTCTCCCACAATGTGGAATACTCTCTCTAAAAGTAAACAGAGCATTCCTAAGATTTAAGGCTCATTATTTGGCAGCTTGCACTGCTATGAATGAGAGCATGGCCTTTCTGGAAACAAAAAAGGCCTCCCTGGATCAGCTGCTGGCATCTGGGTATAGTCCATGTGCACATGTGCAAACACTGACACGATTTCATGTATCACATTCCCAATTTGTACAGTAAGAGACATTCATTCAGTCAGTGAAAACATAATTTTCCCCAAGCACAGGAAAGTGCATGACCTCAATTTGTACAGGGAGGAAAACACTTCTGAGCCTCTAATTTTAATTAGAAAATTATTACTGATATTTCAAAATGGGTTGATTCCACACTATCAGATGGCAAGCTCTACATAAACATTATCGAGAAAAATGTTGTGAGAACATTAACACCATCTTATTAACATCTGGAGAAAATGAAATCACATTAAAGCAAATACCAACCAGTACCATAAAATAAAGGCAAACAGTGGGAAATAAATTAGAGCTGCTCTAAACACAGCAGGTTGTTGATACAGCAGCTGAATCAAATATAGAAACTGTCTTTCAGCAGGAAAACAGATCTAGGGATGGCCTTTTTTAGCTCACTACGGAATGATCAGGTAGCTGAGATCCACTGCAGTTCTGGTTTTTGTTCACATTGACTTCTCATATCCAGCCTCACAGAGCTCCAACCTCATGACTACGATACGGAAATACAATAATTCTGACAGCAAAAATCAGTACAAGGAATGGTAAAACCCTTAGTATGTTAGACCTTCATCAAGCAAAAAATTTCAGTGCTTGTTTAATCTTAAGCACCTCATTAACTCCATGAATTCACCAAGGGAAAGGAAGTACAACATAAATGGCATCTGATCCTTTCCATTAAGAAATGAAAAGCTGAACTAGAAGTGAACATTTTCCCAGAGCAAAGCCATCTCTATGAATCCAGCTTGATGTGAAAGCACCTTCAACATCCCTCACATACACCAGTTGCCAGCCCCAAAATCCTTCCCTAGCCATTCCCATGGAAGCCCAGTACAAGTCCTGAAGAAGTGTCCTTGCATCATGCTCTGGTGCACGATCTGGGGAACAAGAAACGTCCCCATGGGCAACTGATTTCCTGGGAATTAGCCTGAGAAGAGGTCTCCAAGATCTCCACTCAGAAGGATACTTTGGTATATTTCTTCTTTCTAATCAGATCAAAATATCAATTTCCTTATTCACCAAACAATAACACTTTCCCAACCATTTGAATCCCTTTTTTATTTGTCCCTTCTGACTTAGACTGCAAAGACATTTTACACCCCTGTTCACCTAAAGCATATTGCCTGTGCCAGAGAACTATAGCATAGTTCAGTAAAAAGATTTGTTTATATGGAATGCAAGAAGGATGCAAACCTGCCCATTTAACAAGACAACCCAGAGAGATCTTATCTTTAAAGGAAATTTCAGGAATAAAAATATTTTCCAGCTGATTTAAGAGAAGATTAAAAAGTTAACAGTGTTGTATATTAACAGGTCTCTGCTGGAGTTCTGTCCTCAAACAAGGAGCACAAGACAGCTAACAGTGGCATGGACATTAAGTGGCAAACACACAAAACATCCCCTCTGCCATTTCACACAGGATTTCCAGCACTTCAGTGGATAGTTCAAGAAATGGTCATATGAAACAACAGAGGCAGTATTTCCACCAGATGGTTTACAAATCTGGCCAATTTGTTCTTCTGGATGCATAACACTGGTTGCAAGATCAGATAATAAAACCACCAAGCTAGGAAAGGTGGAAAAACCTAACAACAGGCATATCTAGAGGTGAGGTCACATAAATCGTGCCCTGGGCCTTCACCCAGTTCAGTTCCCACATCCACTCTCCAATCCTCAAATGGAGAAATGAATCCCCAATATCTCTGCTGTCATCCATCCTCCCAGGAAAGGCTGGTCCTACACAGAGCAGGATGGGAAAAGCAAGAGGCTCAGAGTGAAAAACAGAAGCCCTACACCAGCCACACAGCTCAGGCTGGCACACACGTTTGTTACATGGCACACAGGAAAAGAAATGTGACAGACTCTGGGCTTTTCTTTTTTTAATTGTTTCTACTTTTTGTCCTGGAAGCTACAGGGAGAGGGAACTTTTGGCAGGGGAAATACCAGGACATTTGTCAAAGCCCTGAAACTAGAACTTCTCATTATGGAACCATGACAAAGGATCTACCCCAGTAGTGATTTAGATTAATCACTTTTAATTAAGAGACAATAAACAAACTCCAGTCAAAATGAGCATTTCTGCCAGCTTCCTGTGTTGCCATTTATAATTGCCATAAGGAATAGCAAAGGAGCACTAGAGAGTTGTCAAATGTAATTTATAAGGGTTTAAGATCTAATCATTTTCTATAATATTAAATTAAATGGCAGCCTTTATTTAAAAGGAAATTACATTTGGTCTTTCTACATTCCAGATTATTTACATATACATGCATGTATAAAATATTCCTTTCAGTTGTTTTTTTCCCTAGTTTAAGTGGAGAGGGAAAAGGCAGGCAGGACTGGCTACTGCCAAGGGTAAGTCCTTGAAAACATACCTGAGATGAGTTTGTTTATGCTCCATACCTTTTCCTGACCTTCAAAATCCAGTGAACAATGAATGGCCAGCACCAGATCAAACAGAACAGGCAGAAAATCAGACTAAACTTCAGATAGTTCCTTAGGAATGGATGCAGAAGAAGAGAGCTGTCTGGGACCTGGTGCATCTCTTTTAAAGCAGGAGTGTTGGGGACAGTGAGGAACACACAGAGATGTTCTGAAAGAACTCCAGGTGAGCAGAACACCAGACACCAGTGAGGCAGCACATAGAAGAAGATGATATGGAGAGACCACCTTGCAAGAATATTAACTACAAGACATTGGCTGAGATCTTCAGTACATGAGCAGGAAACATATCCAGCTCTGAACACTTCGAGGGGATTTACCACAAGGAATAAATAGCACAAGCTGCAGGCAGGGAGAACAAGGAGGGGAGATGTCACACCTGTGTCTGCCATCATGTATTTGGTATATAAACCACAGCAGTAGTTAAGAGTCACTCAGATTTGTTGGAGAGTGTGTAGAACCCTTAAAGGAGCTCAGATGCAGAAGTAGGGAGGAAGAAAAGTGACACCATATTACAGCACAAATCCACTAAAAGTCATGCTCTCTGATGGGGCTAAAATAATAAAAAAAGAGGGTAGGATTTGTAAGTGAGAACCTGAGTTCCTGCTAGCCAGATCAAAATTCCAGGTATGTCACGGGATTAATGCAGACACCTTCCATGGTATTGCTTTCACATGGGTAATGTGCAGGTGGGTGAGTTAAGGGGGTGGCACATTCCTCTTTTTCTGTGCCAGGGTGGCCAGGCACACAGACAGCTGTGATGTGGAATACTGAACTGTACAGCAATGAGTGCACAATAACTGTGCACCTCTCAGGCACAGCACAATGCTACATGCCCAGACAGCCATGGAGACACAGGCAGCCTGAGCACAGAGATCACAACAGAGATGTGTTTTGTGCACAGCTGAATTAGTTAATAAAACACCACTGAACAAAAAAAAAACCCACAAAACAAAACCAAAACAACATACAACATAAATGGCTTTTTTATTAATATTAGCTTTCAATGAAACCTTTTATTTTTCTCAATGAACATAAATTTTCACTGTAAATTACCAAAGCGCATCTCCCTAAATCAGCACAGAGCAGTTTTATAGGTGCAATAATCTGTAGCAATAGTACCACTGAGCTGCATTAGCAAAGGAGCACCAGAGAGTTGTCAAATGAATACAGAAGACAGGTTCAAATAAAAGTCTTTTGTTCTGATAAATAGATAGACAGCCTTAAACCATTGTGTGCTGCCTCCTGATTCTCTTCTTCACTTTAACTCAGTTTTCATGAACAGCTCTTCTCAGAGGTCCCAGTCACATTCACCTATGTAAAGGTCTATTCTAAAAAGTCATAAACAAAAGAGTTTAAAAAAATGAACAAAACCAACGTAACACCTAGAAACCATGAAAGCCTCCACAGCTCCAAAAGAAACCCAGTTCCTTAGCAAAGTATTACAATTTACTCTGTAGCTGCATTGTCTTCTCCTACAACTGAAAAGGCAGTTTTGCCACAAACACTGCTGCAAAGACAGAAAGTTGAGGTTTCATGTTTACAAGTTCATGGGATTTCCATATTGAATGTGCTCAGATTAAGAGCGGAAAGGCTTTTTGGGTTGGTTTTTTTTGCCTCCTTCCACTAGGCTCTCAACTCAGAAACACTCTAGATCCTTCCCAAAGCCTGGCCCCATCCACATTATCAATGACAAATCAGATTTTAAAAAAGAAAAATTATTTCTTTTGCTTTTCCAATTTGATTTAAAACATTTGATGAGTTGTATGGTTCCATGTCTCCTTCCCACAATGTTTCATAGTAGCTTTGAGTTTAAAAAGCTAAAGAGTTTCAAAAACTTATGCTGAAATGTCAATGCAAGTGGAGGATTTTTGCTTTGTTTGGATTTTTGATTTCCTTTCCTCCTTCCAAACCTAAGAAATCAAAATCCAGTGACATTTAAAGGCTTAAGGATACAAAAGTTGTTTTCTTCCTTCAAAGCATCAGTGCATCACAAGTTAAATATGAAAGTTTGGAACTCTCTTATGGGAAAAGGAATTTTCTTCATTGAAGCATTTTGGATTACATGTTTGACCATCAGAAATTTCTCATTAGCAAATACTTTGTTATTCCTTCCCTTCCCATTCTTTCTGTCTCCAGCATCATTACTGCAATTACTTGCCCTGCAAGCTAAAGGATGCCCTCAGAGGTCTGAACACAACCCAAATCTCCTAGAACACAGCCACACAGTGTATCCAAAGCCCTTCTCTGCCATTCCCATTGAGAACAGGTGCAACTCATTGCAAAGAAAATATCATCCTTTTTTCTTTCATCACTACCCACCATTTCAACTAAAAATCTTCAATTAAATCAGCCCAATTTTCTCTGAGACTAAAATGTGCTGGTACCGTAAGTAACTCTCTACCAGCAAAAGTAACACTCATCTAAATCAGACAAGCTAAAGGTGTCTTTGAATGATTTGCACTAGTTTAGAAAGAGGGTTTCTAGAAAGCACACCTTAACTTTATACAAACTTCCACAGATGTTCAGAGATGGATAAATACCTGCTCACTGCCCTGTCAATATGTTAACTTCTGCAATAATCAGGGGGAAATGAAAGCAACCCCTGTTTTCTAGTCACCAAACATATCAGACAGGAAAAAATGGGACATGTCACTGGTAAAAATCTGCTCTAGAGAGAAATCCTGTGTATTTACATACAAGAAAAGAAATTTTCTCCATTATTTAGGAAACATCTGCCCCCAGGAAGCCAAACAAGATATCCATGAAGAGGGCAACAGATTTTATATAATTACTTACTTTATGTCCTAAAAGGAAAATGCTCATTGCAAACCCTTGTGTCACAGAGTAGCCCAGATTTCAGACTCCTTCCTCCTTCACATGGCTCAAAATCTTGCTTAATGTTAAGGCTAACCCGTGGGCATCAGTCAAGCAGTAAAGGGGCACTGAGCTTTCACGAGAGATAAATTGTCTGGACCTACCCCATTTCAACTTCTTGTAACTTCACTTCTTACTGCCCAAAATTTAACATTAATGGCAGATTTAATTAATGAATATAGCACCAGATCACCAACTCTCAGAACCATAGTGCTGTAATCTTAAAGGATGAAGTGCACTGCACTCACTTTATAAGGGTTTATGAAGCATGTGTTATAAAAGTACCTCAACCATAAGGCTTTTATACCTTGGCACTCACTTCAATACAATCCCATAAAACCCAAGCAATCTTAAGTGTTAAAGGTGACTTTCACTACTGTATTTATTATTGGATAATGAAAAATTACTCAGACACCCATAGAAACTCAGCAATGAAATAAGAGTTTCCTGACACTTTTGCATTGGGTCTGCATTATATGTACCGTGACCAAAGAGCCGAATAGCTCTCTCAAGACATTTCAGACACTTCACGCCAACCTCCCTCCAGAACTTCCTTCCCATCAGGAATTCTTTGTAATTACAAAACAACCTCTAGTCTGCAGAATCACATTGCTTGGCACAGATGTTTTCAGACATCAAGAGCTGTTTCTGTAAGCATTCAACCCCTCTGCAGGACCTGTTCCACAGACTCCTCCAGTTGTGCCAGAGACTGACAGCTCTCTAGACCACCAAAGTGGTTTGAGAGGACAGAAACACCTTGAGGAACCCATGCATGGGCTCCCCATCTTTGCAGCACTGAGACAGAATGATCAGAGTGCCTAATGCTGTTCAGGTGACATGCAGGTTCATCATCAACACAGAATGTTTTGCCCTTTGTAGAGGGTACATAAAAGAAGAGAACCATTACTAGAAAAAAAGTAATAAGCCTTAAAATGAGAAATTTTCTTTAACATAAAACAGCAGGGTTTTTGAGATGAAAATGGGCATTGGTAGAGTGCATCAAATGAGTACCAGCACTACCTTGCCTTCTCTGAAGAGATACACACCAGCCTACCAAACTTGTTTACAGGCTATAATCCTGGTTAATCTTTTGTTGTATTCTATTGTCTCTTATATCCAATTATACCCAGATTAAAATTACAATTAACTGTTCAGTTTTGTACAAAATTGCAAGAGGCTTTTGGCACTTCAGTCATACCTGCCATAAATTGCCATACCAAACAAAACACTTCAGAGAATTCCAAGCTCACACACTCCCTTCCCTATGGAGAGGGCACTCCATTTTAATTAGTACCTCCAGCATCTGTGCAAGAGCACAGATGCACCATGCAAGAAGCCCTGAGGATCAGGAGCAAATTGAGGTTTAATTGCATATAAAGGAAGAGCTCTTCAAGGAAAACCACTCTGCCATCCTCACTGGCAGGCGGGAAATGAAAATATATCATGGCTGTAAGACTTTGACAAAACTCAGAGCTGGGAAAAGAACACAGACACTCTAAGGCTGCCATCTGAACCTGCCCACAATGCCAAATCCCAGGCTGGATCCAATTTGCATGCACAGGAGTGGACTAAGCCATCATAACAGGCCCAACAAAGCAGAACACCTTATCTTTGTTTTGCTGCTGAGTAGGTCAGAACAACATGTCTCCTCTCTTTCTCTTGTCTTCTTGGCACTGGACACATGTACTTTTCACGTTTAATTACAAGGCATAGCAAGCATCTGCTTGTTAAATTTCAGGTGCCAGTGGAGATGGAAGCCATCCAAAAAGCATGTGTTTGACCTGGCAAAGAGGGACTGACTGGCAACAGCCACATGCTTGGTTGCAAAACCTTTTCATTGTCACAGCAAGGCAGCCTTTATCCAAGGTTACTCCAACCCATTATATTCTCTAACAGCTGCACATTCTCCAGCTCCCCACAGATCATCGGAGCAAAGTCCTCTGCCACAGTATTCCCACCTGCCTGGGGCCACTTCAGTGCTGCCCAGCTGATCTGCCAGAGGCTTTTCTGTGTCACAGCACGTTCATGCAGATTTCTGCTCCACAGACTGCCCAATGGGTTACAAGCACCACCACTGGGTTTGCACCTCCAGTTTGACCAGCACTTCTGTGAGTGGGCCTGGACCAGAAGCAGAAGAAACCTCCACTGGTGATCTCAGGCACCAACCAATGCTTCCACACAAATACAAACCCTCTGATCTGTATGATTATATTTCTCTAGTGTCTGGTATTTCTGCACAGCACCATTCTGCATGATGCCTTTTTACCCTTCTTGACTCTACACAGGAAAGCCCCAGTTGTTACAATATCTGACACATTGTTTTGTGGTCACCAGCTTTTTTCTAGTGACAGGGAACAGCTCTAATCCCAAACTGTGTTCACAGAAAGAGAAAAGCAGCATTCACTGTTATAATTATATGTTATTTGAGTAAATGCATGGTTGTGCTATTCTCCATAGAACTACAAAGTAATTTTCACCATTATGGTAACTTCCCTTGTAAGCAGAAATAGTTACAGAAAATAATGTTATCAGTAAGGAGAGGCTGTGTGCACCACAGCTGCTGGAACTGAGAACACCATTTATATAAAAACACTCCTCTGATTATAGGTCTCACCTGGGAGAACATTTTACATGTGGGTATAAGTTTACTCACAGTAGTTGTCCCATTACAGAAAACAAAAAGATGTGCATGGATAGTTACTCATGGGGGTAAACTTTCGCAGCCTGTATTCAGCAGTCTATTTCATTTGAGGACACTAGAGTGGTTCATGACTCTATAGAAAAATAAAAATCGTGTTATGTATCTCCCTTGAGGCCATTAAATCTGAATACAATTTTAAATGCATCATTGCTTCTCCTTTGCTTACCCACTTTATTTTTCTGCTTTTTTAGTCAGATTGCAGAGTGAACATAGACAAGAGTCAGCTTTATCACTGTTCACATCCAGATGCTTATAATCTATCTCAATTTACTTACCTGGCATCTATGTCCCTCACTGTCCCTAATGTACTTCTCTTCCTAACATCCCCCCACTGGAGGAAGCTAAGATGACAGGAGAAGGTCTATCCAATTTCTGGATGCAAGGCTGAGGACTCAAAAAATTAAAGGCTAAAGATATAACATGTGATGGCATTGCAGTGCTCTGCATGGTAGCACTCAGCTCTAAGCTGCCCACTGGGGTTGCAAGTTCTGCCTGCTAACTTGGGTGCCAAAGATTCAGGTGCCAGATATGGGAATGTTCCAGACCTAGGTAGAGGATTCCCAGCTAGCACCTCACTGGCTCTGACATTTTCCATTACATTTAATAATTAGCTCCCAATGAACAAGTCCTTACAGGTTTATGGCTGTAGTCTTGTCTGCAATTACACTGAGCAGGTGAGTGGGTGCCCCAGTGACTGAACCACAGCTGCTACATCCTGTTCCAACAGGGTCTCTGACTCTTCACAGCCTGGGGAAAATCTTGTACTTTCCCTTCTGTGTCTCTTCATGCTCATTTGTGAGCTCTGGCCACTGCAGTGTTCTGAAGAACCGGTGTAAGAGGAGACAGAATTGGAAGAGGGGATGAGAGTTTTATCTCTGACACAACCCTAACACTGTAATTTTAGAATCAATTGGCAAACATCAGAAAATTGCCAAGCTTACTCTATCTTTCCACTCACTTCCAGGTTCTGAGCACTGCATTCCTTGCACCCTTTTCATTGCCTCTCAATCTCTGAGCACAGCTGCTTCAGGAGTTTTGCTGCTTTCTTGCAGGCATATTTAAGGATCAGGTTGGTCTGCCATGGGAAGGTTCTAAGGGAGGCAAAAGATGTCACATGAGATTGTTTTTATCAGCAACAGAGAATTAAAATATTAGAGGGCTCACTGTAAAAGGCAGAACCAATCTCTCCTCAGAGACAGAAGGACTGGTCTAAGAGATTAAGATTTATAAGAAAACTACAGCCTGAGTTTTCCCTAACTGCATCTGTGCACCACTTGGAAAACCCCTGTCATTACTTTTGGAGTCCAGCAGCATCTGTCTGTATACCATGAAAAAAAGGCATCTTAGAACCCAGAGGGTGAAGGGCAATGAACTCCCACCAATGCAAAAAGAAGCCTCAAGCACTCCACAACACAGTGAAATAACTCTCTAAGATCTAGCCCAGCCAAGCTCCATGCTGAAGAAAACTAATTCTAACACAGCCAGACAAGTGTTTCCAGGTTTCCCAGTGCTGCTTGGGATGAAATATTTTACCCAGAAATGGTAACACCAGAGCTGACATTACAGGTACACTGTGAGAGGCAGATGTGTGCATGCACCACAAACTGCCCCGCAGACTCTGCTGATCCAGGCTATGAAAATCAGAATTCACTCGGTAATGCTGAGCTTCTCTATACTTCACTTTCTAAAATAATGAAATAAAAAGGTATTTTGCCACTTATTATTGGGTTTGGAGTTGGCAGGGGGTGGCAGGAGGATTTTCCTCAAACTGAAATAAACAACTCTTGGTGAACCAGCTCTTATCACTAAAGATCAAGGTCAGATAATTATATGGTCTTCAAAAGGACCCACCTGCCCCTTTTCCAAGAACTACTCTCCACCCATTCTTTTACTTTTCTCTCCTTTTTAATAACAGGATATAGTGACTCACTATTATTGATTGATTATCCTGCTGCCTGTGAAGCACCATGCCCCTCCTCATTAATTCAAAACTACCTCATTTTTCATACTTCATAAATTAATATATTATTGGAGCTGCAGCAGTAAATGATATGGCCATGTTTCAGAGTGTGGTGAGGAGGATGGAGAAAGGAAAAAAGTCTCATAAAATTGCCCTATATCAGGACCTGCAGCTGTGTTCACCCTGCTGACAGGCCATGTGGTTAACACAGGCAGCCCTGTAAGAGGTGATGCCTCCTGACAGATCCTCTCCTCCCTCTGACCAAGGCAAGGCACTCTGAAAGCTCACACAGCTCCACTCTGCCCGCTTCATAAAAGCAATGCTCACGCTAGGTGACAAAATTGCAGCTTTATTTTAGTTGATACTGTAACTCCTGATCTGTCCTTTAACACTCTCTGTCTGAATTGAAGCAAAAACTACCTCTGTTTTTCTGACAGCCAGCTCTGGGAACTCTATATCTAAATATAGATGGGACCTCTTCAGTTTTACCCCCTTTCTTGTCTTAAGGACCTTGTAGCATCCCTAAGTCTCAGTAGGGCCCTGACTGGAGCAATGCAGGGTGAATCAAGCACAGAGTGCAACAGGAGAGAGGGACTGAATTTTAGCCCTGTCATAGATATGTACCACTATCCTGCCAAGCTTACCTGATAATTGTCCTTCTGCTGCAAAAATTCTTTGCAATTTGGAATACAGAGGTGCAAAGATGCAAAATACAGATGTACAAAGGTACACAGAGACAAACCTAACCCAAGTTTTGTAATATATTAACTTCTTCACAAACACTGAAAGGCATTCATTGTAAATGGCAGTTTCTATTTATACCTATTTTCTAACCCTCTTCCCTTCAGCCCCATTAAATAATGCCATATGGGAGTATTTTGTTAATTATCTCAATTGCATTTATTTTTAGAAAGAGCTGATGAGCAATGTGTGTGATTCAGTGGGTCTGGTGGGTATTTTTCTGTTTGTTTTTAAATGTATCTGCTTCTTCAGAGAACTAACTGAAAAAACCACCAGGAATCCCCAGTTTTCACATTCACTTATTCCAAGGGACAGCCTTCCCTAGAGGCAACCATCACGTTGCTCCTGTTTAAAAAGGGGAAAACTTCCACTGGGGGTCTCACATAAGTTTGGATCCCAATTCTGTGTAGTCAGTTCTGGAAAATGGTCATCTCCCAGACCACAGATGGTGCACAACCTCTGGTTTTCTCTATGATTTACGTGAAGCCAGAAATGGTGAAGTTAAAACCTGCAAGCAAGCAGACTGAGTTTGTTCTTTCTCTAGGGACAGGATCCTACAGGTCAGGTCAGGTTCCAGCGGCATGTCAGGCCCCTCAGTCCCTGACTCTCACAGGAGCATCTTGACTAGAAAGATTCACAACGAGGCACAATACCCAAATGTATTAGTAATAGTATTTTTTTTAAAAAGCGAAAAGCACACACACAAAAGACACAACAGAAAAAACAACAAAAGCACCGACTTGGACATACAGAAAAAGATTTAAAAGTACTTATGCCCTTATATCTCAGTCTTTTCCATTCATTGATCTGGAACCATGTTCAAAATACTAATAAAACAAGTCATCCAGCATCAGGAAACTATATCTCTTACATAGGAAAGGTCAGAAAAACCTACTCTGAAAATGTGACTTTGCTGAATTTAAAATAAAAACCAGAAAACCCTTCAAACCAGGTATTCTTGAAGTCCTCTTCTTGAAGTATAACAATACGTCTGTAACTCAGTATTTCTTTCACACAGTTGTAGGTCACAGTTCTGCAAACATTTACAAAAATTATCTCTTTTCTCAGGTGCCAAATTCAACTGCATTAATTAGACACAAAGAGAGAATCCCACATACAACAGCACACAACACTGCACATTGTAGATAAAATGTCATGTTATACATCCTCTCACTCTTCCATAGATGTTGTGGGTGACCTTGACAAAATCATCTTTGCAACACCAGTAAGTGAAGAAAAATATTACTTCTTCATTCACATTTTACTCCTCCATTTAAATTTTCAGTTCTGGAGACAGAGTGTGACTGTCCCTGAAGTGTATTTACGAGATGGAGACGCTGAGATGTTCCCAGTCACGTTTGTACAACCCACTGGTTAACCAGAGTAGACAAACCTGAGCTCAGCTAAGCCAGGCACTGTGTTTCACAGCTTTCCTATCTGCCCCCATCCACTCTGGGCTGGGTGGAATGGATTTTGGAGCTCTGAGAAACACAAGAACATCACATACAGCTCAGTGGGTTCAGAGGAGTGCACACAGAGACTTTTGCAGCAGCATGTGCAGGTCAGGTAATGTAGTCCCTGTTAATGGCAACTGCAAAACCAAGAGCTGTTTAGTGACTGTACTCCATTAGGCTGAAGGGAAAGATTAGGGATAAAAGACAGTAGAAACAGCTTGTTCCATCACTCCTGCCCTGTGGCTCTAACTCAGCCCATTGCCTTTGAGTTACAAACACATTCTCGAGATCACATCAACAAGTACCAGTTTGCAGCACAGACCCTTGATCACAGTGTCAGCACAATGAGGAAAAAGGGTCCAAGGAAACCTTCTATCTTCCTAAAGCCATTTGGGCTTTACAGCAGAGCTCAGTTCCTCACCAATAGCAGGGGATGCAGGCTTAGGAGAAAGCAGCAGGTGATTAATGAGAGCTGTGGCTAAGCACGGCAGCTCAGTTCAGGCTGGGATAGCAAGTATCAGGTACGTGCTGGAATCTCTGCCTCATCAACCTGACACACGTTTGATGAGCAAGGAGAAAACAAAATGCTATGCAATTCCCCTTGGGAGCATGTGAACCAAGAAATGAAGGCAAAACCAAAATAAGTTTGAATCATGGTTCTGTCCTGAGGCTCCAATCACAGCTGAGGAATTCCCTTTGGAGATACAGAAGGCCAGGACAGGTTTTGCTCTCAGTTACTCTCCAAGTGGGCAAGAAGAAATAAAGGGGAGATCAAAGTGACTTGTGCTCATTTAGGGATCTCCAGTCTCTCTAAAGGGAGGTGTCACTCCCAAAATTCTAGCTAGTTACCAGTCAGGAGGATGCATTCCTCTGCAATTACAGTATTGTAGACAATTTCTTCCTTCATTAACGTAAACAGCAGCACAGCATTGCTCTCTGCCAGCTCATAAACAGTTGCTGCTCTTCACCCTTAAGAAACTGTACAGACACAAACAAATCTAATTAGTTTTATCTTTCAGAAATTTTTACTCTCTCAGTATCTCTAAGCATTTCTCCTTCTGATGGGCCAAGTTCAGAGACATAATGAGGTATGAGAGGTGCAGTATGACTTTGGCTTTTACAGTTTCAGTGATTTTTACTGCCCCTCCATTTTGATTCTGTGACAACTAAGAAAATAGTCTGAAAAAAAATATTTTCTCAAGGCTATAACTGAGCACCATAACTTCATTTCTGCTTTATTCTGTTTGGAACTACTGTTCAAATAGCTCAGCTGGCAGGCCTACCTTTAAATAAAAGCTGAAATGTTTCAGTTCTGGTATAAGGGAAAATGGGGGGAATCCTCATTTCATTCACTGCACCTGGATGATATTTCTGTTCAGACAGTTGGCATAAAAGGCTACAGACTTTTTAATTCTTCAAGTCATCACCTGCAACAATGATTGTAATAGCTCAGGGGAAAAGGTAAAAAAAAACTCAGCCAACTGAATTGCAAAGCAAATTCATGAAGGAAGGTATTCCTAAGACATCAGAACTGTCACCTCAGATCTTAAATGCAATCAGGGCCTCCAGTTTATCCACACCTTATCTGAGCAATACTCTATACAGGAAAGTGGGGTTGATTTGCCAGAGTTGTTATTCTCTTCTTTTTTCCTCTCTTTCTTTTAAATTCTTTTTAACTCCATCGTCTCCACCTCCACAGTATTCCCAAGGGTAGAGATAAAAGTTTCATAGTGAGAACTGGGTTTTCAACTAAAGAACATCTTCACCAAGAATAAGCACTCTACAGAATATTTCAGGAAAAAGTAATACCTAAAACCCATGGTTCAACAATTCCTTGAGATTCAAAGTGGCACCTCTGTGCCTGAAAGGAGCAGTGCTTCAGATACATGGGACTCCAATTCTCATCTTCTTTCTGCACCCTTTTGGAAGGGCTTTACATCCCTCTGTGAGGCATCAATTGCAAAATGAACCCTGTTATTGACAACCAAGAAGAAGGCGAATGTTCTCACAATAGGGGATCTTACCCAGCAGACCAACTCACACTAGAAGATATGGAATCACAGCGCTTCAGCTCCAAGCAGTGACATTTAGAAGTGCAGCCAGTTAAGCAAAGAATCACAAGCCTAATTTTTTGTGGAAATTATTCAATTTTCCAACAGAATTTTTTCCGCAACCATAAAGAAAAAAGAGAATCGGGATAAAAAGAAACTGGAAATCTAAAAAGTCAAGAGAAATGTTCCTTTTAAAATAGAAGAGATTTTTCCCTTAGTGTTTTGGAAGAAATAAACACTTTTAATTCCCAGACTGCTGTGAAAATCTGCCTCTAGTAAAATGTAACTAATGCCCAAAATACAGCTTTAAATTAAAGGTCAGCAGGGAACCGAGATCTCTGCCCAGCAGAGAGTAAGCAGCTTTTTCATATCCCCGAAGACAGACGACAGGCTACAGGGTAGAAAAGCCAAAGATAAGCATTTTGCTAATTTCAGCTTTTCAGAGTGCTCAAACATCCGCTGTTAAATCCCATTCATCTGTAAGGAAGGGGTGCTGCTAAAGAAATATGAAAATGTTTCCATTCCGAAGTTTGCCACAAGTTACCAGCTTGTTGCAACCTATTTGGCAACTGGACAAAGCAGATGCTTCACAAGTGGTCTTTCTGTCAGGCCAATAACTGGGTGAGTAAATGCACTAAAGGGAAGATGTGCCCTAGAAGACACTCTGCCTACTAGAGCATCTTCATGGGTTTGGAAGTGCCAACACTGCAGGCACTTGGCTTCTCACCAGAGCCCAAATCAGGAACTCTCAAGAAAGCCAGTCCCCAGGACTTCAGAGCTGTCTGACTGCTAAGGGCAGAGATCACCTGGAATTTCCCAGCAGTAAAGAGAGCTCAGTGCAGATTTTCCTGATCCAGACACAAGCGCCCATTGTGCAGCTGAGAGGAGAAACAGCCCAGCCACCTGCAGGAGGGCAGATCCACGTCTGGCAGCTTCAACTCCCAGCAGCAGAGGCTTTCCATACATTTGCAGAGTGCTGTGAAACCCTGAACTTGTTAGTTCTGAGGGGAAGGGAATTAGCAGTATGACAGCTCCACGGGAAGATGAAGCAGCCCTGGCTCACGGCAGGCAGTGCTTTGACTACAATGCAGCCAGAGCCTGCAGATTCACTGTGGGCTGCAGAACGCCTGGCAGCTCCCTCATGTCAGCACCCAAGGGGGTCTCAGATCACCAAGCTGGCCCTGACCACCAGAAATGATACCTCTCAGGTATCATAGCTGGGAAAAAGAATTCCCAGCAGCTTCCTTTGGTATGTGCATGTTGTGATTTATTGATTTAATCATAGCTGCCAATGTCAAATTGCACAAGGGCACAGTGCATTTTCCCTATACCTTCTGTGGTTTCCAGGAAATGGGCATTTCCCACCTCAGCTCCCTCAGCAGGTTGGGTAGCACCTGGAAGCATGCAGGAGCTCTGGGACCCAGATTTGCACCACAGCTAAAGCCACCCCAGCTCAGTCTTTGCTCACTCTGTGCATGAGGAGGGTAGGGTGGATGTCACCCAGCAGCAGCAACATGCAAAAGCCAGGAACAGCGACAGACTAAATCTGACCGACAAGAAATAAAGCACAGGTGGCCAAAAAAATTTAAATATTCCCACCAAAGTTTTTTCAAAAAAAGAAATCAGAAACAAAAGGCTTTTCTTTTAAAAGAAGAAAGAAAAATGCCAGCTTTTAAATCCCCATGCCTCATAATTGAGGCCAGGGTTATGGCACAATTCAGGTAAATGATGTTTATATAACTGGCATTTGGCTGAACACATAATTCTTATTTAACAGCTGAAAAGAGGCATTTTGGGTCTTCAAAGAAATCTGACAGGTAATTCCCACTGTAGTTCTGCAGGGTAGCTGAGAAGTAATTATCCTTCTCACTAGTAAATCAATTAGGAATGAATGTATGGGAAGCTTTTCTCCTCCTCCAAGTAAGCGCTAATCCTCTGAGCACTAATGAGCGGACAGGGCCAGCAGCAGCCTGCAAACCCATCAGAAATCCACAGGAGCTGCCAGGCATGCAGGCTCCCACCATGCCTGGCAGTGAGGGCCTCAGGAGGAAGCCCCTTGCCTGGAAAGGTCTGCATGGTTCATGTGTGCATGGAGTTACTGTGGGTACCTCCCTCTCCACTTAATGCCCCTGCAAGGGCCTCTCTTGCAGCTCATCCCTGCATCATGTTCAGCAAGGCAGCACTCCTGCTGCTGGAGGTGAAACACAAGGGACCCGGGCTTGTTCTGCTGGGTTGCACCTGATTCACCTGCTCCTTTGGGATTCAGTATTGGCAGCTGCCCTCAGGAACTCAGCAAAATCATTCTGCTTGCCCCCCATGCCACAGCAATAATATTCACTCAGAGAGACTGGGAGAAGACCACAGCCCTAATGCACTTTTTCCAGAGCATAACCTCAAGAATCTGTAAGAGGAGTGGGTGGACAATAAACCCAAACCTGAATTTGACAAATTTCAGATGCCCTGGTCGAGTGACACCTTGTTCAGACGTTTCTCAAGTGCTATTTGGATGTCTGGAATTGCTTTGATGGTTAACAAAGCAGAGTGCAGACAGACCAGCTGTTAAGCATGCACAGTAACAGTGCTCATATATTTAGCAGAGGTAGAAAGAATGGAAGCAAGTTGTTCCCACAGCAGTCAGCACTAAAGATGGTTTCCTACAAGTTTTCCTCACAGCTTATCTCTACATTTCATCCCTTTTTCAGAAGGGATAAGAAGGGCACAGATAGGTCCAGAAATTGTTTCCTTAAAACAGAAAACCAAAAAACTCCTTAATTTCTAATCTCAATAAGTAAACAGCAAGATAGGTCTATATGCCACTATATGATGAAATGTAGGTGGTTTTAATTAAAACAAAAAAAGGAGACTGCTAATCTGTAAAGCTCAGTAGCCTGAGAAATTGCTAGAAGATAATAATATAGCCTCGTACTCTGATTTGTGAGGGAGTCTTTACACCAGTGACGTAGGATTTGTAACTGAGCATATTGCCTGTGCTTTTGGGTGGGCAGAGTTGCTTTGGAAACAGAATGAAGAAGCATTAACTCTTCAGTGCCCCCCATACTGGCTATAGGATGGGTGTGAAGGCCAGGAAAACTCACTACAAAACATCCTAATCTGTTTTGCTCAGGGAAAAAAAAAGGTGAAAAAAAAAAGGTAAAAAAAAGTCAAGGTAATTATCACAATAGTTCTGCTTCTGCATCAGGAAAAATATAAGCTGAACTCTGGCCACTGTATTCTTCCTCTTCCCTGTACATCCAAATACTCTGAGTAACCAGGGCTATGTCTGCCTATGAAATAAACATCAGTCCCAAAACATCTGTACACTGACCAGTGATGGGAAGCACAACAGTCATAATAAGAACAGTACAAGTAGCAAGCTACAAGTTTGGAAAGCTTTTAATGGAGAGAGGATATAGACAATTTGGAAGTGATCAAGCCAAATATGTTGCACTGGGCCTCTGCACTGTCCAAACACAACTTCACTGTCAGCAATTAGCTTCGTGCTGCAGCCCTCCCACATTGATTTCTGTGGGTAGCTGAAAGCATCTGCATCCCACCACCTCCCCTGAATCAACACAGGCAATAATTTTAAACCAAAAAGGCACTGAGTTGCAGTTCCTGGGCTGTGCTTGTGTGAGCCAGCTGCAGCCCTAATTGCATCACGTGGGAAGAGTGAGCAGGGGGCTGGAAAGCTGTGACCTCATCTTCTCTCCCACACAACCAAATCAAATTGTAGGTCTTCCACCCACTCTCACAGGCATCTTCTGCTATCAGCCCCCTTACATGATGCAACCAAAGAAAATGTCATTTTCATCTTTACCTCCAAATGTGGGGAGAAAGAGTCAAATGCAGAAATAAATGCCTTTTACTCAGTATTTCTAACAATAAGGAGACACAAGGCAGGGAGATGTGTAATACCCAAAGCTGGTGTAAGCAAGAAACCCAGAAATATTTGTGTGAGTTCTTTAAAGCTGTAACAGTCAAATGCAAATACAAGCAACTTTTTTACTTGTCTAGAAAGTTCAGAAGGGAATTAAACCCTTCATTGCCATCACAAGTAGAGCAGGATCAGTTCTATGGGATTCCATGGAATTGTACCAGTGCAACTTAGCAAATTCAGGCTCTTGTGAATTACCAACATATTTCACTATAGGATCATAATTCCTCTCAGAATGCTGTAATTTTGTTTCTATAGCTACCAATGCAATGGCTGTCCCTTACCTTCCTCTTGTTAGTGGGACTGACATACAGGTAGCTCAGCACAGTCTTCAGGCCTACTTTGTCATTTAGCTTTTCATAGGTAGTGCCATAGTCTGTTGACCTGGAGAAAAGAGGAGAAAAAAGAGTTTATGTGGTTATTAGAGCTCAGGGGAAGGGAATGACTGTGTGAACAGATGCTCCAAGTTATAGTTTGCACATTCTTATGCTTAAAAACCAAGATTTTATGTTTCATTCAGGGTGGCCAGCAGAAAAGAGAAGAAAACTTGAGTCCTTTGGGGAAGTGTCTGCCTTCACTGGCTGTACACTGGGGAGTTGTGGTGTTCCCATACAGCTGGACTTTGGGGGCAGGCTCTGCCCTCATGTGCCAGAGTAGGACTGCAAATGTTACCTACACATAAGAGGATTCTGATGTCAGCAGCACCCTTAGTATGAATTCTCTTTTCAGACAAATCCAACGTAAGAATCCAAATTAAACCCAACGACAACAGTTTTATTTAGATAGGTTGATTTTTGACTTGAAGATAGGAATCCAAATGTGGCTCAGAATTGTAACAGCTGAACTCACGTCTAGATAAAAATGTGCCTAAACTGGCATCTTGAGTCCTCAGTCACCCCATCCTACTTTGTGCCAGGCAGTTAATTTATAGAGACAGATTCAGGCCCTACACTAGTGAATCCCACCAGAGGAGCAGATGATCTGGGGGTGGCATTACCCATTCGTGACTGGGGAAAGGGCTGCCTCGTCACAGAGGGTTTTCTGTAGTGTCCTCCTCCTCATTTGTGGGCACTGTTGACACCTCACTGGCCTGCTTGTTTCTCTACTGTTTTCATACTTCGTTTTCCTCACAAACAAGATTTTTCCTGCCACAACAGCTACACTGTACAGGATCCCACACCTGCAGAGTGCTCAGCACCAGCTGACTTGAGGAGGGAGGGGTGTCAGACCCTGTCTGGAAAGTGCCCCCACCCCATGCAAACACTGGGGAGAGCCTGGCTCCCAACACAGCTCAGCTTCTGCCACAGGGACAGAGCAAACAGCCCTCAGCACATGGACAAGGAAAGGTCCTCACAAAAAGCTTACCTGGGCATATCTACAATTTTATTAGGATGGGAATCCATGGCCCCTGCCCTCCTCTCTAATCATGCTTTTTACTGGACTGATGCTCAGAGAACACACAGCAATTCAGTGCCTTTCCCAGTGCCAAGCTCCAGTAATTTGGTTTCCCAAGTTCAACAAGCCTCTAGAATTTGCAGCTTTATGGTTCTGCTTGAGACCAACCCTCTGCTCCTTTTCTGTCTGGCAGAGAAATGGCCCAAGCCACTTCTGGCATCACAATGAACAGTGCAACTCGCGTGGCTGCAGAAACTGAGCAATGGCAGAGCCTGCCCCCAGCTCTGCTGCTTTCCCTGCTGCCAGAGGAGTGAGAGCAACACCAAAGGGCCAAGCCACAAAAACAGCCAGCTGATTGCAGACTTCCAAGTAGCAGGAGTCATGAAGTCAAAAGCTTGCTCTGTTACTGGTTGTCTCCAACACATTTCCTTCAGTGCATCCTTCAAGAACAATTCCTAAATACTTTGAAAAGTCCTTCTTTCCTTAAATGGGTTGAACCAGCCTTTCTCCTTTGACCAGGATGAAGGCCAGGGTCACCAGGATGAAGGCCAGGGTCAGCAGCCAGGGTGCTTCACGTCTCAAACAACTTCCTTGTGTTTTGGTTAACTCTTTAATTCAAAAATAGAGCTAATACTAGCTCCATTTGCACTTACCACTCTTCTGTTCTAATGCATAGTAGTATCACCCACTGGGCTCCACAGAGATAGCCCAAAAAATATGACAATAATGTACTGTATTTTCATAGAATTTCCCCACTCAAAGTATCTGAAGCTCTTGTCTCTCTAGGTATCAATACCAAACAAACAAACAAATAATAGCAGCCTTCCCTCTCCAGCCAATCTTGAAACTGAAGCAGCTTCATTAATGAAGCTGAATAATCCAGAACAATTAATTCCACTACATGAGGCCTCCTTTAAATGCAAATTCAACGGGTCAGGAATCCTCAGGTAACAGTAAGCTCTAAGCAGAGGATAACAGACAGAGGGCAAGCAGAGCTGCTTCCTTGATCTTCCCCTTCCAACAGCACTGCAGCAGTGAACAAGCCACTTTTGTGACTACACATGTACCAGCCACCAGCCAGTGAAAGAGATCACTGGTTTCAATCAGCATTAAAGAGAATACAAGTAACAGTTTAATATTCTGACAGACCTACTTTGGGTTTGTTCTCTGAGTAATTTTAAGATGTCCCAAAATGCTTTGCACTTCTAAAGATGCAGGCTGGGTGCCCTAATGACTTTTTCTCATTAAACCATTATCACTCATTGCATTTGCCCTTTCAAAGGATGGCTAGAAAGGAAGTAGGATCATTATTTCGTTAGTTTCTCTGAGGCTTGCTTTATTATCATGACAGTCACCACTGGCTTCACACAAATGTCTCAAAGGATATCACAATAATATACTGTATTTCCATAGCCCTTTTTCTAGCCAAATATCTAAAGCCTTTGTCTCGTGCTAATCCATTCAAAATCACAAAGTCCCAAAAGCCGTACTGGGAAATTCTGTCTCTATTCTAGAGATGAAGAAGCTGAAAGCTTGCATAGGTAATGGTTCATTTTTTCAAAAGCAGGCATCTACAATTAGCCATTTCAGCTTCTGCAATCATCTAGTGCAGGGCTCAACTCTACCACCAAATTGCCTAATTAGAAAACAAGCATTTAAAAAAAAAGTTCACTGCTAATTTTAGCTACCCAAGCCTGAACATTTAAAGAGATGTGACCCACAGGTGGAACAGAAAATTTTTGACTAAGTTTTTAATCTTCACTTGACCACCCTTCTCCTTTACTAATTACTTTTAATTCCAAATTAACTAGCCCATACATCCTGACAGTTGTTGACACTACAAGCAGACTGGACACCATATTATCTCCCATTTGTCTGGTCACAATATGATCCCCTTCCAAGCACATTACGAAAGTAGTTCCTGATGATGACCCTGAGGGTCTAGGCTGCATCAGACTTTTGCTCCTCACCAAATTATACCTATTCAATTTGGAAAAGCAAGGTTTATAATGGAGTGCTTTATTGGGATACTGTAAATTCTCCCATAATTATATTCTGTTTTAAACAGTTGGGGGCAAAGAAACCCCATCTGCTTGATTCCACTGCCCTCCTGTGACAGGCCATGATGTGTTTAAACCATTGCTGCAACATCCCCCAGTCTGGCAGAGCAAGGTGCAAGGCACACACCCAGGCAAGGAAGCTTCTCTACACAAAACCTGACCACAACTCAGTGCACCACAAGCCAAAAAAATCCACCTTGGTCCTCTGAGTCTGAGCTGCTCTGTGAATCCAACAAACTGGCCTGAGCCAGCAGACCTCATATTGTGGTTAGACTTGCCCAGTCACAGAGATCTGAAGGAGAGGTGTGGAGAGACATAAAGAATGCCATGTGAATAGCTTTTAGAGGAGTTCTCTGTGATACTTTCCATCTCAGGGCTCTCTCAGACAGAGAAAGCCAAGTCTGTTTGTTTGTTTGTTTGTTTGTTTGAAGTCTCAGCTATTCAGCTGTGGAGTTAGGCTGTAAAACATGGATCAGTCTCTCAGGAGAAAAAGAGCTGCAAATGCTGGCACTGAATGACTGAGATGAAGAATTCAACCTCCTCCACCAATCCTCCTGTTGGAGGGTTTCTCCTCTGTGCTGTGGCTCTCTCTCTGTGGAGAAGGAGCCATCACACTTTTGATTTTAGATTTTCAGCCATTTTCTAAGCTTTTTTCTAAAGCTGATGCATTCATCTCCAGCCCAGAGTCCCACTACACATACCTGCACCCCACACTGAAAACTGTGTGGAGGCACAGCTCTGCTTAAATGAGCAGAATATCCCAAGTGTCTGTGCACTTCAGAGAGCAACAGGAACATGCCAGATTAATATTTGCTTCACTTCTCACGGGCCTGCAAACTGTCTGCCTGCAGCGTGCTTGTCTCTCCATACCCCCAAACAACTTCTTGCTTTTACTCACTGGCCAATTTTCTCCCAGTTTGGCAGAAAAACAAAAACCCAAGAGGAGCAAAGTTTCTACAAGTTTCATGAAAATGAAGAGCCAGAAAAAGGAGAGCAATTATGAGGGCTCTGAGAAAAACTGCAGCATAAAAGTAAATCCCATGAAACATGAGAGGAGGCACATCTCTCTGAATATCCAGCTGCAGGAAAACATTCAAACACAGCTCACATATTAACACATTACAAAGAACTCAACTGCACAACACAGGAACTCAGGCAGTCTTCCATCACTTATGAGACATGTTTCCTTCTTTCTCTTCCCCTTCCCCGCTTCAAATTACCCTCCCTGAGATAAAGGCCCTTCTGAAGCTGTGACACTCTGAGAAAAGAGCCCTCCTGAGTCAGGGTCCAATGAGACAGCAGCCAGAAAGATCCACTGTAACCACTGCAAGGCTGTCTGGCTGACGTGATCACACACACAGACACTTCCACTGACAAAATAAAATAAAATTCAAAACAAAAGCAAACCAACAAAAAACCCACGCAACAACAACAAAAAAACAGAAACAAACAAACACCCCACAAATAAGAAAAGCCCTCACAAAATTTAAATTAAAAAAACCTGACAAAAAAAAAAACCCTATATCATTGCAAAGGACCTTTTAACTGCCCAGTCAGGACACCACTGGTCTGTTACCTGATAGCATCAAAAATTACATCAATGGAGGTAAAAAACTAAATTTAAATCTTAGTACTTCCTGGTGTGGAACTGAACTGAGTCTGGATGTGGACATTTTACTACAGGAGTATCCACAGAAGCCCCGTGGAGTTAAATCTACTCACTGACTGAGGAAGTTCCAGTGTACGTACCCTGAATCAGCCAGTTAGGAGAGCAAAACATTTGTTCAGAGTTTGTTTTTACCCAACTATGAGTTTAGTGACTGCAATAAATGTAAAACCAGAATATTTTACAATGGCAAGCAGAAAGAACTGCCTGCCTTTATCTCCATCCTACCAAAGGAAACAAAGAGCCACAATGAAAGTCTGGGGAAGTGAACAGAAATCAAGCAAGCAGGTGGTGCTGCTTCCTGGTGTAATGTCCCAGCCTACAGCAATATCATAGACTTCCTAAATTGAAGATGATGTCTTTGCATGCAAGAGCCATCAGTGGGCTTTTACTTCCATAAATCTGTCTAATCCCACAGGGAAGCTTCTGGCAACTCTGCTATCTCATGGTATTCATACACCACAGCTCTGTGCTGTATGAAGAGAGGCTCCCTTTTGTTTTAACTGCTTCCACTTAACAAGTACAAAACCATGGAGCCCCACGCTGCCATTTGTGATTTCTCTGATTGTTGTCACAGTCTCCACAGATCTTTTTTCTTTTTTTCCAGTCTCCAGACTCTGTGTTTATTCAGCCACTCCTTGTACAAGCTATTCATGCCTCTGATCATTCTATGACTGGTTTTACTAGTCCAATTACATCTTTTGTCATGGATGCCTCAGGGACCAATCTTTAACAGGAAGATCTTCCTGCAAATAAACCCCAGCTATCCAAGAATATCAGCATAGACCCAGAGTATTTAACACAATCTAAATAAAACCACTTTCTGCCATCATACACAAGGTTTTACATAGTCAATACTTCTGAAACCATAACCCATCAGTTCTAGTGGACTTTCAGTTCCATAAAGTTTCAAGAGTATCTAAACCTGAGATCCCACTGGGATCTGGAAGAAGAAGTTCAAGCAGATCATATTTTTAGCACTGTCTCTTGAAAAAAAATTTTGTTTTCCTTTTAGTTTGCATGTAATATAAACAGCAGAATATTGACCTCAATTACTACTATTATCCCAGCACCCTTCCTTCTCCCCCTTTCTTTTTTGATTAATGGTGATTCCCATCACCAAATATCTGAAAGACTTGAAGATGACCTTTGTTGATAAATTTCCATCTACGATGTCGAGTGGAAACTGGCAAGGAAAAATGAGCTGCCATGAGGCACTAGTCATTGTGATTCACAGCTCAAAAGGAAGGTGAGAAGAGAGAACTAGGAATACTGGCTTCCTCTTTTATTGTTTTTTTTCAGATTCTTCTCTTTACTTTTTTATAAGAAAGGTATCTTCGTTTATTCCATATGAGCCTTTGGGAGGACACTGGATGTCTCAGAGGTTTAACAAAAGATCCAGAATACTCCACTTCTGGATTTATAACGCACACAGGGGTTGCAAATGTCAGTCACAATTCTAGTGGCTGACTGCTCATCATCATTTCATTTGATCCCCATCACACAGGGCAGGGGGGCTGTTCACACCAGTCATTTCTGGCAGGGATGACTGCTCAGATGGGCATGAACAGTCTGTGGAAATGCAGTTTTTGTCTATTAACCCTACAGGGAGGGTGGGGACTAACTTGAAAGCCATATGTTTGCATGGTGCTTGTCCTTGTCCTGTGGAAACACAGTGATGCTTTAGATGTCCCCAGCAATCACTGACCACCCAGACACAGGGTGCCTAATTAGCATTCACCATTAGAGAATGGGCTGTCCTTCCCCAGTCCCTGCTCTTTTCTGCACCCTTGCCTTCAGATGCACCATTTCTGTGGAAAAGCACTAGTTTCAGATCTAAAATATTCTGTAGAACCACCCAAAAAAGCAAAACCGTCTTTTGAGGTGTGAAGAGGCAAGGCAAGGGGATTGCAGGAAATGGGTAGAATGATTAATTGGGTAGAAAAAGCTAGGGATGTTTGGCAAAGCAGAAATGGAGTCACCAAATCAACCATAAAAACCACCTTGAGCACCAGAGTGGCATTCCCTGCTGCAGGACATTTTCAGGTACTGTACCTCAGCCACTGTGGGACACAGATTTGGATAAATGCAGCTCTGAAGCTGTCTCAACATTTTGCTTCTACCAAAGAATGGCAAACTCTGCTCTGAAGCAGATATAAACCCAGGCAAACTGATGGATCCTAACACCTGATGGCAGGCCAGAGCCTGTACTACAGAACTCTGTAACAGAAAATCTTTTCAGAGAACCCGGGAACCTGATCAGAGCAAGCTGGCTGCAGTAGTGGTTACTAAGCTTTACTTTATACTCTGCTGCTGAATAGCCCACAATAAGCAGGCACAAAAGCAACAAAGGTTGGTGCCTCCAACTGTGAAATTGAAATAACTTTACTCTTCCATTTGTAAGATTCCATCTTCTCTCTACCATGGCCATTCATCTTAAATTTATCCACCTACAAACTAGGCAGCTGTAGCTCGCAAGCCTGTCCACATTTCTTTTGTACCCATAGACAAAACCTGTAAACTAAGAGGATGCTTTATTCACCGTAAAACAGATGAGGATATACTCTTAAGGTGTCTTCCATCCTTCAGTGTAAAAAGAAACCAGAGCAACCAACACACAACTAGCACAAAGCAAGGTGTATCTCCCCTTAAATGGGTTAGAAAATTGCATGCACTGAGCTGGCAGTACAAATGAAGGGGAAGGACCTCAGCCATCCTAACTGAGATCAAAAGTTCATGATTTATTATAATGTTCTAGTGCTCTACATTTTAAATGTTATTATTCTGGATATGTATGAGAATTACTACTAGAAGCAGGTGCCAAATGGTATCAGCACTCCACTGTGACTTACACAATTTATCGCACTACAAAACGAAGAGAGCAGAGATAAGCAGAGAAGTATGATGTGGGTTTCCCAACAGTTGCTGGCAGCATAAAGAATATAAACAGAGACCTGATAAAACGTGGAATGGCTTCTCCTAAAAAGCTGGGAGGAGCCCTTCCCTTCCTTGCATACTTGTCACACTACGCCCCTGATGAACTGGCGATCCTTTTGTGGCCAGGCAAAGCTACACCAGTGATGAACTGGCAATCCTTTAGAGGCCAGGCAAAGCTGGTGCCTGCTGGTAGAACTGGTACCTCACAGAACCTCACCAGATGAGATGCAGACACATCCCTGCAGACACAACCCAAGACAGAGCTCAGCCACCTTGAATCAGGGGCAGCCTGGAGCTTACAGAGTCAGACTTTCCTCCACTTTTCTTGCTCTGGTCATTTCACTAGCATAAAGTCTATTATGTAAAAGCATTACTTCTTTACAGCTCTGAAGATCTACACTTCATCATTACTCATTTTCCAATCGTACTGTCTAAAAGATCTGACATATTTATCGTGTTCTTGATTCTGATGTATTCTAATTTTCCAAAGAGGTGTTTTATGCATCCCTGATAAGGCAGCATATTGATTTGATTCCAAGCACTTGACTGACTCAGCAAAGATGGCCTTATCAACACATATTCAAGAAATTTGGTCTAGAGGACACTTTAATAGCCTCAAAGATAAAAGACAGCTTTAATGACAAAGCCTCATTAATTAATCAGATATTAATTATATAATTAATTAGAAACAAGGCCCTTCCCAGGCCCTTTTCTACTTTTATTACTATAGCTAAAAATGCTTCTCTAACGATTCTCTGAAGTAGCTAATCATTTTAATTTGCATTATTTTATAGCAAAAGGAAGTGCTTTGAATGTAGGATTTTGTGAAGCAGTTCTAGAAGTTCCATTTAACATCCACGCCATTCTGTGCATATTTAAACTGGAACTTCTCTTAAATATGTCTTGAACAAAATGTCAAGGGGAAACAATGGAACTGCCCCCTCCTTCAACTCTGTATTTTTGTGGTACATGTGGATGAGAAAGAATGCCTTCCAACCCCTCAGAGTTAAATAAGCACACTCTGGGCTGTACAAACTACCCTGAGAGGAGCTCACCATACCCTTCTAAAAGAGGGGGACAGGTGACAAAACTCAGTTTCCCAGCTGGGGATGCACACAGGTGTCCGTCCACTCCTGTCCCCTGGGAAGGTGATTTACCCAAAACTTGCTTCTGACACTGTCTGCCTGTTTTGGCAGCAGTGGTAGGCAGAACTGTGGGACATTTAGATGAACCTGAGTCATCTCTAAAAAAACACAAGCATGTTAATTTTTTCAAACCATCAGCAAATCTTTGCAAAACTGATGTAATTAAAAAAGAGGGCAGAGATAAAGATAGTTTAGTCCAGCTCCTTAGACACGGATATTAAAAACTGCAGACAATTCCCAATCCAGCTTTTACAGTCAGCCTGCAGCTCCTTCCAGCCCTACCTCAGCTGACCCCTCTCCCACAAGCCTTATGTCTACCCCCACTTGTGACCCACAGAGGTTACTGTCCCCAGCAGCACACCCACACAATCTGAACAGAAATACCACAGAATCCTGCCTGACCTCAGGCAAGGCTCCTCAGCACCCAGTTTCACATTAACTTAGCTTCCTGGGGAAAAACTGACTCTTACTGTTCCCGAAAATGAAAAAATCTGAAGCTCATGAGATGCAGCCACCAGAGACAGCTGGGGACTGGCAATGGAAGAACCTTCTACACTCAGGAACACAACTTCACCTCCAGTCACAACATGACTGAGAGCTCTACGTGCTACTTTTCCAGAACTAATAGGACAGCACCAGATCCCCAATTAGCTAAAATCAATATGGCCTTATCACATACAAGTGAATGAATAACATTGGCAGGTTTACACAAATATGCACACTAAAGGTCAGGACCCACTATATATCTGTGTATATCTATTAACATAAAGACTAATAAAACATTAACAAGAGGACGTAATGAATTTTGCAAGCATTTCACAATTTTGCATTTGTGAGAATTCTGCATGTCTGAAAATCTTCAAAGTTTAAACTTGTGTATACAAGACAAAGCAATAGTGTAAATTTAGTTTTCTAAAGAAGAAAACAGAATTTGGAGCCATAAAAGAACACAAGTCTCAGGCTAATGTTGCTCTCAACAGGTATTCTGTGGTGTTCATATTCCCACCAGAACAGACTTTGGCACAAGTTGTCTTTCAATACAAGAAATAAATATATAAAACATAAAATCAGCACATTCCTGAATTTTTCAAAGCTTATCCATTCCAATTACCATTGAAATATCCATGACGGGATCTGCAAACCCCCCCAGCCTTTTGAAATAACATTTTTGAGCATTGCATAGCAGACACATCATAATTCAGCAGACAGAAGGAGCTTCCAGGCCAGATAATACAGCTGACAATGCTCTTCAGTAGGCTGCGCCACTTGCTTTGCAGGGTGACCTGGTTATACAACTGCCTCTCCAGGCAAGAAGCTAGGGTTGTTCTGAGTGCTTCTAAATGACTCTGGCCCTTTCTCATCCAGACAGTCAGATTATGGCACTGTATTCTCTCCCAGTTCCTCAGAGTGAAGAATCTTGGTTGAGAAATCTAGGGACAGAGATTTAAGTATAATAATCAAAGACAGCTGTCACCCAGTTTATTGGTTTGTGCAATAGATCAGCAGCTGGATCACACCCCTCCTAAATTCAGTGCTACTCTGCAGGTAAGAATTTCACAGCAGCACTGGTTGAGTGTGAGTTTTATTCACTCCCTGAGCAAGAGGATTAACAGCCTTGACTCCAGTTACCACATTTTCAAAATGCAGACACCAGGGTCTAAGCTTGCATCAATACAGACTCTCCAAAAAGATGAGCTTGCAGTTTATCATTAAGTTTAATAAATTACTGTGATCCATAGGGCAGGGGTCCCCCTCTTCCCCACCAAACATTTGCCAGTTGTGGGCAGCTCAGCAAGCAACAGCTGATCACTCCCACTCTACCAATGCCCTAAGACCTTCACTGCCTACCATCTTTCAAACCACCACGTTGGTTCAGGCATAATTTCACTCCAGAAAAGCCTCCTTTTCCTGCCATCTTTTGCACTCAGCCCTCAGAGCTCATCTAACACAAAATACTTTGCCTTTGGGAGAATAAACCTGTTGGAATCTTTTCAGACAGAAGATCAATAAAGTGGGAGCAGCTTGAAAAGTCAATCAGCATCAGCAAGTCCCCCAGGTGATAGCTGAGTGATTATCTTTTTAATGAAGGGATAGTAAACGGAGCACAGGGAAATGCACATCCCCTCCAAACTCACAGGGGAAGGTATCTGAGGCTGAGACACAAGGACAGGAAGGGAAGCACTGGAAGAGACCAGTCATCTCTCCAGTTTGATAGGTTGACACAAGAAATAGTCAGAAAGATTCAATTTTAAATTGTTAAAACTGAGCATTGGCTTCAGTACTACATTGCAGTACTATATTTCCTCTAGGTGTTAATAGAGGAATACTTTTGTTTAGAACCCGAGACATAAGCATAAATATCCCTATGCCTTTATTCCTAAGTAGTGTGCTGAGAAGGTTCTTATTCATAAAGTCTTGACTTTTATCTAAATGAATTTTATGAAGGGCTAAGTACCCTGCATATTGTCAATGCAAATGAAAGGAGAAAGCTGTCCATGATCCAAATCCTTTTCCTAAAAACACCATGGATTTACTTTATGTCTTTGGATTTATTCATAGAAAGGCTCAAACACAATCAACCTGCAGACTCCTGAAGGTTCACTGAAGAAATAATTTTGTTGTACTAAAGGCATTGGAAGGTATCTTGGGAGACCTGCAGAGTTCCCACTTTGCCACAGGCTTTCTGTGTGGTTTTTACACAGGAGTGAACATTTTGCTGCTGTTCCAGCCACCTAGGCTGGAGTATGGCTCCTGCCCAAGGCTCATATAGAGGAAGACATTTCAAACTGTAAACTGAGTTCCACTTTCCTGTCCATGGCAGGTGGATTGGGCTGCCTGAGGTCCTGTGCTCTGTGCCATGACAGAGCTCAGAGTCCATCCATGTAGTTGTCTATCCAAGCATTCAAGTCTATGACTGTGTATTTGAGGCCTTTAGCCATACTTTCCACTTGAACCCGAGTTCCAGTCTAACTCAGGGTATCACCCTTGTGACCAACCAACTGTGGCTCATATTACTGACAGCACTGTCCATGTCCATGCCTAACAAACCCCCCAAAAATTAGACCCAAATTCAGTAAACTGTGAAGTGTATCTTTGATTTTCAGCAGGATTAGAGCCCCTGGAAGGTTTTAAAGCAGTGGCACTTAAGTTCTTCAGTGATGTTATTTAGATCAGGAAAGAAATGGCTTTTTTTTCTTCATTCTACTCAACCTGGTACTTCAAAAGCCAATGACAAAATGAAGCATGATGTTACACTCCTGGAAGGTACCATTAAGTCCCCCACGGATAATGTCAGCATAAAGGGTTGCCCGTCTTTTAGCAGGTAAATTGCAATAGCCTGTGATTAATTAGGAAATAGTGGCAACTCATCATTGGCCATTTCCTTACTCCTTTTAGCTCTCTTACCAGAAGGCACGTGGTTTGTTTTAACATCAGCTTTAACATTCTGGAGATGATCTTGCTGCAGACTGAATAGGAATGCTCTGACTACAAACCCCGTGCAGTACACAGGGGTCTGATCAACCACCTGGTGCAGAGGCAGGGCTGCAGACTTGTCTGTGCACACCTCTGCAGGTTTTACTCTGAGGACAGTGGAGAAAATGAAATATGGGTACAAAAGAGGGAGATTCACGTGTTGCCATGATTTCTAGCATAAGCATTTAGTCATGGCTGATAGGTCAGTGAGCAGTGATTGGACACCCTGAACAAAAGAACATGTAGGAAAAGTGGTTCTTCTCTGCAGTTTATTCCAAAGAATCAGGACAGTCATGAGTGACCAGTGGCTCAGAACAGATGATTTTCTTCCCCCACCTTTATCCCTTCAAAGGGCCCATGTGGGGGTACCTGGACAAGAAACCTGCTGGATTCACGCCACTGCCTTGAGTGTGCAGCAGATTGTTCACATTCTGACATTGGGCCCTCAGCTATGATATGTCCAAAAGCAACTACTCATCCCATCCAAAACTGGAAGCCTCAATACAGTGCAGCGTGTTCCTCAGAACATCCTGCATCATCCACTTTTAAATAAGCACCACGGTGAACCTGCATCACTTAGGCAGTTGAAAATAGAAAATGGTGAGCAGATCTCCCACTACAGGAAATCTGCTGAGCTTAACGAAGCTTCCCCCACTTCATTTCCCCCATCCCTCCCTCTCTTGGTACCTCCTTAACCCTTCTAGTGTGTGCCTATATTAATCACAGTCCATGCAGACAAAACAAACCTTCCCCCAGAGTCCATTTTAGACACAAATATTTATTTGTCCTTGACTCAGATGCAAGAGAATAGGTCTGTGTTAACGAGTTACAATCATGGATCAATAAAGTTCATACTGAGCTTTAAGTGCAGTGATTACTGAAAGAGGGAACTCAGAAAGAGATATAACATGGTGTACATATGCATCATGTACTATTACACAGCTGCTAAGCTTTAAAACAATGCATTTGTAATAATCAAAGCAGTGTGCTGAAATAGCAGCTGTCTTTTCAAGCCAACTGTAACAGCACATTGGGAGTGCTTTCTAAAGGGGTTATTTCTTTGTCCATACTTTACACAACTGATGCTGAAAATAGAGAAAATAAATAATGATGGGGTTTTGCCACAAGTCATTATTTTGCAAAGATTGCACTTTAATAGCTCCAGTACACAAAGTTTTTTGTGAATTATTCTCCCTTCCTCATGGATGAGGGCAAACGATAAACATGGGTTTCTTTAACCCCCACCTTCTCTCTGTCTCTTTTTATTTTTTTACATCTCATTCTGCCACCACTTATCAGTGTCCCTGCAGCAAAAAAGGGGAAAATATTAAATGCATTTCCAGGAATTCTATCTCATCCTTAATGACACCATCAATAATTGCTGTCACAAGCTAATATCATAGTTGCAACCTTACAAGGAAGATAAAGAGGCAGGGTTTTTCACACCGAGGTTTCTAGACAGGCTCTAAATGGGATTTTGCTGCATGCTTTGAAATGCCTCCTGGATAGCTCAGTGGGAACTGGAAACAGGTTGAATCCAGACAAGGGAGTACTAAACCATGTCCCATGAACATCCTGGAATGATGCTGGATCCAGAAAGCAGGATGTAAATACATACAGCAAATGCTGTCCTTACAGCAGGGCTTACACCTTTGGGCACCAGGATCCCCTCAGGCAGATGCTTCTTCATGCATGAAGCAGATTCCAGTGCTGCGCATTCAGCAGTACCCAGATGTCCTTTGGCCCCTGTGCCACAGTGCAGGTGAGACCCTGTCATCACATTAGGCACACCATTGAGAGAATTTATTCTCCAAGATGCTTTTAAAAAATAAAAAATGTAATGTCTCCTAGTTGAAACCTCTGGCTGGTGAGCTGAGCAACTTCTGTTGAGAGGACAGCTTGGGGGCCTTGACTCCACCTGCACCCCACACAGACCTGCCTCACACCAGTGACCTGCAGAGGAGCAGATCCCTGAGAACTTCTCGTGAACGTGCTGAGGGGCAGACACTGACAGCCATCATGTATTGACACATCAAACCAAGGACAGGCCAGCTGTTTGAGTGATTCTCTACACCCTCCTAAGTGCAACCGAGCACATACTTCAGACTTGAGCAGAGAGGGAGACAGGCTTAAGGCTGTCAGACTGAACTCCAGCTGGGAGGTAGCAACTCCAAAGACCAGATGTTTGGATCCACTAAGACTGAATTATTAATTCCCAAACAGATTTTAGTATACTAATCAATAGAAAACAGAGCAGAGGGAAAATCATGCTGGGAAACTACCATTAATTTTACACACTGGAATCTCCATGTAATTAATACTTAGTATGGCATGCTTGCACTACTTGTTGCAACCCCTGAGAAAACTCCCATCAAGAGCTTTGCCAGACAGTTTCATTTCTATTTCAGCAATGAAGACATTCCTTATGCCTTTTCTTACTGCTGGCCAGCAAACACAGTTCAGATCTTCCCTCTTGAAGAGTCTAGAGATGCAGACCCTCTTCTCGGTTTGGTTGGAAACCTCACCCTGCTTTTGTTTATGCCATCAGCCAAACACACCATTCAGTAAGAAGAGCCCAAAAATGGGTCATGAGTCATAGACTGGTGTGCTTCAGAATCATAAACACACTGTCAGACATAAGAAGTCTCTGAATCTGGCAGAGGGAAATTCATGTTTAATTTTTTTCTTTCCGTGAAACACCATGACTTGGTTCACCTTTTGAAAAAGGTTAGAAGACTAAAGGAAAAGGCAGAGTTAAGGTGACAACAACGTCTGCCCCATGGATGCCCTCAGTTCCACACAGAACCCAAGAGCAGAGTTTCAGCAGTGTCAGAGTTTATTGTTCTGGAGCTGTTTAGACCCCACCATGAGACAAGTCTGGTCCAAGTTCATGCCAGGGCAGTGAGCTCCAAGAGTCACAGCCTCTAAGCAGGAGCACCACCTCAGAAACAAGGAGTGATTTTCTCCAGACTAGAGAGCTGGAAAATTTTTTTCCAATATCAGTGTCTCACTCTAAGCAGGACAGAAAGAGCAGATCTTATCATTCCAACATGAATAGGAGTGGAAAGGTGTTCAGCAAAAATAATTGCTTTGTGCCTACACAAGCTGAGATTTCCTGCACTGCATTACCTTCCCCAGACCAGTGTATATGCAATGCAAATCAACCATCGAGCAGTATTTGTACTACAATAATAACTTGGGAGAAACTTGTTTAATATCAGAAGACTTATTGGAGCAGATGAATGGCTCTGACACGATATCCATGGGATAGAAATTCAATTAAAAACTGCAAGAGGCACAGAAGTGGTAGTTATTGTTCAACATGTATCATGGGACCTGTGCTGAAATACAGCTATTAGCTGCACTGGTTGAGAAATTCTGGGGTTTTTTTTAACGGCAATCTGTTAACTTACAGAAAGTTAAATTAATAAAACCACAGAATCACTCTCATGTTACGAGAACAGAGCAAAAGCCAAGGACTAGTTGCGTATTTTATAATTACGGATAAAGTGCATTATGCCAAGGAATTTGGAGATGTCACAAATATAATAAAAACTAAAGACTGTCTGGCTCTAGTGGTGATGACATTCCGGTTTGACAAGGCAATGCACACTGGTTTGCCCATCCTTACCTCCCCAAGATGTTAATAATTATTCCTAATCCTAGCATCCACATTCATGAAGTGTTCAGCCCTCAGTGGAGATAGACTTGAATGAGAAAGTTACCTGCCTGCCTGTTAGCAGCGTCCCAAACTCATTTTTTGTGTTATGGTGGAGTTTTTTTCCCCCAAAGGACAAGAATAAAAATGGAAGGATGTTCATTGTTTGTTTTTTAAGTTAGATGGAGGGCAGACCTCAGTGAGAAATAACTCCCTAAGCCCATCCAACTTTTTCCAAAAAAAGGAAAGGCAGGAATCCCAGGATGAAAGTTTGGTTTCCTGGCATCATTTCTGAGAGTGGACAGACAGCTAAACCCATGTTCTCAAATATTCTCTAGCTTACCTCTCTCAAGCAGAGAACATGAATTCTTAATCTCCCTTTTCACTCCTTTTGTAAGAATATTGTTGTTGCTCATGTATGAGGAAGAACAATTATAATTTCGTTATTGTAAATGGAATATCAATCCTTTTAAGGATACCTTTTATAGATGGTAAAGTTTACAGTTACAATGGTATTTTTCCCACCAGGAGCTAGATGCATTATGCCACTCCAAACTGACACCACCTTAACACTCATCTGTAATAACACGTGACAGCTGCCATTTTTATAAACCCCAAATGGAACTAGGATACTCAAACTAGGCACTTGGATCTGGCTGGTTGGACAAAGCTACTTCAGGGTGTGCCTGTCTGGGACTGAACACATCCTAGTTACTGGCAGCAGACATGAGCAGAGTGCAAAGGGAAGCAGTAAATGGTGAGGGCACTCAGCAAGCAGCTCTTCTGCTTCCAGAGAGTTGGGGGTTGTTTGGTATATCAGGACATTTTTCCATGCAGAGTTGAGGATTTTAGCAACCAGCCTTTGAACAGAGATTTCCGATTCTCCCAGGAGTTGTGTTTCTAGCAGATTCAAGAGCAGATTCTCCCTGTGCTGTGTAAACACAGTGGTCTTTGCTCAAGGGAATGACCCATCAGAGGATGCCCTGTTTCCCTGGTTTGAGAACTCTTCAAGCCTAGTGCCACATAAATGCTGCACAGGTCAGGGGGCAGGGAGCTTGGCAGAATGAGAGGCTCTCTGCTCCCTGTCCTTCCACACAGCTCCGCAGATGGATTGTGCTGAGTGGGGAAGAATAACCAGGTTACCAGAAAGGCTTTCAAAGAGAGATCTCTGGAGGCACCAGATATATCTGAGACAATCCATGGCAAAGGGCTACACTGTGCTGAGTTGGAGGGGATCTATTACAATCAGGGCAATACAAAGAGCTTCCACATGGGATTTTGTCAGCAGCCATACATCCAGCCATGACCATTTTCTCCTTTTTTCTTTTTCCTCTGAATTAAGAATTATTATCTCTGGCTGGAAACACACACTAGGATTATGAAAGCATCATGTCAACTCCTCTGCTTCAGTTTCCCATTGAAGAGAAGTGAAGAGATGAGCATGGAGATATCCAGTTCATCTCTGCAGAAAGCATTGTTTGAGCTTATTTGCATAAACAAAATAGCCAGTTTGACCAGCAAGCCCAAATAAGCATATAAAAAGAAAATAAAGCCACAAAACAACCACTTCCCTAGCTTACATTCAGATCTGTCTGATACAGATACTTAGCTGAAGAATCACAACTTCCATTTCAAAAGCATAAAAAGAGCTATATGACCACCTGCTGCCCGGGGTTGCCAGGACATTGATCCATACATAATCCACAAAGAGAAAAATCATCACACTTCCTGCATCCAGACAGAAGTGTCTGACACTTTCACTGCAGCTCCAGGACCAGAATAGCAGGAGGATCTGCACAAGCTGCCTGAGGATCCTCAATGTGCAGAGCATCAATGTGAGCACAAACAGGCCAGCAGCCTGCTTGGCATCAACCACAAACAACCACCCTCCACTTTTACCATGTTCGTTTGGCAGCATCCTAACAAAGAAAAAGAGAAATCCTTCCCATGCTCCTGCCACATGCTCACCTCACTTTCAATCCCCAAACATTGATAGAAAGGATTAAAGTGAGTGCTGCTTAAAATAAAATGGATATAGGATTCAAAACCAATTACCAAAGCATAATCTTGCTCAGATGGGCATGCTAAGAATAATTACTATCCATAAGATGAATGCTTCTTGGAGACACATTACAGAAAACTGCATAATTAAATATAGCAACTGATCCTCATTTATCTACCGAGCAATTCACATTTAAAAGCTCACCTGCATGCATTTGGGCAAAACCACTTGGGAGTTTTCATGGCAGCTGGAAGTTCAGGGAAAAGCAAAAACAGGCAAACAAAACGGCAGGGAAAGTAATCAGCTTGTCACCAGAAAAAAAATATAGAGGGAATGGTAAAATCCTGCTCTGGGCATTATTTGCCCTTTAAAATAATAACCTTTGAGAGAAGTGAAAACGTCTTTGATGTCAGCTTACACTTGGACCAAAAAAAAAGAATTGTTTCTAGATGCAGAAACAAAAGAGGGCACACTGCCAGGTAGGGCTTTCTCAAGATGCTCTCTGCAGGGTCTGTGGACTGGAGAAGAGCAACAAAGGCAACAAAGTCACCACATCCCAGCAGTTCCCACATGGCACCAGCCTTCCCCTATCCCCTCAGCCAAGGAACAACTGACAAGTGTCCCCCAGCCTGTGCCAGGCTCCATAAAGCCCTGCCAGCCCAGGAGCCAGCCCAGCTCCTGAAGCACAGCACCAGGCTCTCCCCCTGACATGTGTCACCCACAGCTGGCTAAGCTCAGCTCTCCTCTCCATGGATACTCCTTAAAACTTTGCCATGTGGGGCTTTCACAGAATCGTGTTGCCCTGACTCCTGATAACCACACCACGCTGCCAAACAGTCAGCTAGAAGCCAGAGAAGGATCTATAGCAATAAAACAAGATGTAGAAACCCACCTTCTTATTGACTATGGCCACAACAGATCTGCTAGAGAAACTGTCAGTCTCCAAAGAACTACAACTGTTCACTCTGAGTTTTATCACTGTTTTCCAAACATGCATTCCATTCCCAGCTGTCATTTTTCAGGTGTTTGAAAGATGCAATTATGAATTCTTGGTTGGGAGGTATTTGCATTAATGAAATATTCCCATTTAAAAATACATACTGAGTCCCAGTGAGAATATCAGAATAGCAATGTTCATTTTATTAGGTGATTTATACAAATACTATCAGTAGCTGAACAGGACAAATATCTACTTAATCCCATAAATAAAATATTCATCTAACTTCTCCCATACTGAAAAATAAATTTAAAAAACTTTGCAATTTAGAGACCAGATGAATTTCTGTGGGTAATATTGCCTATGCAGAAAAAGAGGAATGTATAAAGGGAAAGATTTTCAAAGACACCTACATAATACAGATGTCCAATTAAACTTAATGAGAGTTGATCTTCAGCTTAAGTATGCACCATTGACGACCTAATCAAAACACACTAAATTTTCCTACATCTATCTTATGAAATATCTTCCTTCTTAAAATCCATTTTACTTTGTCCCTGAGAGATTAATTTTCTCAGCAGCACCTTCCCTACAACCCTCTGATCTTGCATGTGAACCCCAAACCAACCAACCAACTTGAGCCATAAACACTGAACACTAAAAATGCAAAAAGGTTTTTACTGCTGGCAACCAGTAAAGGAAGCAGAGGCTGTCCTTTGAAAACTGGCAGTCAGCAGAGTGGGACAGCATTAAATCCTTGCAGACAATATCTGAAAAACAGAAATTTCATGCACCCAGCCTGAGGTTTGGATACAGAGGTGAGGCTCGGGGGCTGTGTACAATAAATGCTTTTGATACGTCCATGTTTAATTTCATATAGAAAAAAAATACAGGTACAGACAAGCTTGTTCCTTAAGATTCCTTTGGCATTTATACTAATAATGCAAGTTTCCATTTCCACAATAATCTGAATCCAATGATTTATACATTCCTTGGGTGAATGAGCAAAACCATCTGCATATTTCCAATGTGAAAATACAGAAACCTCAGTTTCATTCCTGAACTTTGCTCCCACCTGAAGAGTTTCACCATTCTACACCAACTGCAAGAGTCCAGAGATGAGGCATTCAGACACCATCTCCATTGAACTTGCTTTGACCTTGGATAACCTGTGAAAATGGATGTGCACTGAAATGTAAAGCTTTCCATGCTAAAGGTAGATAAATCTTCAGTCTGTGGGAGAGCCTCCAAATCCCCCTTATGGAGGACTTTGAAATCACCTGTAAAGACTTGTGAGCTGCTGTACTCCAAAGAGGTTGACCTTTCAACTCAACCACAAGGCAGGAGAACAGTCACAAGTTCTTAAAAATTCAAATATGGTCAAGTCTGTTACAAAAGATTGGTTCCATGAAAGAAAGGGAAAAAAAAAAAAGGCGTATCTGCAATATTAGTTTTTGACAGAAAGGAAAGTATCATCACAATTCAATAAACACTCCATTTGACTCACTTTCTTTCCTACCTGAGCTCTGGTTAAATGGCATTGTGTGAAGAACACTGTCTACATTTTGTCTGCTAAATGCATTTGAAACCACCTCTACCCTATGACACAGTTCTTCTTCTAGATTATTGGTACTTCAACACAAAGAAATCCAAAACCATTGAAAGCAAGCTTCTGTTTAATAAAAACCATCATCACCCTGACTGTTGTATAACAATGTGTCTTAAGGAAGAAGCTATTAAAATATTTTCTTCCTATAATCCATCTATATATAGCCCTGGGAAAACTATACTTAGACAAACAAATCTGAGTCAGATCTTATCTATGCTGTGTTAGGGATATCCAATGAATCCAGCAGATTTATTATCAATTAAAAGTAAGTTTTTAATCATATTGAGTGAATAACAAGAATTTGGGCAAAATTCATAGAGTAAATAAAATTATGTGTTCCACGGTGAAGCCTGCTCTTTGTGGGTGAGATTAAAACAATCAGACATGCAATTTGGCAAAGAAAGGAGAGGGAGCTATTAGTAATCATCAGAATGTGAAAGGTCTAGAAGCTTGATCCAATTCCTGTTAGATTCAGTCAGAAAAAAATAATCCTGTTTACCTCTTCAAAATGGATGCAAAAATTGAAACTAAGAAAAAAGAAATATGAGGCCAAATGCCACTAAAATCCTGTAATTTGCAGAATCATCAGTAGTGCCCATTGGAGATACTTCATCAAAATGTCTAGATGGACTAAGAAATCGAAATATCTCTGTCTTGTCAGATAGAAAATCCAAGTTTGGGATAGCTCTGGCACTTCAAGCATAGAACTGGCTGCCAAACAAAGTGACAGAAATGTCACTGCTTAAACACAACAAAATGTAATTGGTCACGTTAGCCCTGTGCAGCAGAAAGAGAGCACAAACTCGCAGGGAGGGGACTGCTCTCTGCAGAGCAATTTGTCAGGCTGGCCTCTCCTGTGGGCCCTCCCTCGCACGCAGTACTGAGACACCAGCCCCAGAATTCTCATTGCCACAGCAATCAGCCACAAACACCCAGCCCCACTGTGTTATTTCAGCAGAGAGAATGGAAGGGAGGGACACCTCACCATTTCCTTCATAAAAAAGACTCTAATGGAAAAACGCCATGTTTGCTGAATGTAAACAGAGATTTCATAGCACCAAGTCTTCATTTTTATCACATCAGATAGCTCTTTCATTCTAAAGAGAACTCTGAGGAAAGATAACTAAAGGTTGTTAAGTCTTGCTGCAGCTTTGGATTTATGATGGAAAACCATTTATTTTCCTAAACTACTTGCAACAAATGTTGCTAGGCAAAAAAAGCCAATAGAAACACTTGTAAATGCTCTGTTGAGAGGCAGAAAAGTAGAAGGTGACAAATGCTGAAATGACCAGATGAGGTTTTAATTTTAAAACACTATAAACAACTTAACAAGTATTTATTGGCAGGGAATCAAAGATAGCTTTTTCTCCTTAATGCAAGGGGATCACCAATCTAATACAAATAGAAACTGTGCTTTATTTTGTGCAGTGAGCAGCTTTCCACTGCACCTGAAAACACATGAGAGAAGTAAATACTACAGTTGCAAGGCTAAAATAAAACATCCCAGTCTAGGAAGATAAACTAAAACATATGTAAAAAGAAAGGAGCTATTTTCAGGTTACTAATAACATGAAGAAACACAAGCCAGTTGTTCCAAAATGTGGAGCCATTTTTTTGTGCCAGAACAGTCAGACTAGCCAAGACCATATCTTGAGAAAATACTGTATCAGTTCCTGCAGTAGAAATGCTGCATGCTTTATCTGTACTCTCCTGATCTTATAGCAAATAAAATCCTCCAACATTATTGTGTTGCTCACCACCTCCTATTTCAGAAGAACAAAGCCATGGAATTACAATTTTTCTTTTGTTTTGAGCCAAGAGGAACTTTTGCAGGGGAAACAATCAAGGAGGAGCTGAGCACCTCATGCAGTTCACATGAGAGCACAGTGGCTTTAACCCTACAGCTGCCCTCATTCCAGCCAAGGCACACGGGACCTTCATCTTCAGGGGTGTTCTGGCTGCACCTGCCATCCAATGTCCTCAGGACCTGCATTCCCAGCTGGGGATGAGGAGCTGGGACCCCTGAGCACAGTCTGCTGGTTGATGACAGCTCCCAAGTGATGAAGAACCAGTGCTGTATTTCATTCCCCTGATTTTTTTTTTCCCTCAGCTCTTTTTGCAAATAATTATAAAGCCACGAAAAGGGAAGTGAGGAACAAAGAGCTCCAATGCTTGGTTTTCATCATCCAGCAATCATAGCTGCAATTTGAAATCTCACAGGTGCTGAGGCTCTCAGATATAAAGCAAGCCAGCCTGTCTTTCAGCATCACTGAATTTGGCCTGCTCAGCCCAGAGTCCATTTGCTGCAGCATCAAAAATGAAATGAAGTTCTAGCAGCAATGCAAATCAGATCACATAATTGAAAGACTATAAGTATTAGTAAAGACTGAGTATGTTTCCAGCCAAGAAGCAATACTTCAAACTACACTGTGGACTCAATGTTGAAATTATTGAGTAAGATTCTCTGGACTGCACTACACTATTAGATTATTATCATTACTTCTTCTCTATGCTTTAAATCTGGGAATCTGAGGATTCTACTGCACTCCTACAAAGAGCACCTTTCCCAGAATTCTCTTCCCACATTATAAACTGGAACATGAGGAACCTGAGGACATTGGATTTGTTGCCACATGTCAAGAGAAGTGTCGCCCAAACAGGAATTGTTAGAGTAGAGAACCTGCTGCATTATGAAAAATACCTGGTGTACAAACAGGATCTGAGTACCTGCTTGGGGCAGGGCCTTTCCATTCAGTCCATGGAAGCACAAAGAGCTAAAACCTGATAAACTCAGGCTAGACAAGCATGGGGAAGAAGGTATTTTGTTCTATTTTGGGTGGGTTGTTTTTTTTTAAAAAACAGGGAGGGCAGCTGTTCCAGCAGACTGCACTAATGGATAAGGTAAATTCTTCATTACTGCTAATTTACAATCAAGATAGGATGTTGTCCCAAGAGTTTTGCTCTTGATCAAGCAGATGTTAGAGGAGGAATTAATCTCTGTTTAATGTCTGTGACTGATTTTCTTCTGCCTGATCTTGCACAGTGTGTGAGTACAATGCCCCTCCTGCCTTTATAACCTAGGAATTTCTTTAATAGTTCCACATCCATGAGTTACCTGTGACACAGTTAATATTTCACAGCTTATCTCCACAGTTGCTTCTAGACAATTTTTTCATTTTATTTAGGATTATACCAAGAGTACCCAGTACCAAATTATACCCAGTATTTCCAGAAGGTATCTGCTCTGAGGAAGAATTTAGTGTCAAGATTCCTTCTCTAAAATATATCTTCCCATGATAAAATCTCTGCATACAAGTTACTAATCACAGGGTAATTTTGCTCCATGAAGGAAGGTGACTCTCAGAAAGCAAAGCAACAGTCTGTTCCAGTGAGCAAGGTCCTAAGACTCTCTTTATATTATGATTTCTCCTACCCCACCATGAGCTAAAAGAAATAAATCCTTGCCTATATTCACCAATTTCCCTAGTATTGTATCTAAAAATCATCCACTGCCTCACTTTACAAACACAATAGCATTTGCCACAGCTTCACGCCTGTGTAAGAAAAAGAAGTGAAATTCCGAGCTGCTTGAGATCCCTCCCATTTCAAATACATCCTTCTGCTCTTCCACCAGCCTTCCAGCCAGCACTGTTGGCTTCAGCACAGCTGCTTTGACAGCACTCACATGTTTCTAGCATTGCTCCAACATCAGGCAGCTGAGTTTGCACTCTGTGGTCTCCACTGTGTGATCAGCTGGAGAGGGCATCAAGGAGGTGAGATGAGAACTTTTCATGTTCTCAAGCCGTCAGAGCCAAGCATCCTATCAAACTGCACATCTGCACTGCAATACTTTGCTTGTGATGGGATTGAAATCAAAACAAATGCACTGCAGAGACCACAGCCTAAGTGTCAAGTTAACACTTTTTATTGCATATTGTCCAATTTCCATGCTGGCTTCACTATCCCATTTACATAACATTTTAACAGGGGCATTTTCAAGACAAGGTAAGACAGGTCACAAAATGCTGATAGGTCAAAAGTGTGCTGAATGCACTCAAGGAGAAGCTATTCAACCTCTCAGCTCCTTTCAGAGTCAGCTTCTAGTATGAAGCCTGTTGTGATGCTTTTCCCAAGGGGTATGGGTGAGAGGCTCTTCTATCACTGGACTACAGACACAGGGTTAACAAAAATCCACCAGAGCTTGCCCTCCCTCCCAAAGGCACGAATAACCAGAAGCAGACATGTACCTTAGGTCTTTTAAAATGGACACTTTTCACCTTCTCAAGAAATCCATGCTCTGCTTTAAGGGTGTTTTTCCTAAAACCTGCCTCTGCACTGCTGTAAAATACTCAGTAACTGGAGAATAGGTACTGAGAGGCCAGGCAGGGGAGGGGATGATTATGCTGTATATATTTGCATACTTACAGGACTGCTGTAAGAACAAAGTGTCCAACTGCTTTTCCTTAACTGAGCTACTGTAGCCTGGCACCTCTTTTCTAAAATTAGCTCCACTTACAGATGTTGCCATAGTATTTGTTGCCATACCAAGGCTCGCTTCACGGGTGATGTCATTTGTCATACAGCAGAACGCCAGACCTGTTTACCAGCTCTGAGCCCTGAGTCTTGCACACTTCTCAAAGCACATCTGTCACCTCCAGAAGCACCTACACAGGCTATGGGTTACTGGAGGCTTTGAGGGGAAATCCTTCCTGAGCTCTGCAGCACAGCATCCTCACCCAGAGCCAGAGCTCTGCCACAGCACCCAGCGCAGGCAGGGGCTCTTGGCAGCTTCTCCTGAGGGACACGATTGCCACAGGGCTGGCCCAGGGTTGGCTCAGGGAAGTTTCTCAGGCTGAGTGCCTGATATATGAAGACATGTTTCTCTTCATTACTTTTACAAGACCTGATCCCAGGTCTCTAGAAAAATGCCTGGAAACACTCTGACTTCCTTAGAATCATAGAACAGTTTGGGCTGAAAGTGACCTTTAAAGGTCATCTAGTCAAACCTCCTCCAAATTTGGATACTACATTAGTGACCTACATCTAGGATTCCTGTGCATATTTCCTCTCTCCAGATTAAATCATCATTGTACAATCCATAGCCATGCTCAGATTTTTAATATTTCTTCAGGCAAGTTTCCTTTACACTTCTGAGAAGAATCTGCAACTCACATAGCAGGCAAGGAAATTCTGCTGGTCTTGATTGTTTGTTCTTGCACTCAGTTTCTGCTACTTCTGGAATCAGATGTATGATCAAGTACTTTTTAAACAATTCCCTTCACACTGGTCTAACTCTTCCCAAAAGCTGGAACCAGAGCTGAACTTGTGACATGTTTTCTCCTTGTCCCTACTCGCAAGACCCCTTGTAGATTTTTGCCAAGAGCAAAGGCAAACCTTCAGCTGTAGAGAAGAACTATCAATGTTGTTCTGACTTCAGTCAGCCCTGAAGTGTATTCTCAGATTTCTGCTGCAAAATGGTTTTGAGGAAACATCCAGCCTGTAAGATTCTAACCAGATTTTTTCTGGATCATTTGCCCACAGTGAAAACTCTCAGAGAATAAGCAGCAGGAGAGAGAGAGAGATTACAAATGCCTTCCAAAATAATCACAAAAATGCATTTTCCCTTCTGCTGAACAGGCAGAGGCCCTGGGCCAAACTCCAAAGGGGACTTGAGTACAACTCATGTTTTTCCTGGCCCTTTCACCTGCACAAGTTGCTTTTACTTTCACAATATCCTGGACTCCCCTTACATTCCGGCATGTTGTTTGACAACTCGCCCGTTATATCCCTTGTGAATTCACACACATTGCAGACCATATCTTAAACAGTCAAAACAGAGGATTGGAAAAGGGAAGCAAGAGCAGAAACCAGCACGTCAGCCCTGATGACTCCACACACTCATTTTCCATGCAGAGATCTGGAAAATCTCCGTCACACACTGGACTGTAGCCACCATCCTTGCTCGTGTGGCCCACACGGATCTGCACACCCTCCTGAGCAGGCACAAGGACAGATGGTTTTACAAGAGATCCATGTTGAGACACTCAGGTAGGGAATAGCCAAACACTGCCTGGAAAACCATGGCCACTGTGTGCAGCACCAGCCCTGCTCCCTCTGCCCTCTGAGCCAGCACAAGCAGCAAAGGCTCTGAGCCTCTGAGTGTCTGAGAGAGCTCAGAGCAATCATAACATTTGGATTCGTAAGATTAAGGTCACTTTATGAAATACTTCTAAAGGGAAATCCTTCAGAATTTAGAATCCTTTGGTGCCTCCCCGTCTTGTTTACAACTTCCTTACCCTGAGAACTGTAATTCACATACCGAAAAATAAAACCAAGGAAAATTGTACCTTATGCTCCAGCTGTTCTTTGAAAAGCCTATAAGTCATTACACGTTAACTGAAATTCATTGAAGTCATTAAATCCATTTTTCCCCAAAGCCAGCTCTCTCCCTGAACACCCTCTACTCTTTGAAATGGCAAAAAGAGAAAGTGATAGGACCTATTTATGCCTGTTTGAAGGTGAGTCTGTACTATCTGATTTTTAATTCCAATCTATCCATCACAATCAGGTACACCACACTGGTACCTCAAACCAAACACTCCCAGCAGCCTGACCACTGTGGCAGCGTCAAATTCCTTCTCTCACATACAAAGGCACCTTATGCTAACTTTAGAGCACCACTTTCCAAGATCAATGATAATTGACTGATTAAGTATGCCTAATGCTGCCAGAATGTGAGCTGATTGTGTAATGGTGCTAATTAGTAACTGCCAGAGCTCATTCCAATTATTAACCTTTACGAATGTCATTTTTGAAGATAACAGTTTGCAACACAGCCGACTGCAGCATTTGTAATGGTTTTTGTCACATGGGATGAGGAGGAGCACAGTGACCAATGAAGCTGAGATAAAACACAAGAAAGGAGTCCTCAGAACAAAGGATTCTGCCTTTGCTTTCTGCAAGTATACAGGGACTTCAGCAATAGAAAACTGGAATATCTATGCTAAGGAATTCAAGAACCCACTTTTCCATGAGATCTGAGCTCCTCAACAATGCCACTGCCAAGCATGCCTCAAAAGCTTCCTAGCAGTGCAAGTACCAAACCAGTTCCACATTTGCCAGAAGGACAGTGATTTGCCAATGATGCTTTGGAACCAGACAGACACCAGAAGAACAAGTTTGCTGTTGCATACTGAGGAAAAGCACTGTTCCCATGTCTGCACCATCACAACACTGATTCTTCTGCTATGTGACATTTCATGACAAACCACATCATGCACTCTGCTTGGATCAGATTTAGCTAAACAACTAAGTTAGACCACAGCCTCCTTAACTTCACCCTCACCTGTCCCCTAAACAAACCATGTGCACTGTCATTATTTAGAATGAGCATTTTCAAAAAGGAAATACGGGTTTCATGTAAGCCTCCCATCACTGTAACACATGGGCCATGTTCTTGTGCCCATCAGTGTTAAAAAGCCACAGGACAACACACAAACTTTTCATGTGGTGTGACTAAAACCCCTCAGCCCCTATGATTAGGCAGTGTTGGTGCAGATCACTCAGAGAGGCAAATGATCCACTACAGTCCCCTACCACATACCCTTCCAGAAGGGAAACCCCAAAGCTCTTCTTCCTTTGTTCCCCATGCCTTGTACAAAATAGAAAATGCACACTTGGGGGTACAAAGCTAAAGTGCTGTGGTAACTCTGCATTCCTCATAGATATCCCTTTTATCTTTATTGGTTACACATAATAGAACCAATGGGATTTTAATCTTCCAGGGGACATTTACTCTCTGCTTTGCTAAAGGCAGGCTGAATGATGTACCATGGTCTACTGCTTCCTCTGTAGCTTAACTACTCCGTGGCAATACAACATGATATCTGAAACCTTACATTTGAACAGATGATCTTACTGCCTTGGTTTGCCTCAGCCACACTTACAGTTGCAAGTAATCCAAAGAAAGGACAAGGTCTCCCACAGAATGGCTTTAAAGAGACTTGTGTCTGGGGCACCTCAAGGTCAAGTTTTTCTGTGATCCCTGAAGTAATTACACAGCACCCACAGAGGGATCATACTTTATGTATCATGAGTTCTCAGGGGAACTCATACACCTCTTTGGGCTGAGGGATGTTGTGTGATCCTCCTGATTCCACACCAACACCAGGGACATATTACCTGTGTGTAAACTACGTTTTTTCTAAGCTGTTCCTGACTTCTGCTCTGAGCCCAATGCTTACTCACTGCCCCCCAGGACCAATATCAGCAGCCAGGCTTCCTTCCTAAAACAAATGACTCCATTTCTAACATTTCAGAGAAAGAGATGCAAGAGGACCAAAGTGCATTTCCCTTTCCATGGGGCTGAGTACTCCTTGTGAGCTCAGGCTCCCACAAGGCCAAAACCCAGGCCCCAGTGATGGGCTGCTCTTTCTTTTTGCATACTTCTCCCCAGGCACCTTTGGACCTTCCAGGAGGTCTTTGTACAAAAGAGTGCCCTGCACTCCTGGCAGTAGTCACAGATAGCTGGAGATTGTTGCATTTTAAATGCACCAGAACTCCCCCAGGTCAGTTCACAGCACATCTCTCAACCCTGGACTAAACTACCTGATTTTGGGGTAAGGCTGGGCAGTGACATCCTCCTGTTACCTGTCTCCTATGATCATCTTCCTCACAGATACCCTGAGCTAGACTACAGGATCCAGAAAATAACATGTAACAGTCCTGTTACAGATGCCAAAGGGTATTCTTGGATTTATCATGGGATTAACATCCCTCAACATTTCCAATACACACCAGATTTGTGCATACCTGACAAGACCTGCACGATGCTGAATGCCCAGCTGCTAGCCTGCTGCTGAATCCAGGGATCTGAAGCAAGCTTCAAGGAAAATTGGATATAACTGACTACTACTATTTATGGAATCAATTTTCTAAAATAACTGGCCTTCAAAGACCCAGAAACAAGGCCTAGCAATCTGGTTACAGAAAGGCCTCACTAACCTTCTACAGTTTTTATTCAGAGGCAGAAATCCTACATGTAAAAATGCACCAGCTTCCCACAATCTGGTAGCTTACAAGAGCTTTCATTTTCACTTGGTCAGACATATACTGTAAAAGAACTGGCTGACAGATTTTACAAATGAAGCACATGTGGTAAGTAAATAAATCAAAGGCTGCCTTCCAGGCTGGGGAAATGTAGCCCTTTGTAAATATTATTTGAAGAAGTAACCAGTTCATACAGGCACTTTTAACTTCATTCAAAGCCTAATGAATCTACCATGGACATAATGAGAGAGACAACCAGACTAAAGGAAAGATGGAAGGATTTCTTGCATGTTTTGTAACAGCTTTTCTTCATCCTTCAGATTATTTATAGCAAATATAAAATGGCATTGAATTTGCAGGGGAAAAAAACAACAAACAAACAAAACCCACAACAACATAATAAAACATCAATATAAACAGACACAACCTATGTGAAAGTATTAAAATCCTAAATTCTACAAGCTGCTGTACAAAGCATCCAAGATCTATGGCTTGATCTGGAGCCTAATTGGGAAGAACAAAAAAGCCAATAGAGGAAAGAGATAGGAAGAGAAAGGAGAAGAGCAGCTGGGTCAAAGAGAAAACAAATCCTGTAAGGCGATGCAAAGCCTGCCTTCAGTGTGGATAGGGGCACTGCCCTGCAGCACTGCAGCGTGCATGGGGTGGCACCAACACAGAAACTTCTGTGCAAGAACCTGGTGACTCCTTATGCAGGTCTGACTGCCTGGAGAGAACGTGGCAGTGTCTATCTCTGTCTGACTGAGCAGAGGCAGGGCAACTGAGCCACAGATGAAGCCTTTGCATGTACTACAATCCTTGAAAGGTTTTGTGTCTGATTCTAGGAACCCATCTAAAACATGGATAAAAACAGGCTCCAGCAAGGAGATGCATTACATATTGTTCTAAGAACCAAACAGATCAACTACATATTGTCCTAAGAACCAAATTCTTCTACTGACTCTGAACCCTAGGTCAATGCCTCTTTATTCCTGCAACCAAAGAATTGATGAGGTTGGAAGGAATCTTTGGAGCTGATCTGATCCAACCTTCTGCTCAAGCAGGGCCACCTGGAAGACACTTGTCCAGGATCAGTCCAGATGGCTTTTGAATATGTCCAAGGATGGACACACCACAACCTCCTTGGACAGCCTCAGCCAGTGCTCAGTCACTTACACAATAAAAAATCTTTTCCATCACATTGGGAAGGAGCACTCTGAGTTTCAGTTTGTGCACATGCATTATCTCCTGACCTGTCACTGGGCAGACACTTAAAAGGGTGTGGCTCCAACTTCTTTTCCCATTGCTTTGAGGAATTTTCACACATTGACACAATCCACCAGTCCCACTTCAGCCTTCCCTTCTCCAGACTAAAGAGCTCTCTCTGCCTTTCCTCATATGAGAAATGTTTTCCCCACTGGCTTTAGCAAGTCTCTGTCCATACACATAATATTGTAAGATTTTTAACACTCTTTTCTGGGCACCTCCTGCCCCAGTCATAGCAGACGAGACTTAGGATGGAAGCTCTTATGTAATTTATTAAGAAAGTTTTATTTTTCACTTATCTATTTGCATATTTATAAGATCATTTAATGTGTGGTTTTCATTACTACTGGCAGAGATTCCCATTGAATGCATTCACTACTAATCTGTGCCAACGAAACTCCTCTGCACAGCAAAGAGTGATCAGAAAAAGACATTAGTAAGGTCAAAACAAATTCATCTGTAAGTGTGGCTTCCTGCAAAAAGTTTTGCAGTCGACATCCAAATCTCATTAGAATGTAAGATTAGGTAACTCAACAAAAGGAGCAGCTCTTCAACGAGAGCAATGGAATTGCTGCTCCAAATGATGAAAGAAGAGATGGAGTAGCCAATTCCTGCTAACAGGTGCGGCTCTGCTGATGCAGCAGCAGTCACAACACCCACAGGATCTGCAACAGGAGGTTCTTGGCTGCAGACTCCCCCTGAGTGCTGCCCTGCTGCTTCTAAACAAGTAGGCAAAGCACTACAGACACACTTTCACCTGCCAGCCCTGACAAGACGACTTCACAGGGACAGTGAGGCTTCAAAAGCACATTTGCTCTTGGCAAAACTTCCTCTGACCTGATCCACCAAAGCCCCAGAACTAAATGCCTGGGAACGTGACCAGAGCTCAAAATTCACTGCTGATGAGATAGGACGTCTTCTTTCTTCAAGAGTCATAATCAAAGAAATTCACCAATAAGGACAGAAAAACTATAATAAATATAGCATATGCTAGCTGAGAACACAGGGACAAGCATATTCTTCCAGCTACCTAGAACATTTCATTTTTTTCACAATAACAAATTTCAGTAGTTCACATTGAGATCCTATATGCTTATAAATCTACACCAGAAATATCTTCTAGCATTAAATTCCCTAAATTTCCCATTTTATTATCTTGTTTTCTAGAATTGAATGACTAGAAATCTGAACAGATCTAATTTTCTATTGACCCAGCTGAGTGCCTAAAAGGACTAGCTTAAAAATTAAATTACGCCAAAAATATTTTTGGTTTGGGGTTGGACTTTTTCGTTTGGTTTGGTTTTTTTTTCAAACTACAGTTTCAAATAGCACTTCCAGGCCAATGAAACACCTTTACTTACAAAATGTGGTAGCATCCAAGAGGCTGATGGAGAACCCACCTGTGATGCAGAAAACTCAAATCCCTTGTTTGAATACGACAGCCACAGTAGACACACCAAATTACAAATATTTGTGTTACCTGTTAATCTGCCACAGAATATTCTAGGGAAAGTATATGAAAGAGATAAAAGCATGATTTCTTCACAGGGTCTATCATCCAGTTCTCTGGATTCAGAGATCTCCAGATCCCAAACCCACCAAAATACTGTGGAATATCACATCTCCAGCACAATCCCAGCCATTCTATTGGAATACTTAAAGCATGAATAGCTCATTGCTGAAAAATAGATAACAAAATAAAAGATGTTTCTGAAACTCTGACCCAAAAGCTGTAGATCTGTCCATTCCCTCAATGTTATGAAATAATTAATGCAAGCTGTAGGCTACTGCCACACTATCATGTCATTCAGGCACCAGCAGAAATATCCTCTGTTAATTCTCTGAGTCCCCTTCCGAATCCATTTACACTTTTATTATTTCTGCCTCACAACATCCTGTAGCAATGAGTTACACAATGTAATTACTTGAGGAATAAAAAAGCACTTCCTTTTATACTTATTCAGAGCAAGGGCTTGAACTTGGATCTTCCACACATAAGATTAGAGTGAGTCTCTCCCTGGAGAGATTCACAGTCTCTCCTGCTGCAGGTCTTTTGTAGAATATAAATAATTCAAGAGGGATGGCTGGGGCTCTTACTTGAATCGTGGAAAATTAAAACAAAACACAGCATGTGTTTTTCTCTCCACATTTTGTTTGGAATTCCACTTTCATCCTGAGAGCATTTCCTCAGAAAGTTAGGAATTTGATAAATTGCCTTTTCTTTTTGCTTCCCTATATCCAGCCAAAAAACAAGATGCGTCCAAAAGTTCCCAGGTCTGCTTATTAAAAGGAGCATCCCAGTAGCCCAAGACATCAACACATCAGTACAAACACATCACCTCTCTAGCTATATTTAACGAGAACATCCCCACCCAAACAAATCTGCAGCACCCACAGTCAGTGACCAGCCCAGTCCTGTCACGTTTGGACATCAACACCTCGAGCAAAGCAGCCCCAGTCTCAAGCTGCAATAGCTGTGTGCAGGGGCACAGAGTGGGATGGGCAGACAGGCTGGACAGGAGCCACCTGCACGTGAAAATGTGAATCCCTGTGCTCCCACCATGCAACACCAAACGAGGTTCTGGGGCAGAACTCAGCCAAAGCCAAGATTTATCTCTGTCTTCAGAGATTCGGAGATATAAATAAAGCATGGACATTTATTTTTAAAATAGCAGACTATCTGAAACACCACTGCAATCTGCAATTCTGTTTTTATTCATTCTCTCCAATTCAGTAGGAATTTCACCAAGGAATAGGGATGAGCAGATGCAGGGGGAAGCACATTAATAAATCATAAGTGTCATTAAAATTTGTAAACTAATATCTTCTGGGAAGTCTCGGCAATTAGTCTCAGAGCTTTCTTGGCAAACAAAAAATTAATAAATCCAAAAGGCCCCCTGCCTGATGACATCCCCACCCCCACAGAAAGGTCACTGATGAAGCAATTAAGAGACACAACAAATGGACCAGTCAGCAGGCTGGCTCACAAAAGACAAATGAGCTTCGTGAAACAAGGGGACTAAGACATCTTAATAAGCAAAGGTGGGACTCCAATCCTCACACCATCCCAAGACATGCACAAAGGCTTTGAGACTCACTTCCTGGGCTAATACTTTTCACATGATCTTGCAGTGTCCCACTCGGTCTCCACCATCTCTGAGGCAACATTAACATGATTAAAGCAAGAAACCACCAGAAAGAAAAGGTGTGAACATTACTATTCCCTTTTTGGAAAATCCTACGGGATATAACAGGGCTAGGGAAAAATCAGGAAGGACACACATGGAGCTTCACTAAGGAAGTTAGTCTTATACTTAAAGAATAAAGTATTAAAAAATGAAGTCTTATCTTTATTACCATTACTGATTTTGCCTAATCCTAAAGCATAGCTCTGAATTTAAGATAAGCCTATTAATTTTAATTATTGGTTCCCAAAACAGACATTTAAAACAGTTTTAATGCACACTATCCCTTTGTTGTAATGAAAACACCTCCTTCTAATTTGAACTGCAAAAAATGTATGCTCTGGACACTATCTGGGACCCTGGCACATGTGAACAGGGCTAAACCTATGGTTCATTCAGTTCAACTCTCAAAATATTTTTTTTAAAAAAATTATTTTTAATTACCGTGAATTGTCTCATTCAGCTACACACAGCCCAAGCAAATCTGAACAATCCCTTCAATATGCTTCCTGATAGCCACAATGAAATATTTGTTTAGATCACACTAATAAACCAAGGGCCACCATCTTCATTTGGCAGCAGCTAGCTCAGGAGTTGGCCAACATGCAGCCACTGTGCATGTCCCAAAGGGTTCCAGTGTGGCTCCCATGCCAAGATGACATCTAAGGCACCTATGACTGCCAGCCAGGCTGAACTGCACCCCCTACTGTGGGGAAACAACTCATAATCGAGGGTACTGGAGGTTAAGAACTGCATAACTCTGGGATGTTGCTGAAGGTGTGCACTGATTGCACCTCAGGGTGCTGGGAGCCTTGAGGAACAGCTCTCACTCCACGCTGGGGTCATCTGCTGTGGTTCCCCATTCCCTTGGTTCTTCAGCAAACACAGTCCACACCTAACAGCTCTCAACCACAAAGATTTTCATAACTGGCTCCAAAAGCCTCAAAACACCATCATTAAGCTAAGCTATTTATAAGTTCTAGCAAAAAGCAAGAGTAGAGATGCCAAATTTCTGGTTGCTCTGGTTTCCAAATCCAAGAGAGATCAGGGTGCTTAAACACACAGCTGGCTCGTTCCCTCCATGCCCTGATGCCTGACTGCAGATTCAAGAAACCCTTCTCCTCATCAGCACAGGATTTCTGCACTTTGCAGCAATATTAAAAAGTGCCAAAGAAGATGCAATAATGGGAAACATTACTACTTTGAAAATCAGCTCCATTAATTTTACGCCTGAATAAAATCATCCAGAAAATAGCACATATCGAAGATGCATGTCATCAGCACAAAAGTGGAAAATTATAAATGTAATCAAATTTGACAACACTGAGAGGAGATGTCAGCTGCTGGTCATGGAGACTGCATTTCAACACAGCAGACTCCAGGAAAACTACAATGCCCCAGTGGAGCCAAACCAGCACTAAACAAGAGGCTGTGGCACAAGCCAGAATTTGCCATTCACAGGGCAGTCCAAGTAATGTGTTGACACTGGGATAGAAACACTTAAGGAAGCTCTGGCTGTGCCATGACTATTTCAGGGTTAGCTTGTTTCACAGAGGATGATATGGAAATTTGAGCCAGGCTTTTTGAATCTCCTGATCCCTGACTCCTTCACTCACCAGTCTTAGAAGCTGCTACATTTGGAGCAACCAGACTAAGCCTCAGTTCCCAAACACCACATCCACCCTTCCCCACCCAGAGCAGCCCTACCTGAGGCCAGCTCTGTGTGCCACACAGACATCAGCGTGAGCTGGGGAATTTTTGCAGTGCCAGAGGTACACTGACCTGCTGAGAGTCTCTGGGGACTGTGGGAGGCTGAAGAGGCAATTCCATGGGAGGAAACCACATAAAGCCTCTGGTGACTCAAACAGTACTGGATGAAGCAGCAATGCATGACATAAGGCAGACTGCAACCAAGCTGAGGGGTTTCATTCCTCTCTGCTCCCAACTAGGGTTGCAGCTGCTGCATTTTGCAGCTGCTTCTATTGAAGAGCTGAAAGGGTTTATTTTCTAACTCAACAAAGAGACTAAGACAACAGACTAACCTCTTTAGGCACAGAAGCCACAAGAGTAAAAAAAAAATGCTTGGGGTTTTTTGACTGCTGCCATGGAGACACAGTTTCTTGGTTAATAAACAAGAAAACAGGAAGGAATATATATATAGATAAAACTTTCTTCACCAGCATTTTAGCCTCTTAAACAGAAAGAGTTAGCCTCAATTTTGGGTTAATGCATGGACCAGCATTATGAACAATCAGAAAATTTAGCCAGGACAACAGCCAGAGGAGGGGAACTCCAGGGGACCCATCTGAGGTGAGTAAAATGGCAGCAGGGACTCAGAGCTGACACATGCAAGTACTTGCACTTTGGAAGAAAATCTAAACTGCTCCCCACTGTCCAATTAGCGGATGTGCTGCAGTCATGGCTGTGGCATTGATCATAAATAGCACCTTGCTCACTTTGCCTCTCCTGTCTTCTGGATCACCCTGTTGTCTCTCTGTCTTCACCTAAAATTGAGAGCTCCCCGGAGAGGGAAGTTGTCTTTTCAGCTACTGCAATCCAAATAAATAAAATAAATGGATACATTCCTGAATACTAAAAAAGGCAACAATGAAAAACCTTTTATTCCAGTTATCTTACCACAAAAAAACTGCTCAATACACACTGGTTGAAAGAGCTGAAAACATTTTAAATATTACACTATCAACTTTAAATAGCTATCCAGAATGTCGTATTCCCACAACCCTATCTCAACACTGTACAGCTTAAACAATTCCTGTGAAGAGCCTGGCACCTACTCTTTAGAAAGAGTACATATTTCATACAGCTGACTCTTGTATGCTTACAGTTCCTCATGGACAAGGAAGTTTGATGGAAGGATCCTGGTCTACAGAGAGTCTGGGAATTAGAGGTGCTCCAACAACACTTCAAATCAAAACCATGTAAGTTTACAGATTTTAGGGGAAAATTGTTTTCCTTTTATTGATGGAGAACAGGTGTTAGTGAGGTGAAAAATCCTACAGAAAGCATATGGTCATCCCTTAATCCATTTCTTATTTAAAGCAGGCTGGATTCTTACCTACACAGTTAAATAAATCACTAGGTAACAAGAACTGATGAAGGCTTTCAATGTCTAAAAGCTTAAATAATTTTTACAGTTATATTTGTTGACCTATGAAAAAGACCTCTCTCCAGAAATTGATAAACAACTCACACCATCACAAGTATAGTAAAGTAGCAGTGAAGTAGCTTTTTTTCATAGGAGGAAAATTATCACCTCCACTCAACTCAGTGGGAAAAACAAAAATCTAAACGACAACTGACAGGTATCTCCTGTGATGAAGAAGAGATGTGGCATTCACAAGGCAGAGGGGGTGTGTGGGTGTGTGTTTTTCCTTGAAGCTAGCTGCTTCAAGGCTGCCTGCTTCAGTAGCAATAGAGACCTTTTCTGTGACTGTTTGAGCCCCAGAAGCATGAATTTGGATATTAGAGCAGTGTCTGTGCTCCTGCATTCAAATGCCTGACTAGCATTTCCCCTGTCTAAGCTCGTATCAGCCTGATACAGGAGCAGTTTTCAATGTAAATTCCAATTCTCCTCTCTTCCTCTGTTGCTCTCACCCCCCTTTTTAATTACATTCAGGATGTTTTCTTATTGATTTACTTGTTTTTGTGTTTAGATGCAGGGATTAGAAATTCTTTTTCTATGGCAATTCAGTTTTCCATTAAAAGAAACCTCTCATGCTGTAAACCCGGGGGGAACAGAGGAGGAGATTTTGACTCATGGTGCAGGTGGAGGCAAGATGGTATCTGGAGATTGCATTGCCCTCTGCTCTATCTCAGCATCCTCTGCCATGGAATTCATTGCTCTCTGCCACAAAAGCCACACTCCTGTCTGTGAAGGCAACTGTGTTTGCCAAGTGGTCAGGATAGGTATCCTGCAGCACCACTGCTCGGATGGGCAGGACTCCTGGCTAGCAGGTTAGTTGTATTTCCAGAACATGGGGAAAAAAAAAAAAAAAAAAAAAAAAATTGGAAATCTACAGATCATCTTTTGATGCTTAGTTGAATTTGCATTCAGCTTCTGACCCATCTAGGGGCTCAAAAAGTCTACAAAAAGTAACTAAGGAAAGCAAACGTATTGCCAAGAGGCTTACACTCATTCTGCAAAGACAAATCTTCCTCTTAAAATTCTCAGCATCTCAAAAGAGAAAAGAAAATATTGAAAAACATCAATTTAAACAATGCAAAGATTTAGGGGCCTGAATGTGCAAATAGAACAGGAAATCCCAAGAAAAGGAGTATTTCTCTGGCTTATTTCTCACACTTAATATCTATTTGCATTTCTACAATGTCCTTTGCAGAGGAACTCACAGACAGTCTCCAAGATTCCACACTCTCCTGTCAAGTAAAACACGGCTTATTCCTGAATTTTCCAAGCAGAAAACAAGATTAAGACCCTAGGAGATCTACCCACTAGCTCTTACCCTGAGCTTTCCTCACAAACCTAGGAAAAGAACCTGCCAAGTTCTAACTTCTCAGCCTCTGTTAATCTCCAGGCCCCCACTGGCCCCTGTTTCACTGGAGACCAGAAGCAGAAGTGTCCCAGGACAGGCTGACACTCCCACAAATCAGTGTGTTCCACAGCTGACCAAGGGCTGGATGTTTCCAATGGTATTGATAAGCAGTCACATTTCTGACACTTTGGGAACCCTCCAAAAGGGGTGCTGCTGTTACCTTTCTGCAGAGCTCAGGTGATGCTGCAAGCTCAGGATTAAGGCAAGGTTTGCCTGTTTGTTAAATTATTTATGCAGAGCAGATTGTTTGGCAATTACGTTTAAAGTACAATCACAGTGCCATTTGTGCTTGCTACGTAAAGAGGCAAAAGTTTTTTAAGACATTAATACCTTGAAAAGTACCAGGGTAAGTGGAAATGACTGTTCTCTCTTATTAGCTGCATGGTTATTTATACTTTTGCAGATTACCATGGTGCAGTGCAATTAGGCTGCTTAAGTACTGTTCAAATTGAGAAGTTTTAAGAGCTCTTCTGAATAATTAACCCTTAAATACACTTAGAGGAATACACCTGCAGCAAATGGCCAAAGCCTGCTCCAAACAGGGGTTTTTAAATCAACTGTGAAGGAAGAGGTAGAAGAGCCCTTCTGTCAGGAAGGGCTCACACCCAAGCAATGGCTACAGTGCACTGACTCTTCCACCAACTACAATTTGAGCAGGTTCCACAAGAGCTGTAATGCACCAGGTAAATCTGAAACAAGGCTCTTGGTCTCACCAGACCCTGGCTGCCTTTTTTTTATTTTTATTTTTTGATGTACCTAGTGTAAAAAATACCTGATAGCAATTCTGTTAAAGGCATACCACTCCACAGGCAGGATGAAACAATTTGGAGATTTCAAAGGTCAAGGAGCTGACCTGTTCATAGGGGTGAATTTGGGGGCTTGAGGGGATTTTAAGTTATTTCTTTATTTTTAAATGCAGACACACACTTGCAAACACACACTCGAGCATGTTTCCCCAGGACAGGACAGTCCAGCCAGACTGGGAACATGGCAGCTGTGTGGCACCATCCAAGGATATCCACAGTGGAAAAGACTCCAGCACCTCACTGTGGCATCTCTAGTCCTTCAGCAGCTTCTCTCCTTACAGCCCAACACACAGTCACTGCCAAGATGACCATCTTAGCTCACAAGGGTGAGGAACAAGGCTAAGATTAGCTAAGTATATGCTATAGACTGTGTTTTACTCCTTCTCAGACACAGTTCCAGAAAGTGTGTACACTCTATAGAGCCTGTTCTCATTGCCAGCCTCACAGGAGAGAGAGGAAGGAAGGGACTTGTCTAGGGACACTCAAAGGTGAGAAGGAAACCAAGCTCCTCTGCCAGGGGAATGGCATTACATGATGAAATTCTCTTGTTTGCAGATCCCACTTCATTAAAGGAATGCGCCCTAATCATGTATCCCTTTTCCAAAGAGCAGCTCCATTTGTCTCAGATTCTCCCCAGCTCCTCCTCTGATGAGTTTTACACAGACAGAGCACACCCTCCCTGCCAGGCTCCCACAGTGCACCCACCTCCACAGCGAGCTCTCCGTAACACTGCCCAGGTTGAAGTCGTAGAGCTTGGTCAGAATGAGAATCACCTGCAGAGGGGAAAGGGAGGGATTGGGAAAGAGAGGAAGGGAAAAGAGAAGAGAAAAAAAAAAGTTGATGTTAGATTTTCTAACAACACACAGGTCATCTGAAAACCACCCAAAGGAGCGCTGAGCATTTATCCATTCAAGTTGCAGTATTATAGGATAAAGTAGGTTTAAAAAATTAAAGGGGAAAACATTAGTTTAGTGCATTGTATAACCAGTAACACTTATTTTAATCCCAAAATGTTTTGTATTTGAAATAAAACATGCCATCAGGAATTAATCAGACTTTGTGAGCTGACCTTTCTGCAACTACAGTTATTTAAAGACAGGGATGGAATCAGATGCACCCTTGTTAATTCAATAGCTCAATCTAAAATACAGTCAGCTTCTTTTGACTCTCAATATTCTATCACTAATTATTCAGCGTCCATGGAAAGAATTGGCAAGTATTTTTATGCAGATCCCCATCCACCAAAACAGTCCATCTTGCCTAGAGTCAGCTTTGTTTCCTCCATCTGCTGCCACTGACTCCAGAGCACAGGAATTCCTCCATGCCATCACTTTCCACAGTGGTAAGAGGGACACGAAGCATAACATTCTGCTTGTGCACTGAGCAAGACAGACACCTGGGTCTTTAGTGCTCAAGGGGAGTCAGAGACTCCAGGACTCACTGACTTTCTGGAGAAAACACTCCAGAGTCATGCCCCTGCAAAACTGAGACTGGGGAGAGGGGAGTTAAGCAGTACAGGGGGGAACACAGAGGAATATACTCTCCCTCTGATGTATCTGGTGCTCTGACCTCAGGTTTCACAGGTAAATGAAATTCTCCTAGTTACAAGCTACATTGCCCAATTCCTGTCTCTGCAGAAAGGCAGTAATGCATTCTGATAGCTTGGGAGCCTCTGTGCAAGCTCCCAGGCTCACATGGGATGGGAACTTGTGCAGAAAGAACAGAGGTTTCTCAGTGGAAGGTCAGAGCATTTGAGCATCTGCTCCTTGCCTTTTTAGCATAACTAACATCACACAGTTCATTCCCTTGCATTCTACAGGAGCAGCCTCAAGGAAAAGCTCCAGGGCACCTCTTCATTTTTGTTTTGCATCATTTTAACATTTCAGCATCATTTCCGCCTTGCAGGATTCAAGCACAGGCCAATTTCCCTCACATCTGCTCCAGCTGTGAGACAGAACACCTAGAGCCATGAGCCCCCACCCCAGGTGGGTTTGTTAACAGTTACTCCAGTTTGCCTGAAAGGTGGGTCCAAGTGAGAGACGTGGCTCCAGTGCCTGAGTTCATTAATGTTTTCCTATGCAACAAAGATCTTTGCTCCCTCCCTCCTCCTCCTCGCACAGCAGTGGAACCAGCCATACTTTTCATTGGACTTTCCCAGCTGAAAGGCTGATGGGTGCAGAGTTTAAAGCTTTGCAGAAAAATGCCAAAGGAATAATCACTATCACAGCTGCTGCAGCACTCGTTTACTGTCAGCATAATACCAGGAAAAAACTTGTTCAAATTGTAAGGGACCTTGGTACGTGACTATGCAGTCAGTGCCCAACTTAATGATTTTAGAATAGATGCTCTGAGCATTCCTCCCTCTCCTGGATTCACTTTTACCATCCCCTGTTGCATTTTTCCCTTTATGTCCCCATGCAGAGACCTTTAGAAAGAAGATAATAGCCAAGCTGCTTCCAGCAGGGTGTGAAAAGAAACCTGCCAGGCAGATTTGAGTCAGCATATGCAAGTCCATGTCAGCTGAAACAAATGCTATGCTATGGGGAAATAAGGATAACATCCTTTTTTACTGCAGCTTAAACCCTGCACACACCTTCCCATACAAAGGGAGAAGAGCCAGCTGCAAGCTGCAGTGACCAAGGTTTGTATGATTTGTGTGCCTGCTCCCCTTACACCCAGCAGGGCAGCCTTCCCCCAGCTAAAACCCGAGGAGAATGACATTTTTAGGATGTTCCCTATATTCCCATGGGCATTCAGCCAGCACTCCTCTCAAGACTCTCCAGGAAGCCATGCCTGAAATTACACCTCTCGTATTGCTCACTACTGTGGTGAGGTTTCACAAAGTTTTCAAGTTTCAGAGTCTAAGCACATTGAAGACAGCTGAGTTCAGTGGGTCCTGGATTCATTCCTAAACATTGTAAATAAAATCTCTGTGTCTTGGTCAAATTTTGACAGATTCTACCTTATTTCTACTCTAAATTGCAATTATAATTAAAGACAGCATCCATACTGTCACAGCTCTTTGTATGTCTCTCCCCTATGATCTGTTATGCCCTGTATTTCTGAAGACATCACTTACCTACTACCACTCTGCAAATCTCAGGATAACAACAGCTTTACAGCAGTGGGCTGAATGCTACTCATCTCCTGGGTGTAAATTCATATTAAAAGCAGATTGTTTAGTATGATTTTTCTGGATTTTTGCCTGGGATAACTACCACCCATCTCTACTTGTTGGTGATGCATGGAAAGCACAAGTGTGAGCATCCCTTTGCAGTACCTTACACAGGCTGCCAGGAAATAGCAGGAGTTGCCTGAGGCAGTGGTAACACCTACAGCAACCTGTCCCTAAAATCACTCACCACATGAGCCCAGGACAGGCAACATTCCCACACCACCAACCCAGGCAGCTTTCACTCTGCTCCCGCTTGCTTCTGAGAAAAAACACCCCAGGTTCAATAAACGCAACTCATGCAATGGTTTGGGAGTCTGAAAACCAGAGAGGATCTGCAAGTCTGAACACACAACCTTCCCAAGAAAAGCTGCAAAAGCATTTTCCCCTTACACACTGAGACCCCAGAGCAAACTCAGCTGCTCAGGAACCATCCCTGGCTGAGGCACAGCCACAATCCTGAAGGGCAGAGCTGGGTCTGAGCTGCCTCCGTGGGGTGGAGGCACAGCCCTGCAGAGGGAACCTCAAACCCTCTCAGGAGGATATTCTGAGGCCCCATCAGGCTGCCCCAGCAGTGCTAAGAAACTGGAGCAGGGGCAGGTGGGGGAAAGTACCAGATTTTCTAAGACCTTGTGTTGTTTGAATGCTTCAGTTGAAAAACAATGGGACAAAATAGAAGGAAAATTGGATATATTTTCCAAAACTGAATTCTGACAGAAGGAAGAAAAATTAAAAAAGGAAAAACCTTCGTTGACTCAGGCTGAGACATCTGATTCCAATTTCTGCTTTCTAGTTGAAGAAGCTCAGCTTGTTTTTTTCAACACTAACAAATGACCTTTTTTATTTCTCATGCCAGTGTAATTTTACATGGAAAATCTTGATGGTTTAATTTTAAAAGCTGAATTATACTAAAAATTGGAGATTCTACAATTAAGGCACTAACTCAAAGCAAAAACGTTTTCTTCCCCTGAACTGAGAGAAACCTGGAATTGCCACCCCACAGAAAATGCCCACTCCACAACATAAATTAAAACATTTTACTCTGGAGAAAAGAAATACAAATTTATTGAGTTCCAGGCATTTCAGAAACAGCAAAAACTTACACTTAGGCGCTATTTATTCAAAATAAAGAAAACACCTTTATAGTGCCGAATTAAATTATAGTGCACTTTTTCTATTCATCAAACCAATCTTTCCAAAACTAATTCCAAGTCAGCTCAATGTTAAACTGCATTTTGCTATGAGATTTTACTTCTCACTTCAGGAAATACAGCTCAGATATGAAATTTCCTCATCTCCTGCAGGCTGAGCTTCCCAGGACACCGCAGGGCAGGTGTCCCTTGGGACACCAAGCAGCTCAGCTGGTTGAGAATGACAAAAAGGGAAAGAGTCTGCAGGACAGAGTGTGGAAATAGGAAGGCTGAATTACAGCTCCCTTAAGGCAATACAATCCCTCCAGAAAATGCAATTTCAAGCTGAGCTTACACAAAACTTAATGACCTGAATAATTTAACAAATTGTTTTGGTTTTGTAGACAGAAATGGGAATGGAGAAAGGATAATCAGAAAAAATATTTTTTCTTTGGAAAGAAGTGATGTTCCAGTTCTACAAGAATTTTCTTATGTGCTTTATTTTTCACACATGCTTCTCCATATTGCATATAGGTTGGAGGTTTTTTTTCACTGCCTACTAAATACCCAGCTTTAAGGCTTATATAAAAATGCCAACACCTGTCAATCATTTACCTTCAATACAAATTAAGAGCTTCTGGCACTGAGGAATCTTGACACAATGCTCTACAGCGTAGTAAACCACTAAATCCAGATTTAATATGATGGACCATTTCTCTAAAATAAGGGCAGCAAATGTCCAAAACTGTCCAGTTCAGCAGTCTTGAGTCTTGAGAACTCTTGGCTGGCATGAGAGCAGAAAAATTACAACCAGGAACATTAGCCCACGTTTCATTCCATCTCAAAAACACATCCCTGAAGGGATCCCTATTGTTCAGGCAATTATCAGGAATCTCCTAGCCCACAAATCACAGAAGTACTCAGAAGCTTTTCAGAATGTTTGGTGGCATAACAATCTTCCACGCCAATAAAATTTTACTATGAAGGAAATTTACTTTAGTTCATTAAACCCAGCTCCAAATCTTGCCAGTTCTAAACTGGCAAGGTGCCTTGCATACACCCCAGAGTGGAATATATAATATCTGTTCCCCACCAATTAAGGAGTGCAAAGGCACTGCAGCTCCTTCAGCAGTTGACAATGAACTTCAGAACAAGTGCAAAACACCACACCAAAGGCTGTCATGCTCCTGTGAGGGGACATTCCTGTTAGAGACACGAGAGGGAAGAGCCCAGCAGGCACAGAAAGTCTATGTCAGATTGACATCTGAGAGGCCAGCTCTGATTCACTTCATGAGACATCCCTGCTCTGAGATCCTGCTATATCAGCACAGAGATTAGCACAACTCATCAGCAGCCCTGTGCACATATTTGCCAAGTGTAATTAATAAAGAGTACAGGGATGAGCACTAGGCAGCACAGAGCACAGCAGAGAGAGGGCAGACAAATTTACATGTGAAAAATGAGAGCTCTCCACTCACCTGCTCTGGCATGCTGGGGTCTCTGTCTCCTGCCCACAGACATATTGACATTTCCATAATACTTGCAATATTTTCTACCGTCCAAGCCAGCCACAGGAAGCTTGTCTGCAATTTCCATCTGCCATTCTCCAATCCATATGAGAGCAACAGCACCCAAGAACTAAATTTCACTTGTGAGCAACCACAGGATACTGGGAACCAGTAATGCTCACAGCCGAAGGCAAATTGGTTTAAAATGCTCTGCAACTTAAATGCCAGAAGCACTGATTTATGCAAGTTCTTGATGTTTTCTTCTTTAGGATTTTTGGGGAGGTTGTTTGTTTGTTTGTTTTGTGATTCTTTTCTGTGGTGGTGGTGGGTGGTTTTCAAGGTACAGGATTATTTACTAAAGATGGACTGATTGGCAAGTACATTCATGATCATGAATTTCTAAGGCATTCTTTCATGCAATCTCTTCATTCAAAGCCAATTCTGTCAAAAGCCACCAGTATCAGCCTATCTTTTTCCCAAACAAACACTCAAAAGATGGGGAAAGGATCATTTACATGTTCAATCTCCATTTGTGTTTGTCTGTGGTAGGCTGACCCCAACCAGAAACTAAGCATCAACCCAGACACTGACTCTGTCCCATCCCAGGCTGAAGGAGGAGAAAATCAGAAAAACAAGTGAAAAAACTTGCAATTCCTGGCAAAGAAAGGGAAGAAACTATAAATAAACAAACAACTGATATAAAGGCAGTCACTGACTGTCCTCCCCTGCAGACCAATGCAAAATCAGTCTTGGCACACAGTTACTATTGCTGAGGATGGTGTTGTATGGACACAACACCTTTCTGACCTCCTCCTTGGGTGGGCAGAGTGAGGAAAAGAAAATCTGACCCTGTGAAGTTCTGTTCAGCTACACCTAAAACACTGATGTGCTATCAGCACTGCTTTAACCAGGAATTCAAAACACAGTATGGCACAGGCTACTCTGAAGATAATTATTCCAGTACAAGTGTTTTCCTAGGTCAAGGTAGAGTGATTCTCAAAAACAATCACTACATGATCCTGGCCTCATCAAATCTCACACAAATACGGCCTCAAAAGTATATGTGTGCATGTGAGGGATCACACTGTGCAACATCACCATCCTCATTTCCACTGGAGGTCTGAGTGCAGTTGCCAATACCCAAGAGGGCCATCTCCAGTTGTGAGAAGCATATAAAACTATTACAAAGCTCCCAGGAGAGGAATTTATATTCCACAGGTCTTAACAGATTCTGCAAGCATCACCACTATGAAACAAGGCAAGTAATGGCATCTTTGTTTTGCTGATGAGGAGGTAAAGAGAGGTTAAGTGAAATTTTAAGTGTTTCTCTACATGAAAACACTCAGAAAGAAGAATCCAGATCAATTTTTAAGAGTTTGGTTCAATCCACTTTGTGAATACATAGGAAAAATCAAAGACCACTTTATTCTGAAAAAGAGTCTCCATCGAGGAATTCAGCAGAGCTGAAAGAATCCAATTCAGCACATTTTGATAATTTAAGGTAAGAGGCATCATCTGGAAGGTAAAATACCAATCTGAGTTCACCCAGAGTATGAGAATGATTAGCTAAAAAGGAACACATACACCTTAAATACCAATCTTCCCTTTTTTCCCCAGTCTGGTGAGCATAGCTGAAGAAAACTTATCTCCAGATAATAGGAATTAATAAATAGCACATCCTAAGACACAAGAAAACAGCAGAGATACTGACAACAAACACAGGCCAAATCCTGACCCTGGAAATCAGAGTAGCACTTGCATAAGAGTAAAGTTTTGCCAACTTAACCTGCAGCATAGGACTTTTCCTTACTTTTTTTTTTTCCTTTTTCTTTTTTTTCTTTTTTTTTTTTTTTTTTTTTTTTTGGGAGGAAAAAAATGACTGGTGGG